>JAEVFN010000034.1:990188-1407565 GCA_030449075.1 Murraya paniculata | reverse complement strand
AACTGATATATGGACTTCAGTTCAGAACATGAGTTACATGGTGACCACAGCTCATTTTATTGACAGTGACTGGTGTTTATATAGGAATATTATCAGTTTCAATGTGATTAAAGACCATAAAAGGAAGTCGATTGGCAAAAAGATTGAGGTTTGTTGGCTTGAATGGGGAATAGAGAGGGTGTGTGCAATAACTGTTGATAATGCATGAGGCAACAATGATGCTATTGATTATGTGAAGAACCAAATGCTTATGTGGAAGAATGCTGATGCACTTGTATTGCGGGGTGATTACATGCATGTGCATTATTGTGCAAATATGAAAGAGTTGCATGCCTCAGTACCTAGTATTCAAAATGCTGTGAAGTATGTAAGATCATCCACTTCGAGGTTGAAAGCATTTAAACAGTGTGTGGATCATGTGAAAAGCCCCAATGAAATTGTGGTTTTAGATTGTATTACTAGGTGGTAATTCCACCTAATTGATATTGATGACTGTTTTGAAATTTTAAGTGGCATTTGAGAGGATGGCAGAAGTGGATAAACCTTATGAAGCATACTTTAAAGAGGAAAAAAAGGGTGGGGCCACCGGGGCTTGAAGATTGGGAAAATGCCGAATGAATTGTGAAGTTTTTAAAGATCTTTTATGATGCTACATTGCCTCTTTCAACCTCTTTGAGTGTCACTTTTAATCTTTGTTATGATACAATTGGCTTAATTGAGAATTCATTAAGTGCATTGGAAAAAAGCAAAGATGCTTATGTGAATTTGATGGCTTTTTGTATGAGGGAAAAATATGACAAATATAGGGAGTGCACGGAGAAAATTAACAAAATATTGATTATTGCCTGAACACTTGATCCGCACTGCAAAATGGATTTTACTAAACATATTTTTAGTATGATTTTTTCCGACGATAGTGCGAAGATCGAAGAAATGGTTGTAGTGATGAAAGGCTTGTTGAATTCACTTTTTGATGCATATAGTGGATGGAACTCCTCGCCACCATTGTGTAGTAAGAGTTTTCCTAGTGGCAGTGTTAGTGGTGGTGGCGGTTATAGGTCTTCTCCACATCTTATAGATGACACAGACCAGCAACAAGGTTACATAATGGAACATGGTGATGACACCCTACGAGTTGCTCGCCTTTTACTTAGATATGCTAAGAAAGTTTCCATTCAGAACGAGGGCAAGCTTGTGACCGAGTTGGAAAGATACTTACTTAACCCGATTGAAGATCCTAGCAATGATAAACTTAATGTTTTGCTATGGTGGAAGGTGAACAAGTCAAAGTATCCGATATTGGAGAAAATAGCAAGGGATATCCTTGCAATTCCGGTTTCTACTGTGGTGTCTGAGTCTGCCTTTAGCACTGGGATCGTATTATTGATGAATATATGAGTTCTTTGACTCCTACATTGATTGAAGCATTGATATATACTGAAAATTGGTTGCGGTCTAAACTTTTTGCCACTCTAATGTACGACCTTAGTCAAGAGTTGAACGATTATATATATCAAATGGAGTTACAAGAAGGTAAAATTTTATATTACAATACATAATACATTTCAATTTTATTATAACATATTTTTTGTATTACTCATGCACTAATTATAAGTTATTATTATTTTTGTTTCATTTTAAAGAGTAGGTACAATCACAACCTTCAACAATTACAACGGTGGGCACTAGTACTCGTCATGATATTTGAATAGGTAACTCTTAAATTTAATAGAACTTTTAGTTTCAAGTTATTATATTTATAATTGTTTTACTTTTGGTTTTAAGTTTTAAGTCCATTGTATCATGATAATTGTTTGAGATCGGATGCTCGAAAAGTTGAAGATGGTAGTTGCCTATTTGGAGAACAAGAGTTAAGGACTTATCAAAGTGTGTTGTGAGTTTAGTTTGGAGTTGTTGTACTTTAGTTTGAAGAACTTGTAGTCCAATTCCTATTTTTTTAATGTTTTGGACGATAATTTTTATTTTGGTTTATTTTGTTGTTGGATGATATTATGATAATATTTATTTTGTGATTTTGTGTTGTTTATTTGGAGACTTAGAGTAAATTTTAAATTTATTTTATGTTGTTTATTTGGAGATTTAGAGTAATGTTTATTTTGTGTTGTTTATTTGGAGACTTGGAGATTGGAGTAATGTTTATTTTGTGTTGTTCATTTGGGCTTTGTGGACTTCGAGTAACGTTTATTTTTGTTGTTCAATTGGACTTTCGAGACTTGGGAGTAACGTTTATTTTGTTTTGTTTATTTGGAGAGTTGGAGTTGGAGCAATGTTTATTTTTTGTTGCTTATGTGGAGGCTTGGACTTGGAGCAATGTTTATGCACCTAGCTTATAAGAGCATTATTAATTAAATGAAATGCTTTAACGGATAATTATTTTGATAAGATATAAGCTTATCAAAGGGAGTGTTTGTACAAAATGAATGCATACAAAAATATAAATGGTCCGTTAATTATAGATTTTGTTACTTAATGTTTTCATTTTGATGGTTTATATTTCTTGTGAATGGAAGCTTTGTATTAGCTTGTTTTCTTACCATATATCAGTGCCACATTTTCAACGAAACAGTATATTGTCACTTTGTCAGCTTGTTTTCTTTTCTTTTCTTTTTTTGAATGGTTATTTAGTTTTTATTAATTATAGATTTCATCTATTTTTTGTGAAAATTGTCAAAAAGGTCCAAAACCCGAATTCAATCCAAATTAATCCGAATCCGAAATATAACCCGAAATCTAAACTCATCTAATCCGATCCAAATTCGAAGTCATCCGAAATATTTATCCGATCCGAATTAATTTGGGTCAGATTTAAAATCAGATTGAAATTGGATGGATTTTTTCCTAATCCGAATTATCCTCGAATCCAATTAGATTCATCCGAATCTAAAATTGCCTACTCCTAGCCACAGTTGATAAAAAGTAAATATGTTTGATTCTTTTTTTCCCCTTATTTTTACATTTCTCAAATTTGAAAGCCTAGCAATAAAACCCATCACTGCCGCCAACTAGTCATCGCCATTGTATCACTGCCATAAGCCTAGCAGTCCAAAGATGATGATTTGACTCTGTGCAATGCCATAAAAGGACTCAACCTTCATTTAGGATTTTTTAAAATAAATTTGTCCTTATTTTGGATTTTATTGCTTTAAGGTGATGGAGGAAACAAATGTTGGCTATGGTTAATGGAGAAAGAAAAATAATTAGGCGTAGGATCAAAACTGGCAACTTGGGTCGTGGTACTTCTTACCATGTCTGCTGATTCAAGTGAGTTAGAAAATGAAGAAAGAAAGAGAGGGGAAAAGTAAAAAATAAATAAATAAATAAATAAAATAAACTTACAAGTATCTTTTATATAATTACAAGTATTTTTTTAATTTATTTTACTTTGAATTATGTCTAAGAAGTATATTTATATTAAAATGTTGTTGGACTAATTTTTAAAGACATAATTGCTTTTCTGAAAAAGTTAATTCAAAGTTAATATTTTAACATCAGGGGAGTTTTAACTAATTTTTGAAACTTGAGGAGCTATTCACTTAGTTTTGATAAACAGCAGTGGATAATGTTCATTTCCCTCACTTTGCAGCACGTGCTGGATCATTTGGATAGGCCTAAAGTGTTTTCAAAAACAGATTTACGAAGTGGTGCCGTCAGATTTGGATACGGCTAGGGGACGGACAGAAAACAGCCTTCGAGACTAGGAAGGATTATGTAAGTAGTTGATTATGCTATTTGGATTTTCGAACATGCCAAGCACTTTCATGCGACTGATGACGTAGGTATTGTAGCCAGTTACCAACTGGTTTGTTGTTCTTTATTTTGAAGACATCCGAATATACAGCATTTTTTTATGAGGCACACTTAGATTAGCTACGGCAAGTGTTAATGGTGTGAGGGAAAACAAGTTGTACATTAATTTGCAGAAGTGTAGTTTCTTGCAAGACAGCTTGGTTTTCTTGGATTTTGTTGTTGGTGTAGATGGAATCAGAATAGACGAACCCAAAGTTAAGGCGATCTGTGAGTGGTCTACTCCAAAATCTGGTACTGAGGTTCCGAGTTTCCATGATTTGGTTGCTTTTTACAGGCAATTTATTCAGCATTTCAGTACCATTGCAGCTCCAATCACTGAGTGTTTTAATCCAATCATTGAGTGTTTGAAGAAAGGGCGATTCCATTAGGGTTTAATCAGAATTTCAGTACCACTGCAGCTCCAATCACAGAGTGTTTGAAGAAAAGGCGATTCCATTGGGGTGACGAACAGAAGCTTTGTGAAGCGCAACAAAAGTGGTTGACGTATGAACATGTGTTATTTGCTATATTTTGAGCCCTTACGCTTTGAGAGCAGTATTTGATACATCAAGAATTTATACTGTATAGTGACAATCAGAAGTTGAAGTATCTTAGTACTCAGAAGCACCTCAATCGAATGCATGCCCGCTAGATTACTTTTATGTAGAATTTCTCATTCGTGTCGAAGCATAAATCTGGAGAGCAAGATAGTATAGTTGATGCTTTTAGTAGGAGGGATAATTTGTGATAAGATACCGTATCATAATGAGATAAAAGTTAGCTAGGAAATAACAGGCCCCATGCATAGCAACAAGAAATCACCAGAATCAAACATCAACACCATTGAAACCAAGTTAGCAATATATTCAGCCATGACTAGAGGTATCCCACTATCAAGATTGAATCATCATGATTAATTGAGTATTATTTACGACGGCTGGTATATCCTGGCCAACTGTTACTGTATACACTTTAGAAAAGCACTTTTTAATAAGTCACAAATCCTTCTCTGTAATGATTTGTCAAACTTGTGTGTATGTATATGTATATATATATATATTTCATGTTCTTATAATTTAAAATAAAAGAAAGAATAATATATTCTTCTGTCCTTTTTATTTTATTGACATGGCATAGAGGAAGTGCTGAGCCCAATGGTTGACAACCAATCCACTAAAGAAGTTTGGCAGTCTATTAAAGAGCACATGCTTCCAGCTACAGAAGAGCAAGAGTCATAGTTGAGAGACAACCTCTACTCTCTTAAGAAAGAAAACATCAAGCTTAAAGAATTTTTCAAGAAATTCAAATCAGTTTGTGATGATCTAGCAGCCATTGGAAACTAAACCAATTGTAGACAAAGATAAGGTTTCCCAGCTTGCAAGATCTTTAAGGCCGAAGTACTCGGATTTCAAAACAGCAATGCTTACAAAACCCCCTTACCTGAATTTGAAGCAATTTATTGCTACTCTCAAGCATCATGAACAAACAGTGATGTCCCAAAGATAAGAAGAGACAACATTTATTAATCATAAGCAGGCAGTGAGGAAGAAAACCATGAGGAGGCTGACATGGAAGTTGAGGAAGAAAATTCAACTTTCCAAATGGTCATGGCTCAAATCATTACTCATACCAATACCAGAAGAACAATCCAAAAACTCGAAGCACCAGACAGCTGAAAACAAGCAATAAAGACACTAAAAAGAATGAACAAGAGATTATTGTTTGTCACATTTGCTTTAAAAGAGGCCATAGTGCTACCGACTGTTGGGATCGATATGCATATGGTCGAGACGAAGTTCCCCAAGCATTTGTGACAATAAATCTCAATAATATAACATGTGGTCAAAATTTCTGTGCAGATTCAGGAGCTACTTCACATATGGTGAACGATCTAGGTAAACTCGACACAAATATCTCCTATAAAGGCCATGATAAAATAATTGTTGGCAACGGTCAAGGATTAAATATTTCTCACGTTGGAAGTATTTCCTTGAAAGCAAATCGTGGCATTTTAAAATTGAAAGACGTACATGTTCCACAATTGAAGAAAAATCTTCTTTCTGTAGCTTATCTCTGGTGTTTAATGCTAATGGATTTACTGTTAAGAATGCATAGAACCAGGTATTAGCAGAAGGCAGTAGCGTGGGAACTTATATGCCCTTGATGAAAACGAATGAGTAGCCTTAAACGCAATAAAGGAAGCTCTGTGGATGCTGATCTTTGGCACAAGTGACTTGGACATCCAAGTCTCAAAGTTTTAAGCATATTAAAAACATCTAAAGATTAATATTTCCAATTGTACACAAACACCAAAAATATGTGTTTCATGCCAATTATGTAAGAGTCGTAAACTTCCCTTTGATAAATAAAATAAAATTTTAGAATTTCCTTATGATTTGGGGGGCCCTGCCCCTATAAATTCTACGCAAAACATTAGATATTGTTTGGGGAAGAAGTGACAAACTGAATGAAAGAATGCCACATGTCAATATAAAGTTCTATAAATGAGGTCATCAAAAGGATGTTGGCCTACATTGGGTACCCCACGTATTCTTAGGGGTACGTAGGGTACACCAAAGTAAGGATAAAAAGGTTAGGTGTTCTGAGGGGTACCTGGGGTACATCGAACAAAAGGTAAAAAAGTCAGAAAAAATAGTCAAAAAAGTGTCAAGAGACAAAAGAGGCATCATATAAAAAAGATCGGTCGATTTTCAAGCAAAAAACGAGGAATCAATTAGGGAATATTGTGTTGAGAAAGAGGAGATAGCGATCTGCCACGCCTGCAGACAGGCCAAAGGTTGTTACAAGTGCAGCTGGAACCACCCGTCCTCTCTTGCTATGCCTGCAAATTCCTAACAAGTGTTGCAAAGGTACGCGAGATACTCTTCTACACCTAAAACATGCATACGCCACAAACTTGTTATCCAAGCATATTTTCAAATATCTCAGCATTTACACGAGTGAAGGATGACAAAAATATCTGACAACGATAGTTAGGGACGCTAATAAAATGACGCCAAGTGGCACGGCAGCTAGGGTATACCTTATAAATACTCAAGTTTTATTTTTTATTTGGGATAAGAACAACCAACACACACAAAACAAGGGGCTGAGGTTTCTATCACCTCCAGCCACCATTATAAGGAGCTTGCAAGCTCTCTAACCTGAGATACCCCAACTCTGACTTGAGCGTCAGAGTGCAGTCGCCGGCCACCCTCGGCTCCACCTCTAACCTTCTTTTCTTTGTTTTGCAAGCCTAAAGCGACTAGGCAAGCTCTCTAAGACCAGATCCCAGCCTCCTACCATATCCACCATCCTCTCACTCTTCCTTCCATCCACAAAAAAACTATAATAGCCCGTACACCTCGACCAAGCGAGGCACTCTAGCTCCCAACAAAAAATAAATTTATTGTTCTTAGTTTGGTTTTGAAGCTTCCATTCACATACACCAAAATCAACTAAAAACAGATATTATGTGTTTTTAGTTGATTTTGGTGTATGTGAATGGAAGCTTCAAAACCAAACTAAGAACAATAAATTTATTTTTTGTTGGGAGCTGGGGTGCCTCACTTGGTCAGGGTGTACGGGCTGTTGTAGTTTTTTGTCGTGAGGAAAAAAGAAAATGAGAGTGTGGATATGGTGGAAGGTTGGGATCTGGCCTTAAAGGACTCGTTTAGTCACCTTAAGCCTGCAAAATAAAGAAGAAAAGGTCAGAGGTGGAGCCGGGGGTGGCCGGCTACCACACTTTGACGTTCAAGTCAGAGTTGGGGTATCTCAGGTTAGAAAGTTTGCAAGCTCTCTGTAATGGTCGCTGGAGGTAGAAGAAACCTCAGCCCCTCTTGTGGTCGTTATCAGATCTTTTCTCATCCTCCACATGTGTAACTACTGAGATATTTGAAAATATACTTGAAGAACAAGTTTGTGGTGCATGCACGTTTTAGGTGTAGGAGGGTGGTCCCGCAGTAGTTCCTTGGGTGCCCAAGGTACTTCCTCAAAAGGCACCCGGCCTCCCCTCATTCCAAGTACCAAGACCAGGCTACAAGACTCTTCTCTCGGAGGAACTCGAGGTACATCTGCTACTCGTAAGAGAAAATTTAGATCTCTGTTTACTATGTCCGGAGATCTTGTGGAAGGGGAGCTCGACCCGATTGCAAATAAAAAAATATCTCATTTGATTGATTGTTTCCTTCATACCTCCGAGTGTGTTTTTTCGGACATGGCTACATAGGCGAACAAGTTGGATCTAAATGAGCGCCACAGCCGAGCACTACAGCCGAGCACTCAAGGCTTGCCATGACGTGAGTACTCATTTTCTTCTCTTCCCCCATCTCTTCTTCTCTTTTTTTTTTTTAATTATTATTATTTTTTATTTGTGTTTTCAGGCAGCCTTCTATCTCAGCCACAGTTTTCAGGACTTTAGCAGTACCTCGGGTGCAAAAATGGAGGTTGAGAAATTGAGGGGGTAGCTCAAACATAGTTGTTCTCGTGAGGAGAAGCTTGCTGAGGAGGTCAGAGCCTTAAAGGGGCGCTAGGATGACCATTCCAGAGATAACTCCCTTATATCTAAGGATCTTGAAGAGGCGGAGGCTCAGAATGATGTGTTATTATCTCGTCAAAAGGATGTGCTTAACAAAGCTTTTTACTCACATCATGATGGAGGTTTGGAGTGCTGACCCAAGCTAGCGGTACCTCGTGTGGAGAAACGGGTGAACAAGTCAGCCATTCTGAAGGCGATTGAGGATAGAAGGGGGTTGCAGGCTTCTCAGCCCCCGAGTCCGGAGCGGTCTTCTGGGGTACCCTAAGTACCTCAAACAGAGCTTCCACCAGATGTTGCAACCGCTGAGGGACTTTCTTCTGCGACTTCGGGAACCCCTACATACCCTACTGCTGAGAAAAGTGGTGGGGATGACATTCCCCTTTTTGTGTGATCCTGTTTGGCATAATCCTCTGGGGTTTTGTCGAATGATATCCCTGTGGCACTCTCTTTTCTTTTTGGTGCTTTTGTAGTGAGGTGTCCCCCCTTTTTGGGTGTATTTAGACAATGGTCTTCTCACAAGGTTGTCTCTATAATCTGACTGCTACTTGTATTATACTTCTCTAATAGACTTAATTGGGTGTGCCGGTAACTTTGCTGTTTGTGTTTTTAAACATTCGGTTAAGCTAGCATTACTGAAATCCTTCAGGTACACCAGATACCTCCCGTTTTGGTATTTGCATTCGCGTAGTTATTTTTGGGTGAGGATATCTTCCTGATCCCTTTGGAAGAATGGTTATACAAATAGAGGTGACTGCTCGCATACTCTCTCTTTCTTTTTTTCTCTTTTTTTTTTTTGGGCATTCAGAGGAGATGTGGGTGTGTGCATACCTTAACGGAGCCTCATGACACTTGGGTATGCCGATGTACTCCACCCTTGGGGCTTCTTCGACTCTCCCTCCTCAAATTAGCAACATTATTTCTGGGCATGCTGACCTTGAGTAGATCTTCAGGATCAGGATAGGTCAGGTTCCTCGGGCACCTCGCTTATCTTGTAATGAGGTAATCATAACTGAAAGGTGCATGTATAACAATGAATATGGGGGCGCATATGAATGGCGAAAATTGAATCGTAGCCACATTTCATAATTAAGGAGAACGTAAATTATCTCATTTTGAAAATAAAATATACTCATAAGTTATAGAAGTGCGGGTCATAACACCGTTTCATTATCCTAATGAAAATGGAGATTCACGGAAATATCCTTTCTCTGGAGCTGAAAGAACTGATAATTTCTATTGACCACGCAGGGTACCCGGGGTACTTTTCATGGCTGACCACGTTACAAACATAAGAGGGAGAAAATAAGAAATAGATAAAGTAGGTGATAAGGATTAAGACACTGTCCTCCATTTAGTAGTACTTTCTCAGCATTATAGCATTCCAGGGGTGCTTCACAATTGTTCCGTCCATATGGAGTAGTCTATACGCTCCAGACCTTATCGGCCTGTCTACACGATACGGACCTCCCAGTTTGCTCCAAAAGAGCCATCAGAGGGTACCCGTGTGTTCTGAGTTACCCTTTGCAGAACTAAATCTCCCTTCTTGAATGATATAGGGCGTACCTTCTTGTCATATAGATCTAAAATGCGATGTTGGTATACCGCAGCCCTCAATTCCACTTTAATCCTTTTTTCTGCCACGAGATCTAGGCTGGATGCAATCAAAGAAGCATTCTCGGTTTCATCGAAGTATGTAGTCCTATGAGAGGGTATCCCTATCTTTGTTAGAATTACCGCATCAGTCCCGAAAGCGAGAGAAAAAGGAGTTTCCCCAGTGGAGGTGTTCTGGGTTGTACGGTAAGCCCAAAGAAAGCCGGGTAGCTCGTCTACTGTTGTGCAAATTTTTTTGTACTCGCAAGCGCACGAATCTATTGCAGTATAGATTTATGGTGACGAGTGTCGATCCCACGAGGAGGTAGATTTAATTGTGTGTAGGGTTAATCTTCTGAGTTTATATGTAAATTGGTAGGATGTGATTTTTTGGCAGAATTTAAAATAAAAAGATAACTTGAACAAATTAAAGATGAACCAATATAAAATAAATGCTTGAGTCTTCGGATTCACACTCAACATTTCACCATGGGCTTAATATTCTTTTTTAAATTCCAATTAATCTATAAGGGGGTATTTCCACTCCTCATAGGTCTATCTCTAATAAATTGGGTATCAAGTGCTCATTGTGCCAGGGGAATTAATCTAATGTTAATTGGGTATCAAGTATACACTGTGCCATGTGAAAATAATTCTACTGTCGACAATGTGGCAAGACTATCCACTAAATAACTCTGACTTATTATCTGTCAACACTGAGTCAAGATGGACCACTAATACTATAGGGGAGGTTTTTCTATAATTAATAAAGTGTAAAGTGCTCATTGTGCCAAACAATAATAATCTTGTACTAGGGAGCCGGTATACCAGAGCAAAATCTAGTCAAGATTATTATTATCTGTCAACAACAAGTCAAAACAACCTAAATAAATCAGAGAAAGATAAAGTAAACTTACCAAATTAAGCCCATGGATCATGTTAAGGCTTCACCTTCAACCCAAACCTTCAACCCAAGTTTGAAGATAAATTAGCTACTCGTTTTTGAATTAGGGGTAAAATAGGAATTTTATTAAAATACGTAGAAAATACAGTATAGAGAGGGAATTACAGAAATCAGAGCTCAAAAATGAATTCAGGGATGTCAAATTAGGGGGGGTACCTCCCCTATTTATAGATACACGGAGTAAATCATGGCCATCGGATAAAAGCAATTTGGACGCTCAGAATTGCGACACGTGGCAAGCTTTGATTGGATTGAACACATCATCAGGGCTATCATTCCACGTGTGTGCATGTATTGTACACACGTTTTTCGGTCCACTAATATGCTGCCACGTCGCTAGTCAACACAAAGTCAACATTTTGGTCCAATAATGAGACGCCACGTCATCAGTCAATGCCACATCATCCAGTCAAAGCCACGTCAGCATTTTTGGTCAAATAGGATGATGCCACGTCATCAGTCAACGCCACATCAGCTGGTCCAAGCCACGTCATGTGGGCCCCACGAAGATTCTAGAAGTACGGACCTGTTCACATGTACAGCACTGTTCACATGTACATTGCTGTTCACTTATATGGTACTGTTCACTTATACGGTACTGTTCACGTATAAGGTTCTGGCCTTGATGTCCTTCCCTAAGGTTTTCAGCTATTCTGAGCCCAAAAATGCCATCCGTTTTGCCGTCTGACCTCTCGTTAGCCATGAAATTGACAAAATACCCCTAGAATACATAAAATACTTAAATTATAACAAGACATACAGAATTAAAGTTTAAGTAACATAAATAACATAAAAATAGAAATGTTAGTGGGACTTAGAGCACAACATGACAATTCTATCCTTTGTAAATATGCATTTCTTAGTACTCAACATCTACCCAAGCTCCATTTCTTTCCTCAAATTTCTTCTTCAGGATACCCTTGATAATTTTGTTGACGGCTTCAACCTGTCCATTAGATTGTGGATGAGCTAGAAAGGCAAACCGATTTGCTATTCCGAGCTCCGAGCAAAAACTTTGAAATTTTTCATTGTCAAATTGCTTCCCATTGTCACTGATTATGGCTTTTGGAATACCATACCTATAAATGAGATTCCTCCAAATGAATTCGGTGGTTTTCCTTTCCGTAATACTTGCTAATGGTTCCACCTCTACCCACTTTGTGAAGTAATGAACCGCCACAATTGCATACTTGGATTGCCCTCTCCCGGTTGGCAATGGGCCAATAGGATCCACATCCCACATGGCAAAAGGCCAAGGGGAAGATATGATCGTTAACTTTTCTGAGGGAAGGTGGGGTACCTGGGCGAATTTCTGGCACTTATCACAACTCCTAACCATATTCATGTTGTCCTCTCGGATCGTAAGCCAGTAATACCCTTGGCGAAGGGGCTTTTGTGCCAAAGATTATGCCCCACAGTGATTGCCACAAATTCCTTTGTGTATCTCCTTCATGATGTACTCAGCTTGATCACTTCCTAAACATTTTAGGTAGGAGAGAGTGAACCCTCTCCTATATGGGGTATCCTGAATGAGACAGTATCATGACGCTTTATGCTTCAGCCTTCTCACATCGCTCTTATCTGAGGGCAGGTCTCCGTTCTTTAAGTACCTTATAATAGGCTCCATCCAAGGTACCCCAGCAGACATCGATCCCAGTTCTATCGGCTCTGATAAACTAACACTAGGGGTAGGTACATACTCAGTAGTGATGGTGCTAGTTGATTGGGTTGCTCCGAAGGAAGCCATTTTGGCGAGATTATCAGCCTCACAATTGTCCGCCCGCAGTACCCTTTCAATCTTGACATCAGTAAACTGAGACATCAGCTCTCTGGTTTTCTCGAGATACCCCTTCATATTTTCTTCTTTAGCCTGGTACTCCGAGGGGATTTGGCTAACCACCAGTTGAGAGTCATTTTTGATGTGGACCTTTTTTGCCCCTAAAGCCTTAGACATCCTTAACCCAACTATTATGGCTACATATTCGACCTCATTGTTTGAAGCCTTGAATCTAAATTGTAAGGCATAGTACAACTTCACTTTATCCAGATCGATGATGATTATCCCGGCACCACTCTGTGTGAGTTGGAGGAGCCGTCCATATATATCTCCCAAACATGTTCCCCTTCTGCCATAAGTGTGGTCTCGCTCGGGTACCCCAAGATCTCCTCGCCTCTAGAGCCATTGGCGAATTCAGCAATGAAATCGGCAACGACTTGGGCTTTGATAGCCGAGCGAGGCTTGTAGATGATATCAAACTCACTTAACTCAAGAGACCATCGGAGAAGTTTCCAGACATATCCAATTTCTGGAGGATTTGTCGGAGAGGAAGATTTGTGATGAAGGCAATAGTGTGGGCCTGAAAATATGGCCGGAGCTTCCTTGCAGAGATTACCAGGGCCAAAACCAACTTTTTAGTAGCGGGGTATCTTTTTTCTGCATCTACCATAGCCTTGCTGGTGTAATATATAGGCCATTGTACCTCATCATCATCTTCTCTGAGTAGAACTGAACTAGTGGCGTGTTTGGAGACGGGAAGGTATAACAAAAGGATTTCACCAGGCTTAGGCTTTGCGAGTAGTGGCGAATTAACGAGGTACTCCTTCAGTTTTTGGAAAGCTTTTTCACATTCGGTGATCCAGTAGAACTTCTTACCCACCTTTAAAGCTTTGAAAAAGGGCTTGCAACGATCGGTGGCTTTGGAAATAAAGCGGCTGAAGGCGGCTACTCGGTCTGCAAAACTTTGAACTTCTTTGATGGTATTAGGCGATTTCATCTCTAGAACTGGACGGATTTTATGGGGGTTGGCCTCAATCCCCTACTGCTGCACCATAAACCTAAAGAATTTACCGGAGGTAACCCCGAATGCACATTTCTCAAGATTCAGGCACATCTGATGCTTTCTTAAAATGTTGAAGGTTTGAGGTGCCCCGCGTGATCACAGGCGTACATGGACTTTGTGATCATATCATCGATGTATACCTCCATAGTCCGCCCAATCTGGTCCTTGAAGATTTTGTTCACTAATCGTTGATAAGTGGCACCGGCGTTCTTTAAACCGAACGACATCACCTTATAACAATACAATCCACGATTGGTGATGAAGGCTGTTTTTTCTTCATCAAGCCCATGCATCAGGATTTGATTATAGCCTGAGAAGGCGTCCATGAAGCTGAGCATCTCATGTCCGGCTGTGGCATTAACTAGCTGGTCTACTCGGGGAAGCGGAAAGCTATCCTTGGGGCAAGACTTGTTCAAATCCGTGAATAAACTCGGCTGCTAGTAAATGATCTATTTCTTACTTAATAGCATTGTAGTGTTCTTGGTTGAAAGTTCGGCATTTTTTCTTGATAGGCTTATGGTGTGGATTGACATTGAGCCTATGGCAAGAAGTGGAAGACGGGATACCCGGCATGTCAGCATGGGACCAGACGAACACATCAAGATTTTCCTTAAAAAAATTGATATGCTGCCCCCGGTGTTGGTCGGAGAGATTCGAGCCGACTTTGACTATCATGGTCGGGTCATTATCATAGATTTGAACAGAAACAAGATCCTCCACTGGTGTTCCCTGCTTATCTTCCGTCAGCACCCGATTGATTCTGAAGGATGAGGATGATGAGGTACCCCAGGTACCTCATTTGTTAGAAAATCCACCTCCATGGGATCGGCTTCCCGCTGTTCTTGAGAACCGGTAGTTCGTAGGGCTTTCCCGCAGGTAGCTCTCCGATGTCTTGTAAATGCCTACTTGGATAGGCTAATCGATGACCTTATTCTCGTGGGGTACCCCTGCAGGAGCTTATTAGAAGTAATTTGATAACTCATCTTAGAAACTATCGAATAACACCTTCGAGCAGACCGCTGATCCCCCCTAATGGTGGTAACCTTCTCGTCGGTTGGAATCTTCATGGCGAGGTAGTGCATAGAGACGACTGCTTTTGTCGCGGCTAGGAATAGCCTTCCTAAGATAATATTATAAGTGTCTGGGTGATCCACAACAAGAAAATCAATCATGTGGACGACCTGATCGGGTACCTTACCGATGGTGAAGGGCAAAGTGATGATGCCTTTAGGGATGACCATGTCCCTTGCAAACCCAATGAGTAGAGTATCATATGGAGTAATCCTTGGCGATCTGATCAGCAGCTGATCCAAGGCACTTTTGAAGATAATATCTATGGAGCTGCCAGTATCCACGAGCGTCCTCACTACTCTGCCACTAGCCACTTTTAGAGTTATGACTAAAGCGCCATCATGAGGATATGAGATATCCTCTGCATCTTTCTTTGTGAAAAGGATCGAAATCGGATGCTTGGGTACCTGAGGTACCCTGGAGAAACTTTTATTAGCGAAGTTGACGTCCTTGCCTGCATGAATACCTAGGGATAGCGACCTGCTGTAACACTTGATGGCCCGTCTCGATTCGCCGGTGAGGGTAGGTCCGGCTACTATCATCCGAACATAAACTCCTTTCTTGGACCCCTGGGGTACCTCGATCTCAGGGCTAGAGTCAGCTACCTGCTTTCCTTTATCGAGCTCCCGAGACTTTCTTGCCTCACACATATCGGTCACAAACTCCTTGAGGTACCCACTCAGAATCAATGATTCTATTCCTCCCGCAAACGGAAGCATTCAGCAGTATTATGCCCGAAATCCTCGTGGGATTCACAGTATTTAAACTACGCTTCATGTTGGGGTACTTCTGTATGGGCTTAGGTGGGCGGAGCATGCCAGTATTTCTAATCTGATAGAATATTTGTTTTGGAGACTGATTCAAAGGATGAAAAGAATTATACCGGGGTCTTTTCGGTGGCTCCCGTCATTTTGCTAAAGGCGGCTTGATAGGTTGGGGTACCCGAGGTACCCTGGTTACACCGAAACTCTTTCCGCGTAAAAAAGTGCAGGAGGGGCTGGGTAATCGAGGTACCCTTACTTGGGTTGCCTCTGATTTCTTTGGTTTTTCCTTGTTTTTTGCAGCTTCCACTTTATCCTCCTCTCTTTTCAGATGACACTTCTCATCCATTGCTATTTGTTGTTAAGTTTGAGCGAGCTTCGCCATATGAGAGTGGGCGATGTTTTTGAAACGACCGCCACAATTTCCCCAAATGCAAATTCTTTTCAAAGTGGGTGAGAGTTTGTTGGTGGTCGAACGCGCCGGTACGCAATACCTCTTGGTGGAACCGGGTTACGTAATCAGGCAAAGTCTCCGATTCTCCTTGCTTAATGAAAGCAGGCTTAGAAATTGCGCTTTCTTGGGAGGAAGCATAACAAAATTCTTAGACGAAGCTTGCCAAGAGCTGGTCTAGTGAGGATACACTACCTCCCTTCAATGACCAGAACCAAGATTTGGCGGGACCAGTGAGTGTATGTGGAAACATCCGACACATTGCGTTGTCATTTACCCTTTTAATCAACATTTGGTCGCGATATAACTCAGCATGCTCTACGGGATCTGAGGTACCCGAGTATTGTGGTATTTGAGGCTTGGTGAATGTCTCCGACAAAGCTGCTGTTTGGATCTCCATGGTGAATGGTGAATTATACATTACTGGCGCCAGAATATTGGTGACATTTTGCTTCTCAGAGAGGAGCTTCATTTGAGCCTCAAGGTACTCCATCTTCTCAATAAACTCTTGGGGTACCCCAGGTGCACCTGAGGAGGCCGCTGTCGTTTGGGAGGCTCTTTTGGCATTCAGTTTATGCCAAATATCTTCTTGAATTTTGAATTTGCGCTTAGTACCTTGGCTACTACGAGGGTAGCAAGAGGCAGTGGAGCGTTCCTCCCTAGAACCACCAGTCTAAAATTTTGATCGGGTACACGATGGCCTGTACTTCGGCCTATTACCCTCAGGTATGTCAGACCGTGGTATGATCTGCTTATCGCCTCACAGGGGTGCAATGTCTTGAGTCTCATATGGTGCAGCTGGTTCGGGTACCCAGGATCCCACAGCTCTAAGGATTGCATGGGTTAGATCTTTGAAGTGCTTATGAGAAACGTGCTCTTCATCAATGTGAATACCAGTTGATTGCTTGACAAATTTGCCTTTGTCAAGGCGAGATACCCTTCTTGTTGAGTCACCCCTTTCATCACCACTAAGGTTTTCCGATCCATGATGACCTAGCATTATGTCGTCAGTGGGTACGTCGGGTGCCATGGTTGTGTGAGCACACGTACCGAGCAGCTTAGCAAAGTGTGGAGGCTTTTTGTGTGCTCCCCACGGACGGCGCCAATTGTTTTTAATTGATTTTGGTGTATGTGAATGGAAGTTTCAAAACCAAACTAAGAACAACAAATTTATTTTTTTTTGGGAGCTGGGGTGCCTCGCTTGGTCGGGGTGTACAGGCTGTTGTAGTTTTTTGTCGTGAGGAAAGAAGAAAATGAGAGTGGTGGATATGGTGGAAGGTTGGGATCCGGCCTTAGAGGACTCGCTTAGTCGCCTTAAACTTGTAAAACAAAGAAAAGAAGGTTAGAGGTGGAGCCGAGGGTGGCCGGCAACCACACTCCGACGCTCAAGTCAAAGTTGGGGTATCTGAGGTTAGAGAGCTTGTAAGCTCTCTGTAATGGTGGCTGAAAGTAGAAGAAACCCCAGCTCCTCTTGTGTGTGAGTTGGTTGTCTTTATCATGAGAAATAAAACTTGAGTATTTATAAGGTGTACCTTGGCTGCCGTGCCACCTGGCGTCGTTTTATTGGCGTCCCTTATGGTCATTGTCAGATATTTTCTCATTCTTCACACGTGTGACCGCTGGGATATTTGAAAATATGCTTGGAGAACAAGTTTGAAGCACGTGCCCGTTTTAGGTGTAGGAGAGTGGTCCCACGTATCTCTACTAAAGCTATTAGGAATTTGCAGGCGCAGCAGGGGAGGACGGGTGGTCCCAGCCATCCTTATAACAACTTTTGGCCTGTCTGCAGGCGTGGCAGGTCGCTATCCCCTCCTCCTCAACACAATATTCCCTTGTTGATTCCTTATTTTTCGCTAGAAAATCAGCTGATCATTTTTGGAAAAATATCTCTTTTGTTTCTTAGCACCTCTTTGACTATTTTTCTGACCTTTTTACCTACCCTCTCATGACGTCTGGCATTTTTTCCTTTACTTGGTATACCCCGGGTACCCCTAAAAACTCCTGAGGTACTTGGTGTGGGCCAGCCTCCTTTCGATGATTCCAACCATAAGACTTTATATCGACACGTGGCATTTTAGCCTCCCACTTCTTCCCCAAATATTATGCTTTATTTATTGATAATTGTACAAGATATTCATGGTTATTCCTTTTAAAATGTAAATCTGACTTTTATGATTGCTTTATAAAGTTTCAACAACAAGTGGAAACTCAACTAGAAAGATAAATCAAGAATTTTCAATCCGATGGAAGAGGAGAGGTTGCATTGAACTATTCATTAATCACCTAAAAATTTACGGCGTCACACAACATAACAAGTTTTTTGTCCTTACATGCCTAACAAAATGGATTTCTTAATGGAAGCATAGATACATATGTGAAAATTTTACTAAAAATTATTATTTAGTAAAAATTTTTAAACATAATATGTCTCCTAATTATTATTTACTAAAAATATTTTGTTGCAGGTGTTTCCTTATTTAAGAGATCACAATAAAAATAAATTTGAGAAAAGAGCGCATCCTTGTGTTTTTATTAGATCTAGTCTTTTGTATAAAGAATATCGATATTTCCACTCCACCATCAATGGGTTTATATATCCACGGACATTGTTTTTAATGAAAGTGTGTTCCCTTTTGATAATAATTCTTCAAACCATATATTTAAACATAGTATATCTTGATAAATATTGTTGTCATAAATCTGTTCTAGTGTTGTTGCTTTACTTTTAAGAACCCACGACAACAATTGTTGGACTATGATATTTTAGTTTGATAATGATATTTTGAAAAAGTTATTAAAGATTGATGACAGAAAAAGATGGGAAATGCAAATTTACAAGTACACTGAGTGTACAATGGTTGAAAGTTTTTGAATCTTTATAGATTCTATTTCAGAAAGTGGTGAGCTATTGGTTTGAGGCTATAAATACACACTACCACACAACTATCAATAGTATAGCTGGGTTGAAACAAGAGAGTGCTCGCCTAGCCTAAGTGGTGTATTTAGCATGCGAATTCATAAAATTAACGCATAAAATTTGAATGGACCACGATAGATAAACAGTAAATAGATGTGCTGATTAACGCATTTAAGGACAAATTCATCCAAAAATCCTAACAAAAGTTCAAATCCCTACTTTTAATTTCACATCTTCACTCAAAGCCAAATGCAGCACTGCTCAACAATGCACCTATTGTCGACATTAGTGCAGAAGCTTCTCGTCTCTTTTAGTTGTGCTGACTATCAACATCCCTGGCCTCTTTTCTCGCTCAACAGCGCTGATCGTCGATAGTTGTAGGCTCTCTACTCTCTCAACAGCATCGACATTGCTCCACCACATCAAGAAGCCAAAAGCAGCACGCCTCCATTCGGCCATTCAGGGTATCATTTTATTCTTTAGAAGTTTCTAGAAAAGACTCTGACCCTAAAGATTGTCCCTCTTCTGCTCGTCCTCGCTTTATTGTCTACCAGGTAGTGTTTTTCTTTTGCTTTGTTCTTTCAAGAACATCTCAGTTGGTTACTTAGTTCATTTACTTGATTTGTTTTTATTCTTTTTGTTCATCTCGTGTTGTTCTATATTTTTTTTTATTGTGTTTTAAACATTGTTAGCTGCTAGTGTATTTTATTGCTAAATCATGGTCTATGTCGAGTTAAAGTCAATGCAATATGCTCATTTTTTTTTCTCCTTCTTCTTGATATAATTTAGAAATTGCCATTCCTTCATGGAATTTGTTTTTGTTGCAAGTAATTTCTTTTTATATGATATTATAAAAACTTTCCATCTCTTGTATGTTCAATCTTGGAGCAATGGAAAGTTGTCACCGTAGCTAATTTCATAAATGATGTCCAACACCCATGCAATTTTTTTAATTTCTTCCCATATAAGAAGGAATTTAGTATGGGCTAAACAAAATCTTGTTTCTATTGATGAATACAAAATTCTTATCCTTT
This sequence comes from Murraya paniculata, assembly GCA_030449075.1. Taxonomy (NCBI): domain Eukaryota; kingdom Viridiplantae; phylum Streptophyta; class Magnoliopsida; order Sapindales; family Rutaceae; genus Murraya; species Murraya paniculata. The sequence goes on along the minus strand of JAEVFN010000034.1, from coordinate 1,387,593 downwards.
TCTTATCTATTGAAACTAACTTTTCAAAATTTATGTTCTCTTAGCATTTAAAAAGCATATGTAGTATGTGCATATTACTTAAAGTTAGTATAAAATGAAAGAGGACGGTTACTTTATGTTTGGGCCCAATATTGAAAAGTACTTTTCCTTGCTTCTAGGTTCTACCTTGTTTTGATAAGTTAAAGATGTAATAATGATGTAGGACGCTATTTAGTATTCTAGAATTTTTATTATTTTAAGATGTTTATTTTAATTAGAGTCAATTATGCTATATATCTTAATTTTTTATTTCTAGTATAATTGTAATTTTAGTTTTCCTTTTTAGGTTAATTTAGAAAAGTAAAATTATGTTGAGTGCTGGAAAATACATATTCATAAAGGATAGAATTGTTATTTTTTGCTTTAAGTCCCACTAACATTTTTATTTTTATGTATTTATGTTACTTAAATTTTAATTCTATGTGTTTTATTATAATTTAAGTGTTTTATGTATGTTAGGTGTATTTTATCTATTTCATGGCTAACGGGAGGTCGGACAGTAAAACGGATAGCATTTTTGAGATCAGAATAGCTAAAAACCTTAGGGAATGACATCAAGGCCAAAACCGTATATGTGAATAGTACCATATACAAGAACAGTACTGTATACGTGAACGGTACCGTACATGTGAACAGTGTCGTAATTCTAGAATCTTGGTGGGGGTCCACCTGACATGGCTTTGACCGACTGACGTTGCGTTGGCCGATGACATGGCATCATCCTATTCGACCGAAAAATATGACACGGCTTTCATCGGATGATGTGGCAATGACTAATGACATGGCGATACATTATTAGACCAAATGGTTGATTTGTTGTTGACTGACAACGTGGCGGCATATTAGTGGACCAAAAAACGTGTGTATGATATGTGCACAAATATGGAATGTTCAATCCAATCGATGGCCATTATTTACTTAGTGTATCTATAAATAGGGGCCTACCCGCCCCTAATTTGACATTTCTGAATTCATTTCTGAGCTCTGATTTCTATAATTCCCTCTCTATACAGTATTTTCTACGTATTTTAATAAAATTTCTATTTTACCCCTAGTTCAAAAATGAGTAGCTAATTTATTTTCAAGCTTGGGTTGAAGGTGAAGCCTTAACATGATCCATGAGCTTAATTTAGTAAGTTTACTTTATTTTGCTCTGATTTATTTAGGTTTTTTTGACTTGTTGCTGACAGATAATAATAATATTGTCTAGATTTTGCTCTGAAATACCGGCTCCCTAGTACAAAATTATTGTTGTTTGGCACGATAAGCACTTTATACTTTATTAATTAGAGAAAAACCTCCCCTCTAGTATTAACGGTCCATCTTGACTCAGTGTTGACAGAGAATAAGTCAGAGTTATTTAGTGGATAGTCTTGCCACATTTTCGACAGTAGAATTATGCTCATCTGGCACAGTGTATACTTGATACCCATTTAACATAAGGTTATTTCACCTGGCACAATGAGCACTTGATACCCTATTTATTAGAGATAGACCTATGAGGAGTGGAAATACCCCCTTATAGATTAATTGGAATTTAAAAAGGAATGTTAAGCCCATAGTGAAATGTTGAGTGTGAATCCAAAAACTCAAGCACTTATTTTATATTGTTTCATCTTTAATTTGTTCAAGTTATCTTTTTAATTTAAATCTTGCTAAAAAGTCACATCCTATCAATTCACATACAAACTTGGAAGATTAACCCTACACACAATTAAATTAAATCTACCTCCTCGTGGGATCGACATTTGTCACCACAAATCTATATTACAATAGATTCGTGAGCTTGCGAGTACAACAAAATTTGCACAACAAATTACTATATTATAGATAAAGTGGTCTTGTTCTTATTTTCATAACTTCTATTTCAAAAATTCAATAAAAACCCCTCTTTTAAAATTCTCTTTGGGATTATCTATCAAAATTTCTCATGTAGAGTTATTTGGATTAGAGCGTCATCTAATCTTACTTTACGCATTATTAAAAATCATGTTGAATAGTTTGGATTAGAATGAGAACTAATCACATTTCGATTAGAGCATAACCTAATCACGTTGATTCAGTTCGATATTAGAACGATATCTAGTGTTTTCTTTTCCTAACAAATCCGCTCTTCCTACCCCATTCCATCATTGGTATTAGAGCATATCTATGTTAATCGCACAATTTTCCTGGCCGCTATATCTATCTACCCAAAATCACCCAAATCCTCTATCATCGATTTTCCCAAAAAAATAAAAACATAAAAGCCAAAAATTCAGAAAATCCCAATTTTGAAACCCTAGCCGCCACCATCCCCCCACAACTGCCTCCATAATTTGGCCAACATCACCACTACCTATTGCAACCATCAGACTCACCATTTATTGCTGACCAAACCCAACCAATGATTCCTGCCTCTAACAGCCGCAAAGCACCCAAACCCGCAAGCTCTATCACTCAACCCACCACTGTTCAGCCATCTTCATCGTCAATTAACACCACCACCAAACTCGACGGCCTCTACTAACCAAAACACGACCAGCCTCCTTGTGAACTAACTGTGTAGCTACCATGAATCACCCAAAACCCAAGAGCTCTCCACCCACTCGCCGTGAAACCATCAACCTTTTCTATTGATCGGCACCACTACTACTCTTCTTTTTAGCCACACATCCAAAGCAAATCACTAATCACCGTCAAATGCTAGCCATAAACCGCTACAAACCACCATAAGCTGCTGCCACTTCAAGTTAATTTTCTAACCAAACCATTGCGAATCTGACCAATACTCAGCCACTATCTTGCTCTTTGCAGCCATATCTTTCAAATCCGACCATCACCATACCAAATTACAGTCATCAACCATCAGCCACACCAAACTCGAAAGTTCAGCCTTATTTATAGTTTTGTGATTGGCTTTGAATTTATGATTGAAATATCTAAAAGGCCTCATGATTTGAACGGTTGATGGAAGTTGCAGCCCTGAATATATTTTTTCATGGTTAGATATAGTTAACGAGGAATATATGATTAGAATGCCAAAGTATGATTGAGAAGAATTTCTGGCTGATTTTCTATTAATAGGGAGTGCTTTAAAATGGTGGACCATAGTGAAAAGGCTAAGATTACTTTTCAAAGGTCTTTTGAAAATTACTTCATAGACTTGTATAAAGCAAATATTAAGATCGAATCCTCTTGGTTATTGTTTGGTACAACAAAGTATGAAGTCAGTTTCTGATTATACTTCTGAGTTTGATCAATTTTATGGATGCAAATATTATTATAAACCTAGAATGGATATAGTTATAAGATCGGTGAAGAAGCTCAGTTTATGTATTAAAGTAAAGATGTGTATGTCTACATACACTATATACACTTCATAGCATGTAATTCTTTTACCAATACAAATTGAATCTCAAGTTGTATTGCAAATCAGAAGAGAAAAAAGCTAAGCATTAAAGCAATTAAGTCGATCTCATCCATAACACCAATTTGAGATCCCTAGACCTATCACAAGTCAGCAGTCTGAAGTAAAAGTCATTCAGATGAAAGAAGTTGGCGCCTGTCCATATGTCGAAGATGTGCCAATGTTGCAGAAGAAAATGTACAATTTATTATTGATTGAAAGTTTCAATCAACAATCTGTGCGAGAATGTGCATGTTATTTCCTTGGAGGACAAGAAAAGTATTGAAGATGATGAGATTATTGATTTATCTAAGATTTTGAAAGAAGATAAAAATCAAGATAAAGAAGATCAAAATCAATATGAAGAAGTTGAAATGATCGAAATGGTTTTAGCTATTCACATTGAAGACAAGAAGATTGTGCTTGAATAAGATTTTGATTGAAAAGGTGAAATTTGTTGGCGAGTGCATTGAGCAACAATTAGGGAGGGGCAAGAATTATTTGCTTATTGTTAATTCTTGAAAGTCCTCATTGCCTCGAAGAATGTATAAGCAAAGCAAATTGATGAAGTATGGATTCTTCAAATTTTCAAGAAAGATTGATGAGAAAAACAAGTTTGAATTACAAAATAATTTACTCTTACACTACAAGTTTCATCCTTCAGACTATATCTAAACTCAAGGATGAGTTTTTTTTTAAGACGAGAAGACTGATGTAGGACATTATATAGCATTCTAAAATTTTTGTTATTTTAGGATTTTCTATTTTAATTAGAATCAATTATGGTATATGTCTTAGTCTTTTATTTCTAGTTATAATTGTGATTTTAGTTTCTCTTTTTAAGTTAACTTAGAGAAGCAAAATTACTTTATATTATAAATAAAGTCATCTTTTTATTGTTTTCATAACTTCAACTTCAATAATTCAATAAAACCCATCTTTTAAAATTTTCTTTGGGATTATCTATCAAAATTTCTCTTATAAAGTCATTTGGATTAGAGCATCATCAAATCTCACTTCATGCATTATTAACAATTTCATTGAGTCATTTGGATTAGAATAAGATCAAATCACTCATCGGTTAGAGCATAACTTGTTTGCTTGGCCCGGTACTATAACGATATCTAATGTTTTTCTATCCTATCAATTTTGCTTCCCCTACCCATTCTTTCAAATAAAATAAAATAAGACAAGCTTAATGGAAAAAATGATAGTTACCATGACATATTAAAGATGAAAGAGTGAAAGTCCATAAATGACCAATGAAAATATCAACAATGTATGCACCAAAAAGTGGTGTAATCCACATAGCACCTGACTAGTTGTTCGCATTTCACATAGAAAAAACTACATCTTCATGGAGTGGGCTTGTCAAGTAGTTGGTTAAGTTTGATTATATCCCATAGTAGGCCATTCTCTCAAATGCTTCGTAGCTATTTATACGAGCCCTTTGAATTGGTTGAAGTTAACACTTCTTCTTTTACATTAATTGTATATAATTTGGGTATGTATTTTCTTCTTTACTTAGTATTGTTATAATATTCTGCAGCTAGTATGCTAATTACTCATGTGACTATAATTTGTGAAATGTATCAAATTAGGATGTTATGATTTTTCTTTTAATCTGATTTCATGTTAGATGATCTTTTTTTTTCATTTAAATTTTAGATGGATGAGAACTCAAGTCGCTATGATACACATTCTTTATAAACCGAAAGCAAGTGGAAGAAGTTATCGAAGGGATAAAAAATATGGAACCATTTCACCAAATACGATCCAGGTAATAGATGCAAATGTAATTATTGCAGTAATGATTATACTTGTAAGAATAAGCATGGGATTAAAATTGGGCCTAGTGTATTATAGTCTCATTTGTTTTGTTATCATGATTATTTGAGCACATTTGAGGATAAAAATAAAAAACTTCATGTGAAATGAAAAATGATTCTAAATCTCATGTCTTTGATAATGTAGAAAAGGTCTAGCAAGATTGGTTATTATTGATGAATTACCCTTTAGTTTTGTGGAGAAAGAGAGCTTTTAATAATATAGTAAGCAATTAGAATCAAACTTTGGTCTACTATCCAGGAGAACCCTTGTTAGAGATGTGTACAAACTATTTTAGGATGAAAAGAAAAAATTAAGAAACCTTTTTGTTTCAAATAAGCAAAGGGTTTGTATAACAACGGCTCCATGGACTTCTACACAAAATTATTACTATATGGTGATTACAATCTATTTTATTGATAGTGAATGGAAATTACAGAAGAGAATGTCAGGTAATATGCAGAATTCAAATTCTCTCAATTTTGAATATGTGTCGAGCATGAAAGAATTGAAAGTAGTGCCCTTGTGATTCAAGATGTGTCCACTAGGTGGAATTCCACCTACTAAATGTTGGAGAGTACTATAAAATTTCAGAAAGTTTTTGAGAAATAGAGGATGATGATCAACATCATGTTTCGTATTACAAGAAGGATGGAGGACTACCTAATAGTGATAATTAGGAAAATAATAATTTTTTTAGGAAAATAGTAATGTTTTTGTCTAGTTTTTTAGGTCATTTTTTAAACATAACTTTTACATTTAGTGGTTCTATGTATATGACTTCAAGCTTATATTTTTGTGAAATGTGCTCAATTCATTTTAATTTGACATCGCTAATTAAAAGTGGTGATGATCTTCTCTTATCTAAAATTGCAACAAGTATGACAAACATTGAGGTTCAATTGACAATTTTAATAATTCCCATTTCAGCTATTCTTAATCCACGTTATAAGTTAAATATGTGATAATTTTTCTTTGAAGACATTTTTGTTATTGACGAGGTTGGGAAGTGTCTAAAGAAGTGAAAAATCTTTTGATACATTTTTATGAACTATAAAGATTTTGACACTAAGATTGGTGGTTGTGGATCATCCAGTTGTTTGAAAAGTCGTTAATTGTTGATGGTAAGAAATTTGATAAAATGGTGGGCTTTCTAAACTTTCAAGTGTTACAAAGTTCAAACAAAGAATATGAAATGATAATTGTATTGAGATGAAAAATGAAGTGAAGAGATACTTGTTGGAGCTGTGTGAATTTGCTCATGATGATGACTTTTAGATTTTGGCATGGTGGAAAACAAACCCAATAAAATATCGAGTTCTTTCACACATAGCAAAGGATGTGATTGCAATTCCAATATCTACAATTGCTTTAAATCTGTATTTAATACGAAAGAATGCATCATTGATTCATTTCACAGTTCTTTAGGTCCGAAGCTTCGATAAGCTCACAAAATTAGTTACATAATATTTTTTCCCATTACAAGATGAACCAAAGATGGAGGAACTTGAGTTTTATGAAGCCATGATGTCAGATAATTGTTTATCATAACAAGTAAAAATATTTATATTTTTTTTCCTATCATTAGTCTTTGTTATTATTATTATTATTTTGATATAGAGTTTGGATCGAGTGTAATAGCAGAGGCGATAACTTTAGATTGATGTTATTCTTACAATTTTAAAGATTCGACTTAGTTGATCATGGAAGCTCTTAATGAAAGCACTATTAATGAAAATAATTATGATGGATTGCTTTTATACTCATGTTGCTTGTTTTGTTTTGACTTCTATGGACATTGTTAGATTTTGTGTTGTAATGGGTTAATATTACTAGTTCTTTGTTTTCTTGCTTTTCCTTTTTGATGTCATGCTCATGGAGTTTATGTTAACATTTATAATTTTCTAATATTATTTGATTTAGGATCAAGTTATTGGAAAATTTATTATTTATAATTTTTTATCCATTATATTTTAAAAATATTTTTTATATATTTTAATATTTATTTAATAATTTATATGTATTTAGTAATCAATATGTGTAATAATTAATAATTATTATAATTTTCATATAATTGAATTGGCCAAAACAAAATACATTTGGATCATAAAACTCAAGCCAAACGCAAACCAACTCAAATGAGCTGGTTTAAGTTGGTTAGAAAATATTTGGGTTGGTTTGGATTGAACCCAATTTTTTCTAAAACCCTATCCAAACCAACACATGCCCACCTTATTGTTAATACTTTTTTCTTTCTTTAATTGTAAATACAGCATACTATAGTAACAAAATATAATTTTAAAATTATGCAGGATACTATTGGAGAAGGTGGAGGTAAAGAACAAACTGCAAGTGATGATTCAAATATTTGATGTAGTATTAAAGAAGAAAGAATATTTAATCTAATTTTTCGTTAATTAATACTGACAAAAAGTGATGAAGTGAATCATTTTGTATATCGTTGAACAGTGACTAAACAACTAATTATATTTTAGATGATTGTGTTGACATTATTATAATTTCCATCAATTTCAAGTACATTCTTTTACAATTTGAGCATGAATAGCTTAACGGATGACAGCAGGAAATAAACAATCTATTTTAAAAATCATGTAATATTCAATCAATATTGTGAAATTACATTACCAAGGGAGAACCATAATTTCCAAGAGATTAATGTATATCTCCAATCACTTTATGTCGAGGGCAATCAATCAATAAAATTCATCGGTATTCAGGTTTCGATAGAAACTTAATTTCATCAACGTCAAAATTCCCATGGAAATACCATGCTACAGAAGAAAAATTCGCCAGTTAATAATTGTATCTACGGATTTTGCTCTTATTATTGGGGGATAAATTCCCTCGTTAATATGTTTACCTACAAATCTTGTTCTTATTATTTAGGAAATAAAATTGGTAGGCATACTAATTTACGATGGACTAATAGGGTTCCCGAAAACATTTTTCCCAGGAAATTTTTTACTTAATCATTTGAAAAATTGTACCGACAAGTATTTTTTTGAATTACCAAGGTACACTTTCTTTGGTACAAAATAGTTTTTTCTTAGGGCTTGTGCAATTTGTACCTTGAACTACAAGCGTTTTCACGACAAGCGGTGATGGATGACTTCCCTAGGAAATATTTAGATATCTTGTATTGCCGAGAGTTTTTGTCCCTCAATAAAAGGAATTTTTGTTGTAGTGAAACAAAAGCATGGTGAACCGCTTCACGAGCAAGCTTCTTTTGTTATAGTTTACACACACCCTCCTCGACAGGCTTTGGATATTGTGCGACTTCCTTCACTTCTTGGTTTGAGCAAAGCTGCTAAGAATTTGGTAGAGAGACTGCCGCAAATACATTCAAAAGTTCGCAATAACTTAGGGCTAACTATGATAAACATAAGGCTGATGTAGATCAACATCCGCGAAAGCAGGTGTTTGCGGTTGGTGATTTGGTCATGGCATATCTGCGGCATATATCATTTTCCTAGTGTTCATGTGAACCTTGCCAATAAAAATATGGTATATTCAGCGGCGCATCAAGTTATTTAGCAAATTAACTCATAATTATTTATTAGCAAATTAATCAAGAAACATCATTATAAAAGTATTGGTATTTTCTGTATCCTTACAACAATCTTGCTAATTAAAATTTTTAAATTAATTAATACTCGTCAACTTTAAATATGTCTAATATCCTTACAATGATCTTACTAATAATATTTATGAACAAATTAATTTATAAAATTAATCTTAAAAGTAAAATAATAACAAAAATTTACATTAATTTTTATTTTACTTTTAAGGCTAATTTAGTAAATCAACACTTTTTTCTTTTCATAAATATCCCACAAACATTGTTGCAAGGGTATTAAAAAATAAAGAAAAAGTAAGGGTAGAAGTGTAACATATTTAATAATAAGAGTGTCTTGATGTATTTTTTAAAACATAAAGATCAAATTGATACTTAAGTTGAAACATAGCGACTAAATGAGCATTTACTCTTTTGAAGCTAATTGGCCTCCTAGACCGACAGGAAATTCCATTTTAATTGTTTCTTTTTTTTTTTAAGTATCTTTAGACATTAAAATTTTATTTTCTGTTCAGTTTTGCCTATTCAGGTCATTTTGCATTTTATGTATAACAAAGAGCAAAAAATAGTTTTTCAACAACTTTCATCAATATTCAACTATCTTTTCAAAACTTTGTTTACGCTTGACTTGATTTTAGTGTTATATGCCAAATTTTTCTTAAGAATTTTCTTTTAGTACTGAAGGATTTTATTGGTGTTTTGAGTAAATAAAAATAATTACTTTAATAAGTTTGAGTAAGGATATATTTTGCATTTTAAAAAGTGTACAAAATAAAATTTAATTATTTAAATTTGACGAGTAAACAAAGTAAAACTTAATTTGTTTAAATTTAACAAATAAATGTATAACGCAATAGTGTTCAAAGTAATTAGTAGAATGCAAATAGTCACACCCGTTAAAAAGGAAACATACAAATCCCAATTTGTTTGAAAATTTCGTTGCTTTGGACCAAATATTTTCTTTCATAGTTTGAATAATTTATTTAGCCCTGTAATTTTTCACGAAAGAACTATTTATTTTGATTTTCCTAAATAATGACCTTGAGATATTATTATTCACTATTTAATATATAATTTAATAAAAACATACAAAAATAATTACTGTTTTTACATAATATTGAATTTAAAAATGTTATTAAAAGTAGAAAAGACTTTAAAAAATATTGAAAATACATTAATGTACTTAAAATATAATATTTTTAAAGTTTTAATATTAAAAAAAAAAAAGAGAAAATTTTGGTAGTCAAAATCGAGGGATACCCCAACAAGAAAAGAAACGGTCAACATCATTCTTTGAAACGAAAAAAAAAAAAAAGGATAAATATGATATCTTTCTCTTATTTATTTATGCTTTGTCATACATACACTCATGACAAATATTAGCATAGAAGGTCGTCCATTATGAGGACTTCTTTTATTGATACAATGTTACAACTTATTACTTTTACTTCAAGCTTACATAGGATTAATGGGGCTATTTTAACTTAAACCTTAACATGAATTTTGAGTCCATGATTTCATGCAATTTATTTAATAGAGATGATGAATGAATTTGACACCACAAAAAGTTATCTTCTAGTTTCATCATCAACTATTAAATTTTTAAATTGCATGATATCATTACCTTAAAATTATGTTAAAATTTTAAGCTGAAAGTTTTAGTCAACCTCCTTTACTTACTAATATCTCTCAAGGACAGAAAGTAATATCGTAATTAGGACCGCCAGTGCAAGAAAAGGTGCTACTGGGATCATCATAAGCATAACTATAAGCTTGAGGGCACTGGTCTTTGAAAATCTTAGAATAGCTAGTCGGTGGGCATGTCTCAGGCTTATCAAATGCCCCAGTGCAGCAATATTGTGGTTGATTAAAAGCTACACATGCACTCTTGCAAGCAATCACATTCCCATCGGATCCTTTGACTGCTAGCTCTGATGGACAAACAGCATTCACGTTGGCTTTACAGCTAGCTGTAGTGCAATTAGCACCAGAACCACCTTGTGGGGCAACTGAAAGAGGCAAGTTAAAGCCATCAACGAGGCTAAGATCGAAGAAATCTTGTCCTTTGTCTGCAGCAATTGTGAATTCCACCAGAGATGCCGGTGGAGCTGCACCGTTGCCGTTGCATGTGACCTGGCCTGTGCCACAATCTGCAGTGGCGCAAGTGAACTTGCCGGAGGAATCTGTAGAGCACTGTGTTCGAGCCCAGAAACGGCCTTTCCAAGGGGAAGGAACATTGAGAGTATTTTTTGCTTTAGATGCTAACTCGAACCCAGTTTTTGACAGCTGAGCACCTCCATCTGCAGTTAGGGCTCCCGGCCAAATAGCGTTTGGGCAGTTGTTTGTGAACGTAATCGTTGCAAAGTGCGCCCCTGCATAAAATATATGCATTAGTTGTTTATTAGGTGATGTATAAGAGAAACTTCTGTGGGGTAGGCCACCTCCCACTAATGAGTCTCACAACAAAATCTAATAGAAGGTCTTTAGCATGCAGGTGCACTGGATAAGTTTTTCTCGATATATATGCTAATTCCTAGACAATTTAGATAAAACGCTGAAAAAAATAATATAACTGAAACTAAATCGGTGCTGATTTACTCATTTAATTACAAACACCATAAAACGGTACTAATTTATCATTATTTTTACCAGCACTCAATCTCTTTAGCATTTTATTTTCATAAATTTTGTTTTGAACCCAAGATTCAAGATGTGGTTTCCATGACTACAAGATATTTCGACTCATTTTGAGATTATGGGCAACGCTTTGGACCACTTTAAAGTTTTACAATAAGTACAAAGATAATATTAATATTGAGATTTGATCTGAGCCATAAAAGATAATGGTAAAATGAATTTACATAATGACAGTAATTAATCATAAAACTCATAACAATCATTTGGTGGGCTGATGATTTTTTTAGGATTGATAACAATTGGAAAACCAATTATGAACATGCAGAGTTTCCTTGATGACTTGGAAATGCACTTGTGAAATCCATGCATGAGACTCTATGCTTATCAATTACAGACGAATAAATAAAATATCGAAAGAAAATGTTGTTTACCAGAGATGAGGAAGGCGAAGGTAAGGCAAAATATTGCTCGAGTATTCATCATGGAAGCTAAGGCTTTGCTTGATTAACTTCTGTTTGATGGATTCTATGCTGGAAAACAAAGGAGAGATAGATATTTATAGGCTTAGGAGTTCAGAAAAGATGCAATGATCCCGTGCTCCGATATTGAATTATTGGAGGTTTCAATAGGTTAAAGCATAAATTAATGTTAGATCGTCAAAGGGGATAATGCCGTGTAGATGTGGTTAAAAACTTTTTCAAATTAATGTTAGAGCGTCAAAGGGGATAATGCCGTGTAGATGTGGTTCAAAACTTTTTCAAATCAATTTTTTTAATTTTAACTTTTTCAGAATTTAAATTCAAGTGATTAATTAAATAAAATTATTTAAAAATTATTTGATTATACATTTGAAAATAATAAGTTAATCACATTTATTTATGTATGATTGACAAATAAATAAGTTGGTAATTGTTTCAAAATAAATCCACACACAATCCCAAGTCCTAAAAGTCTTAGCATTGTACAAATGTAACTAAAAGTTTTATTTTAATCATAACATGAAAAGGCCCAAAACAAATTATTTCCTAAGGTTCCAAATTCGTTAGAGCTGCTTCTAATTTTAAGTAAAGTGATATTCATCTATTAGATAATAGACTGAAGTAATATACATTTAATAATTTATAAATCTATCATTTAATGAATGAGTAACATATGCATCAACACTTGGGAATGAAAATAATGAGATACAACTTGGAAATTAAGTGTAATGCTATTATATTATAATTGTAAAGTTATCTTTACACAAAATTCTAAAAAATTGTATTTTGTTGTCTTATTATTTTAGTAATCAAATTATCTTCAAAAATTTTATTTTTTTTCAAATGGCCAGACTTGCTTCCTCGAGTTCCCAGAAGAACTTGAGATTTCCTATAATTGATTGGGTGATTTTTTCCCCCTTTTTTCAATTAACCTAGGTCCTACTGTATTCAATTAAATCAATTCCGGTCAAGGTTCGTACGAGGAACATTAAAACTCTAATCCATTAATTCTGTTATAACAAGCCAAATTAACTCGATTGTCAGATTTGGTAGTCCATTACATCCTATTAGTTTAGAAAATATCTTATTCTTCTCTTTTTTTTTTTTAATAATTTAATAGCTTTGCCCTTCATGAATTCGGATAATTCAAAATAAATGAAAAAGAACCTTATTTGAAACAAAATGTCGTTGTGAGTTATATAATTGTTTTCAGTTTATTTTCAAAGTTAATTTAAGAAATAAAAAGTATTACAATTATGCTCATATCAAAAGTTCTTTGCTTTGGCATATGACTCGCTAGTGAGACTAGTTTGTCTCCGTTGATGATGGAGTCGGATTCATTGTGAATTACTCCATTTGTTTCAGGCACATCATACATGTACATAGTTATTTTGGATTATTTCATAAGTACAAGCACTAATTTTAGTGCTGTAGAGCTTCAAACTTCAGCATATTCCAAGATTTTGTAATCATGCTACTAATGTATTAGCTAAATTTGCTCTTAAGTGTTCTGGATCCTTAGTTTGATTGGAGAATTATCCAAACTTTTTAAGATGTTATCTTTAATTTAATCTCTGAAATATAATACCTCTTTTTTCAAAATCAAAAAGAGAGTTTTAACTTACTATTATAAATAAAACTGTTAACATGTTATTTCTTTTCAAAATAATTATTTTTTTTTTGTTTATATAATTGAAATATTTTTTCTAATTAAATTTAGAAGATCAAATAATTAACTGTAATATTATTACTACAAAATTATTTAAATTTTTCATAAGTATTTAAATATTTTCCCTTATAGAAAATAATATTTACATGATTAATTATTAATTATAGTGTAAATTTAAATAACTTTGGAAAATAATCTTTATTTTAATAATTGACAATGATTCATCTTATTCATTTGAATTATCCAAACTGTTTAAGGGAAAAACTATCAAAATTAAGGAAAAAAATTGATATGCAAATAGGAATGGCAATTTGTCGGATTAGACAACCAAAGGACCCAAGCCCGAAAAGGACTCGACTCTTTCATTTTCGGGTTGGGCCTGAATCGGGTCAGGGTCAGGCTTGGGCTTCATCCGAGCCTGATCGTAATTTTTTTAATTTTTTTAATGTTTAAATAATTTAAATTTTACTCCCTAACATATTAAAATTTAAACACTTTAAAACCTGTTTAAAATAACATAAATATAAAATTTACTCTATTCATTACTCAACATCTCAATTATAAATTATATAAGGAACTAAATATAAACAAAAATTATGTCCAATTTAAATAAAAACACATAATTCAATTCCATAATCTAACTAAGGAGTTCATTAGTTTAACAAATAAATAAAAATACACAATTCAATTCCACAATTTCAACAAGGAGTTCATCAATTTAACAAACTACAATTCACAACCCAATATAGAAAAAACTACTCCAATACTTGTGGGCCAAATTCTTCTTTATCCACAAATTCCTCTCTAGTAAAAATTTTACTTTCAAGAATTTACCTATAAGGAAAAAAATGGAAGAAAGTGTGAAAACAATTTAAATATATAAAATTGTTATTAAATTAATTATTTAAATATTTTGTACATTATTTGTATTCATACTTTTAGAGCTCGCCCATAACCAATGTTGAGTGCACATAAGCGCTTCCAATGTCGTAGGATGAAGTCTACTCCGATGTGGAGTCAAGACTCTACCTCTAGTGCTAAATGCTGATTCAGAAGCAACGGTTGTCACCGGAACGGCTAAGATATCCTTGGCCATCCGAGCCAAGACAGGAAATTTGCCTTGGTTCACCTTCCACTAATTCAAAATATCGAAGTCCGAAGTGGATTTGACTAAAGGCTCTTTTAAGTACCTCTCAAGGTCGGACTTCGATACCGTGGCCTCACTATTTTGGCTTAAGAGCAAGAGCTAGAGCAACAACGATAGCGACAACGTGAGTGGGAGCATTAACAAGAGTGGGAGAGTGAGCAAGAGCGAGAGCAAGACAGTGTGGAGATCGAGAGGGAGAAAGATTAGGGTTTTCTCGTTATGATCTAGAGGGGAAGGAAGAGAGGGAGAGAGGGAGAAAATGCTTTCATTCTCTTACAACTTGAACCAGTTGCCTTTCTTTTTTTTCTTTTATTCACGTTTTTTTTTATTTTACACCCCAACCGTTGGATTCAAGCAAGCAAAAATCCAATGGCTCAACGGTGCCTTCTGCACGATACGAGGGATTTTGTGTCTCTGCATCGTAGCTGAGGTGATTGGAAACATCTCTTTTCACCGTGGTTTATAAAGAAATTTTTTTTATTCATGGAAGAACTGGGCTTATCTTTGTTTTGCCATAGCATAACAAAAAGGAGCCCTTTTATCTTTCATTATCACTTTATGCTCGCTTTCTTAGGAAAGTTGAACCAAAGATATGACTGACTCGACATAAAAGCCGTTGAATACTAGAGCTAATAAAACGGTAGCTTCTAAAGCATCAACTGCTCGTTTTTCCTTCCCCGCAAGTATAGCATTATGAGCCTAAGTTATACAACTATGGATGAAAGAAGAATAAGGGTATTAAGAAAAGGGGCTTTATCAATTCATAATGGGTATCTAGAATATCTATGTCCCAAGACATAAGCTATGAATAATAAAATATGAGGATACGGAGTAGAAGTATGAGTTTACTTCACAACTCATGTCGAACGTCTGGGAGAGTCAACTCTTTTTAGCAGCTTGATCCCGATAGCAGTGCCTTCTTCTTTATGACCATTTCCCCAAATATTAGGGTGCAGGTGTCCTCTTTTCTTTTTTAATTTTATTTTATTATTTATTGTGCAAAGTAAATACGGCCCTCGAATTAAAAGATAAAATAGTCATTTTAAATTCTAACAGTGTTAACGTTTTGGTAAACGGTTGATACAAATTGTAAACTTTGGGTGAAAATTTAAATAAATTCAAACTTTTGTAGTATTTTCTATAAGAGAGTAAACTTAAGATGGATCACTGATAATTTTCCTATTCACTATTACAACTTTGTTGAAATAACCAACTGTAACTTTTCATAGTTGAGGTATAAAAATATTACATCTCAATTGTTGTTGTAATCATTTATTATTTTCACATAGTTAGAGTAATAAATGGATAATATAACCCTTCCAATTATTGAAAGTGATCCTCTTATATAAATGAGTGTCACAAGTACTTAGGACGAAAATAATATATATTGTACTTAGGAAATGTTATATTATTCCAACACTTATTTATTTATTACTAAGGCTATAAAAAACCAAACTTTTTTTTTCTTATTATCAACTTATTTCTACTTGTATGTTATTTTTTCAAAATATATTGTTACCTTAAAATAATGAATCACTAAAATTTTTATGAAATAGTACAAAAAATGATCTTATAAAATTATTACCTTGTAAAATTCATTACATATGTATAACTTAAAAGGACATAAATGTTAAAATATTGATAAAAAAAATTCCACATCAGCTAAGAACAGTTTTGGTAGAGAAGAATTAATAGGCAAATAATATAAGCTTTGCTCAATTTTTAACTTTTGAGCTAGTTTTTAAGTATGAATTAGGCTCATAAACTTCAATATATTATCAAAACCAGACTTATGAATGAATTATAACACATTACCTCTGCACAAATTATGTAACACATTACCTTTCCATGTGATAAGGACCGAACAAAAAGAAGTCGGCTTATATGTGATGAGGTGTGTTAAAAAGACAGCCCTCAACAAGATATAGTAGAACCTCAGAATTAAGAGCCTTGAGACCATGAAAAATCTATTAGTTTAATGAATATTAATATATCGATAAATTATTAATTATTAATTTATAAAGATGATATCACGATCGTAATAGGAATTTTTATGAAGTAAGGTAGTATAATTAAAAAATGTAGTGTATGATACGATTTGGATTTGATCGTAATTAATGAAATCAGTCACATGATAATTCTTTGATTGGATCATGATTACATTGATAACTCATTAGAAAAGACTTTTTAAAAGTAATATATTAAGCTGATTTCTCAGTTATTTTTCTTAAAATAGCGCATAGAATACAAAAATGACTAGTGAAATGCATGTGTAAAAGTATTGTATTAGTACAACAAAGAAAATCTTAGACATCTCATATGTTTTTAGTTTCAAATTAATTAATTATTAATTTATGTATTAATTGAGTCCTATAGAAAAATAAGATTTCTTTTAAAATTTTATTAACTAATAAATTTATCAAATTATTAATTTACTATATTTTCCCAGACCGACACAAACTATTATTTAATTGAGGTTATCAATTTAACAAGTATTAATAAAGAGGTTCTAGTATAAGTCCATTTGTAATTCAAAAAAAAAAAAAACACTTTGCAAACATTTATAATAACATGTCAAATAATTAAAGTGTAACATATGCAGTTTTGTTCTGACAGTTTTGTTCTGTAAAAAAAATAAAAAAAATAAAAAATAGGAGAGGGTGGTTAAAAGTAAATAAAAGGAAGTAAATTGATAAAAAAAACAAAACAAAACAAAGCACACACGCGTGAGAGAGAGAGAGAGAAGTTGACACCCGAAAACCCAACCCGACCCGACCCGTGAACCCGACCTGGCCGTATCTCTGATTTCCTGCCACCTCACCGATGAAGGAAGGTACCGATCGGAAGCCCTTGAGCTGCTGGTCAGCTTCCCGCCATCGTTGCTGCCAGAAAGCCACCAGAACGCCGTCGGTTGAAGCTTGAAGTGCCACGGAATCGCCGCCATGATTCACCGCGATTCAACCATTTTTCGGCCACGCCACCACCTGGGTTTTCCTCACGTTACCAGCTTCCATTTCCGACCATCCACTGCCACCGGGGAAGCCGATTTGCCGCCGGCCGACCACTTCAGAATTCGCAGCTATCGACCTAGATTCCGAAGTGTCGCCGCGAGTGGTAGCTCACCGTCGGCACCGTTGGACTCAGCTCGGTCCAAAGTATCTTACCTGAGCTTTTCGGTCACTGTTGCTTGAATTCCCGCCACCGTTGACTGGCAAGGGCATTTCGATAATTTCATATTTTTAAGGGCAATTTTGTAATTTCAAACTTTGTGAATATTTTCGTAATAATTAGAATTGAGGATAAATTGGTAATTACGATTCCGAGGGTAATTCAGTAACTCACGATTTTAGAGTTTACGGACGCGATGGTAGTCTAGTAATTTTATTAACACAGAAATTGCATTAGGGATAAATGTTCTTCGAGCTTTATTGCGTCAATTTAGTTCTATTTTAGATTTACAGAAAGTAATTATGTCGTTTGCTTGATTTAGGAGGACCCGTGAGCGAGGGCCAGTCTGCGGGCATAGACGACCACCGGGCGTGAATACTATCATTGTGAGTGGAATACATGAAAACCTATTTTCATTGTTTATTTTGATAATAAAACATGTTTTGGAAATAAGTATTTTAAATGTTTGAATTTAATGATTTTCTCGAAATGGATTTTATTCGCAGATTGATATGTTATAAAAAAAAAAGGTGTGTGGTTAATGTTTTGTTGTATCGACTTTGAATAAAACCCGATAGTATTTTGAAGATTAGAAAAGTGATTTATATGTGTTAATGGAAAGAAAAGTATGATTTCAAGATTGTATTTAAATCATTGAACAGTACCCTTCCCAGTGATACAGATGAGATGAGAAGCCTTTGGGGCCCGTCTGAACACAGATAGAGGCTTTGGGCCGTGTGTTTGGGTGCTTTTGTCTTTTGGGGGCATATGCATGCAGCATGATGCGTATGCAGCATGATTAATACATATATTGAGATACAGATGAGATACAGGCCTTTGGCCCGTCTGAGTACACACAGAGGCTTTGGGCCGTGTGCTTGGGCGCTTATGTCCTTTGGGGACTTGATACATACACAGATATGATGAGATATGAGATGTCATTTTCCTGTCTATCTGGTGGCCGGGACATGACGATACCCAGATAATACGTCATTGCACATTCGTCGAGGGTCAGATATAACGAGATTAGTCCCCTGGGTACTTGTTTTCGTGATAGTTTCGATATTCAGTATTTGCTATGATAAATATGGATTCCTTGATTTTATGCAGTATTATGTACTATTGTTGTATCAGTGCATGATTTAAATTACATAAGTTTACTAGAATTCTTATGATATTTTGAGGACATTATTTCGAGAAAGAGTAAATGATTTATAGTAAGTTATTTTCGAAAGAAAACTATTATCCACTCACTGAGCTGACTGAGTTTTATATTCACCTCGTTTTATCATATTTTTTCTGCCCACAGGAGGTTGCAGGTATACTAAACTGACCCAGCGACTGTGGATATTTTCAAATTTTGGCCACGTTATACTAGCAGATGTAGATGATTTTGTTAGGGCATTGTGATAAGCTCATAATTTTGGGATGGTATAATGTTGGTGTATTATTCTTTTGAGATTAAGAATAGACCAATGTGTGGTATTATCTTGAGAATGTTGAGCATTTGAGTTGGCTGCTTATTAAATTATTTGGAAGTGTTTGTGTGTAACACTTGCAGGCCGGGAGTGTTATATTTATAGTGAAGATTCTGTCGAATTTTTGATAGAATCCTTATTAATTAGTTTATAATCAATACAGTTTTGGATGAGTCTAGACAGATTCGCCCTGTAGTTCGGGGTGGGTCTTTTCAGTTGGTATCAGAGCGTGGTTTTAGATTCTATAGAATTTACTGTCTTAGTCTGAATAAGTTATTAAAGTTGAAATTGATATTTTGTAGGCACCATCATGCATCGTAGTAGTAGTAGACGTGGCCGTGGACGTGTACGTACTCGGCTAGTAACTCGGTTGACTCATAGTAGTGTACCTGGGGGGTGAATTGAACCTGTGCATGAGGGGGAGGTTGAATCCCCGGCGCATGAGACTGCACAACAGACACTGGGGAATGTTCCAAACTTTGAACCGTCATTTGATAGGCTGGCTCAGATCATGACTACGGTTGTGCCGAATCAGACCCACGAGCATGCTGGTAACGCAAACACGATTGAGCATGTGAAAAGTTTAAGAGCGAGAAGCTTTAATGGTTCTGGTGAACCACCTGAGGCTGATTCCTGATTTATTAAGCTGGAGCGCATTTTTAACGTCATGGAATGTTCAGAGGATGACAGACTATCCTTTGCCACTTTTTTGCTCGAGGATCGAGCTTACCATTGGTGGAAGACAGTAGAGAGGCGATATCATGGGCACAATCTGATTACTTGGGCCATTTTCCGTAAGGAATTCTATGATCATTATTTTCTAGCTGTGTATTAGGATATTAAGCGGAGTGAATTCTTTCAGCTGGTTCAGGGATCTTTGACAGTTGAGGAGTATGAGAAGAAGTTTATGGATCTCTCTAGATTTGCTACATCTGCAGTTAGTGATCAGAGGGAGAGATGCAGACGGTTTGAGGAAGGTCTTCGATTTCAGATTCGTACCACCGTGATTGCATCACGAAATACTGAGTTTGGAGAGGTAGTTGAGGCAGCCAGAAGAGTTGAGTAGAGTATTGCAGAGGGACGCAGAGTTTAAGCACTGAAGCAGAAGTGCAACCAGAGTTGGGTAGAGGGTGGCTCTAGTAGTAGACCGCCTAAGAGATGGGGTATTCCTATGAATTACTCTGATATCATGCAAAGGAGTCAGAGTACAAGCTTCAGGGGAGATCCGAGGCAGGCTGTCAGTTATAGGTCAATGCAGCCATCAGTGGGGAGTAATGTTAGAAGTCAGAGACAGTATGACCGAAGTAGTGGGGGACATCGTGATGACTGTCCTTAAGAGCACCCAGCAGACTTCTTGCACTTCGTGTGGCAGGAACCATCAGGGCCATTGCCGCGTGGGAGACAGAGTTTGTTATTTGTGTGGTCAGCCTGGACACATCAAAAGGTTATCCCATACTTTATCTCAGGGTGACAGTTCTGCAGGAGGGATAGCCTCACGGTATCAGACTCACCCTAGCCAGACTCAGGGTCAGAGGTGAGTGCAGACGGGGGGTTCTACATCTACTTTTAGGAGTCAGGCGACTGCTCCAAGTCAGAGAGGTCAGCCTGGTCGACCTCATACTCAAGCTCGAGTTTTTGCTTTGACATAGGAGGAGGCACGTGCTGCCGCAAACGTTATTATAGGTATAGTATCTATCATTGGCCGCGAGGCACATATTCTTATTGATCATAGATCCACGCACTCTTTTGTTTCCTATAGTTTTGCTAAGCATATCATGCGAGAGCCTGATACACTAGATTGTGGTTTAGTCATTCGTACACCTACTGGAGATTCACTAATTGTTGAGAGTGTGTATTGGGATTGTATGATTGGAATGGAAGAGCAAGAATTAGAGGCCAATTTGATTGTTTTAGACATTCGAGACTTCGACGCCATTTTGGGCATGGATTGGCTCGTAAATCATTATGCTATGGTGGATTGTTTTAAAAAGGAAGTTGTATTTAGAAAGCCGAAAAAGCTGAGGTGAAATTTTGTGGGGAGCGTAAAGTTTTACCCTCATGCGTCATATCCGCCATTAGTGCGAGACAGTTACTAAGAAAAGGATGCTCAGCTTATTTAGCTCATGTGATAGACACAGAAGCTCGAGAGTTGAGATTGAAGGATATTGCCGTAGTTAAGGAGTTTCCGGATGTATTTCTAGATGAACTTCCTGGGATGCCACCTAACTGAGAGGTTGACTTTTCTATTGATTTAGTTCCCGGAACATCTCCTATATCCATGGCACCCTACAGGATGGCTCCAGTAGAATTGAAGGAACTGAAGGTCCAACTGCAAGAGTTGGTGGATAAATAGTTTATTAGACCTAGTGTGTCCCCGTGGGAAGCTCCAGTTTTGTTTGTTAAAAAAAAGGATGCGACTTTTAGACTTTGCATTGACTACAGGCAATTGAACAAAGTCACAATATGCAATAAGTATCTACTTCCTCGTATTGATGACTTGTTTGATCAACTCCAGGGGGCAAAAGTATTCTCTAAGATTGATTTGCGCTCGGGGTATCATCAGCTGAGAATTAAAGAGGCTGATGTTCATAAAACAGCATTTAGAACCCGTTATGGACACTATGAGTTCTTAGTGATGCCATTTGGGTTGACAAATGCTCCAGCAGCTTTTATGAATCTCATGAATAGAGTATTTCGGTCGTACTTGGATCGGTTTGTGATTGTATTCATTGATGATATCTTGGTATATTCCCGAAGCGAGAAGGAGCATACAAAGCATTTGTGAACTGTGTTGCAGACTTTAACACAAAAGTAGTTGTATGCTCAGTTCAGCAAGTGCGAGTTCTGGTTGGACAGAGTAGTATTTCTGGGCCATGTAATATCAGCTAAATGTATTTATGTTGATCCCCAAAAGATTAAAGCAGTTGTGAAATGGGAACGACCTACAAATATTACAGAGCTCAGAAGTTTCCTGAGATTGGCAGGCTACTATCGTAGATTTGTGGAGGGATTCTCTAAGATTGCCACTCCTCTAACACGATTAACCAGGGAGAACGCTAAGTTCCAGTGGGATGAGGAATGTGAAAAGAGCTTCCAAAAGCTTAAGACACGTTTGACCTCAACACCAGTTCTTGCACTTCCCTCTGGTAATGAAGGGTTTGTGGTATACAGTGATGCCACCAGGCAGGGATTAGGTTGTGTGCTAATGCAGCATGAGAAAGTGGTGGCTTATACTTCAAGACAACTTAAGAAGCATGAGCAAAATTACCCAATACATGACCTAGAGCTAGCAGCAGTGGTGTTTGCACTCAAGACATGGAGACATTATTTATATGGGGTAACGTGTCAGATTTTCACCGATCATAAGAGTCTCAAGTATTTATTTACTCAGAAAGTGCTAAACTTGAGACAAACGAGATGGATTGAACTGATAAAGGATTACGATTGCACTATTGATTATCATCCAGGCAAAGCGAATGTGGTAGCTGATGCACTAAGTATGAAGTCTTCCAGCTCTATAGCCCACTTGCGTGTGGCATATATGCCTTTGTTGGTCGAGTTGAGATCTTTGGGACGCGGACAATTGTGGAGCTTTGATAGCTGATTTTCTAGTTAGGCCAACCTTGATTGACAAAGTTCACCAGATGCAAGCTCAAGACTCGCAGTTAATGAAATTGAGAAAGGAGGTGCAAAAATACGAACTACTTTTTCTGTGAGCGATGGTGGAATCTTAGTTATAGGTAGCAGACTTTGTGTACCTAATATGAAGGATTTGAAAGAAGAGCTCATTGAAGAAGCTCATTGTTCAGCTTATGCGATGCATCCTGGTAGTACGAAGATGTACCGCACCTTGAGGGATCATTACTGGTGGCAGGGCATGAAGAGAGAGATAGCAGAATTTGTTTCTTGGTGTTTAGTCTGTCAGTAGATTAAGGTTGAACACCAGAGGCCTACAGGGTTTTCTTAGCCGCTTCCTATTTCTGAGTAGAAGTGGGAGCACATTATTATGGATTTTGTAGCAGGACTTCCACGTACTCAAAAGAGACATGATAGTGTTTGGGTGGTTGCCGATCGTCTTACCAAATCAGCTCACTTTTCACCATTTAAGGCCGTTTATTCGATGGATAAGTTGGGAAGTATGTATGTGGCGGAGACTGTTCAACTTCACGGAGTATCTGTGTCCATTGTCTCCGATAGAAATTCCCGATTTACTTATAAGTTCTGGACCAATTTGCAACGTGCTTTAGGCATCAAGTTGAACTTCAGTACAACTTTTCATCCACAAACTAATGGTCAGTCAGAACATATTATTCAAACACTGGAGGATATGTTGCGAGCTTGTGTTATGGAGTTTAAAGGTAGTTGGGACAATTATTTACCTCTGATGGAGTTTGCTTACAACAACAGCTATCAAGCTAGTATCCAGATGGCACCATATGAGGCTTTATATGGTAAAAAATGCAGAACTCCAGTATGTTGGGATGAGGCTGGTGAACGAAGGTTATTTGGTTCAGAATTAGTTCAGGATACTAATGAAAAGATACAATTGATTCGGGACAGATTAAAGGTGGCTCAAGATAAACAGAAGAGCTATGCAGACAGGCGGAGGCGGGAACTTGAATTCGACGTTAGTGATAAAGTCTTCATACGAATATCTCCTCGGAAGGAGTGCTTCGATTTGGGAAGTGCGGTAAGCTAAGCCCACGCTACATTGGGCCATCTGAGATCATAGAACGCATTGGTCCTTTAGCTTATCAACTAGCCTTACCACATGAGTTATCTAGAATCCACGATGTGTTTCATGTTTCAATGCTCCGGAAGTACATATATGACCCGAGCCATGTGTTATCGACGCAACCAGTTCATTTAAAGGAAGATATGACTTATGAAGAGGAACCAGTGAAGATACTTGAAGGGAAACACCAAGTCCTGCGTTCCAAGACTATTCCTCTAATAAAAGTGTTGTGGAAGAATCATACAAAGGAAGAGGCTACGTGGGAATATGAGGACTTAATGCGAGCTCAATATCCACACATATTCTCCTCAGGTATGTAAATTTCAATGACGAAATTTTTGTAAGTGGGGAGGATTGTAACATATGCAGTTTTGTTCTGACAGTTTTGTTCTGTAAAAAAAAAAAAAGGAGAGGGCGGTTAAAAGTAAATAATATGAAGTAAATGGATAAAAAAAAACAAAACAAAACACAGCACACACGCGTGAGAGAGAGAGAAAAGTTAAGACCCGAAAAATCGACCCGACCCATGAACCCGACCCGGCCGTATCTCTGATTTTCGGCCACCTCACCGGTGAAGGAAGGTACTGATCGGAAGCCCTTGAGCTGCTAGTCAGCTTCCCGCCATCGTTGCTGCCAGAAAGCCGACGAAACGCCGTCGCTTGAAGCTTGAAGTGCCACAGAATTGCCGCCGCGATTTAGCCATTTTCCGACCACGCCACCACTTGGGTTTTGTTCCTCACGTCACCAGCTTCCATTTCCGACCATCCACTGCCACCCGGGAAGTTGATTTGCCGCTGGTCGACCACTTGAGAATTCGCAGCTATCAAGCAAGATTCCGACGTCGTCGCGCGTGGTAGCTCACCGCCGACACCATTGGACTCAACTCGGTCCAAAGTATCTTACCTGAGCTTTCTGGCCATTGTTAACAATTGGACTCAACGTCACCGTTGACCGGCAAGGGCATTTCGGTAATTTCACATTTTCAGGGTAATTTTGTAATTTTGAACTTTTTGGATATTTTCGTAATAATTGGAATTGAGGATAAATTGGTAATTACGATTCTGAGGGTAATTCAGTAACTCATGATTTTGGAGTTTACGGACGCGAAGATAGTGTAGTAATTTTATTAACACGGAAATTGCATATTAGAGATAAATGCTCTTCGAGCTTTATTGCGTCAATTTAGTTATATTTCAGATTTACGAAAAGTAATTATGTCATTTGGTTGATTTAGGAGAACCCGTGAACGAGTGCCAATCCGCGGGCATAGACGACCACCGGGCGTGAATACTGTCACTATGAGTGGAGTATATGAAAACCTATTTTCATTGTTTATTTTGATAATAAAGCATGTTTGGGAAATAAGTATTTTAAATGTTTGAATTTAATGATTTTCTCAAAATGGATTTTATCCGCATGTTGATATGTTATTAAAAAAAAAGTGTGTTGTTAATGTTTTGTTGTATCGACTTTAAATAAAATCCGATAGTATTTTGAAGATTAGAAAAGTGATTTACATGTGTAAATGGAAAAAAAAGTATGATTTCAAGATTGTATTTAAAATCATTAAACAGTACCCTTCCCAGTAATATAGATGAGATGAGAGGCCTTTAGGGCCCGTCTGAACACAGATAGAGGTTTTGGGCCGTGTGTTTGGGTGCTTTTCTCTTTTGGGGGCATATGCATGCTGCATGATGCGTATGCAACATGATTAGTACAGATGTTGAGATACAGATGAGATACAGGCCTTTGAGGCCCGTCTGAGTACACACAGAGGCTTTGGGCCATGTGCTTGTGCGCTTTTGTCCTTTGGGGACTTGATGCATGCACAGATATGATGAGATATGAGATGGCATTTCCCTGTCTATCTGGTGGCCGGGACATGACGGTGCCCAGATAGTACGTCATTGCACGTTTATCGAGGGCCAGACATGACGAGATTATTCCCCTGGGTACTTGTTTTCGTGATAGTTTCGATATTCAGTATTTGTTATGATAAATATGAATTTCTTGATTTTATACTGTATTATGTATTATTGTTGTATCAGTACATGATTTAAATTACATAAGTTTGTTGGAATTCTTATGATATTTTGATGACATTATTTCGAGAAAGAGTAAATGATTTTATAGTAAGTTATTTTCAAAAGAAAAATATTATCCACTCACTGAGCTCACTGAGTTTTATACTCACCTCATTTTATCATATTTTCCCCCCCACGGGAGGTTGCAGGTACACTAAACGGACCCAGCGACTATAGATATTTTTAGATTTTGGCCACGTTATACTAGCAGATGTAGATGATTTTGTTAGGGCATTGTGATAAGCTCATAATTTTGGGATTGTACAATGTTGGTGTATTATTCTTTTGAGATTAAGAATAGACCAATGTATAGTATTATCTTGAGAATGTTGAGCATTTGAGTTGGTTGCTTATTAAATTATTTGGAAGTGTTTGTGTGTAACAGTTACAGGCCGGGAGTGTTATATTTATAGCGGAGATTCTGCCGAATTTTTTATAAAATCCTTATTAATTAGTTTATGATCAATACAATTTTGAATGAGTCTAGACAGACTCGCCCTGTAGTTCGGGGCGGGTCGTTTTATAAAGACATAAACAAATTGCTTAAGTAAAAGTTATATTCAGATTTTAGACTTTTCCAATTTGGAACCCAGTTCAAATTAGAGATTTAAAAGAAACTTCTGATGTGATATTGAACAAAGAAATCACTCACCATTTGTAGTGATCATGGCCGTAAACTACTAATGAAAAAGAGCTATCTAAGGGAGATTCATTTGCTATATAACTGATTGTGTTTAATCATGCAAGTTAGAAGCATGTATAACTTGCTTCTTTTTTTTAAAAAAAAAAATTAGTTTTGCACTTCAATACAAAATCTAGTTAATTTGTAAACGATTAAAAATTAGTAAAAAAAAAATGAAAAATTAGAATTCAACAAAAAACAAAATAATTATAATATATGATAGTCTCTTATATAGGGTGACAAATATAATAAGCTAACATTTTAGCTTTTCTCCTATTAATAGTTAGGCGTAATTAGGACTTTAAATTCCTTGTTATAGGTAGAGGTAAAAAGGAGAAATAAAAAAAAAAAAATCATTATGTGCGGGAATAACGAACTCATCTGTCTGGAAAAGCCTTCTCAATGTCTGGAGGTAAAGAAAGTCCAAAACAACAGCATGCATAATTCCAGTTTACATCTTAAATATTAGGTTCTCTCTGTTGAAAGCTCCATTAAGTGCCGTTACTGAACGTTCCAATAGAAGAAAACAATTCTAAACCGACTTCTCTTTCACCGCCATCAACGGAAATCTTATGGACTTTTGGTTATGAAAACTACACTAATGGTCTGTCTGATTTTAGAAAATAATTTAAAACTGTGCATGCATGTTGCGTTTAATTTGTTCTTTCCTTCTCATAATGTGTTCCATATAGAACTTAATTTACGTGCACTTCTTAAATTTTTATGTATTAATCACTAATCATTCATATTAAGACTTTTATTAAATATATTAGGTCCATGCCTATCAAGTCAAACCTTTTATTTCAAAGCAAAGGCCAATCACAAGTTTTTGAATATCCTTACGTGTAATTTCCTCATCCAGGCTTAAGTTTTTTAGTCCAACAATTTCTCTAACGAACCCACTTCAATTTTGTTGAGGCAAAAACTTAGGATATCATAACGATAATAGATAATCACATTATACCACACTTAAATAAAAGATTTAAAGGGGGCAGAAAGTTACATTATAACGATTAGCCCCACCACATGAATACATAGGCGGGTTATTGTCTGTCGGATAGGTGTGAGCCAAACCGCACAGCTGCTTAAATTTCTTGGAATACTGATTGGGCTGGCAAGCTTGGCCACTGAAATCCCCAATACAACAATACCTTGCATCACCTAACCCATCACATGGACTATTGCATGCTACATACGATCCATCTTTGTTTGTGGCCACCAATTCTGGAGCGCACACATTGCCCAAGTCCGCAATGCAATCCACAACAGGGCATGATGATCCAGACCCGTCCACCAGCGTCCCGCCATCCGGTCTGATCCGGACCGGAACATTGAACCCGTGGTTCAAGCTCACTTCGTACGACACTTCAGATTTATTATTGATTGATAAATTGAGCAAAGTAACAGGGTATCTGGGCATTGGCCCTTGGCAAGTAACTTGGCCTGTCCCGCAGTCTCCGGTCTCACAAGAAAAGTAAAATGATTCATTATTGGAGCATTTGGTTCGTGCCCAAATGCTACCGGTCCATGTATCCGGCATGTCAAATATTTCCAGGGTGCCAGGTGCATGCTCAGAGTTGAAGTCGCCATAAGATGGAGATGCAGCAAGCCACACCGTGTATGAACACTGGTTCTCAATATTAAGAATTACTTCAGACTGCCCACCTGAAAAAGAAAACAAACCAAAAAATAAAAAATAAAAAAATTCAAAATTAGCCAGCATTCCATTTCCTGGGTTACCTTTTTGCTTTTGTGTGTGTACACAAAAATGACTTACCAGAAATGATCAACAAAAGTAGGAGCAGGCTAGAAATAAAAGCTTTGCTTTCCATTACTTATTTGTTTCTTGAGTAAGAAAACTTACAATTAGAATGGGAAGATATTCTTTTATTTATTTTTATAAGCAAAGCCAGGAACATATTCTGGAAAGAAATCAACCATTATATATAATTTGCAACTCATTAATGAGTTAATTCCAAAGAAAGCAAATGATTGTGATGTCAAAAGCATATCCATTGTATTAATATATTATGTTTATATTATAGTCAACAGGCTGGACAAATATCTTTTATACATCCCAATAAATGTTTTGCCTTTACAGGCTTTGCTTATACCATAAAAGTAAAAAACTTAAAATTCAACCAAAAAAAAAAAAAGCATTTTCCAGTTGTATTATATTTTAGCTTAATTTGGCGATGCTTATCTGCAAATTCCAAGATATGTAATTGAATACACAATTAATTTTCGTTTGCAGCACGTCTTTAATTTTGATGATAATTAAGGGTAATTAAGCATCTTCCAAGACATGTAATTGAATACACAATTAGTTCTCATTTGCGGCATGTCTTTAATTTTTATGATAACTAAGGGCAGTTTGGGATTACTTTTAGGAGGCTCAAAGTAATCTCGAAAAATTAAAAATTAATTTTGATGTTTGTTAAATTTTTAGAAATCAATTTTGGCAATTTTATCCGTCCTAAGAATATTTTGAAAAGAAAAGAAGTAATATCTTTTCAAAATTTGATTTTGAAAATTAGTTTTATATTTATTACAACTCTATATATATCTTCATATATATTAAATCCAATATTATCCTTATTAATTAGTAAATAAAATCATTAACTTAAGGGATTATTATTATTACTAATTATATTAAGATAACAAAATAAAAAATAAAATTAGTAATATAAAATATTTGTTTTAGTTATCGATTATTATATATACACAACCAAAAAAATATTTTATATACATGTGTAGTATATAAATACGTAAATAAATTTTGTTTAATATTATGTGTAATTCAGTTATTTATATTTTTAAAAAATCTTCACAGTAAGATTTACAACTGCTTTTAGAACTCAAAGTACTTTTAAAAATAAATTTATTAAATATTTAAATGATTCTCTTTAGAGCCGATTATTTTCATAGTACAACCAACAACAATTATTTTAAAAACTATAATATTACTAAAGTGACCCTAAATCTATTATGTTATTAGTATTAATTTATTTTTTATTTCTTTCTTTTATTCAAAAATTTATATGAAATATAATTGGTGGTGTTGCGTACTATTTTGCAGATGGACCGCGTTTTAGATCCTGAGATCTCAATATGCAATTAAATAATATTAAGTAATGTTTGGATATTTAGAGAGGTCGATATATGGTACACATTACTTAATAATCTACTACAAATTAAAATCTTTTATTTTGTTACAAAAATGTAGGGTATTAATTGAATCTTGTTAACTCTTCCATAACTGTTTGATGAAAATTCAATGGCTGTGGAAATATAAGGTAACAAAATCCTGTTATTTCCACAACCGTTGGATTTTTATCAAACGGTTGTGGAAGAATTATGTAATTATGTAAGGTAACTAAACCCTTATTAATTTTATTTCTCCTATGTGTAAAAATATCTTGGGCAGATGGTTATAGCGTACGTAATTAGCTCCACCAGCAAAAGTAAAATTGTTCGATTTATCATCAATCATAACGTAGGCATAACTGTAAGTCTGAAGGCATTACGTCATGAAAATCTTAAGAGTAATTTGTTGGAGGGCGTTTGTCTGCGAATCAAAATCATCTGTATAACAATACTATGGCTGCTTAAATGCCAAACATGCACTCTTGCACGCAATAAATTTTATGACCATTGTATATGATAACTATCATTGTTTGTTTTAATATTTTATGATAGTTTTTATAAATAACCTTCATTAAGAGTGTGACTATATTTTACCTGTACATTCAATAACCATTATATTTTGATAACAGTCATTGTAAGTGTTATATATTATGACGGTTTAAAATAATTGTCATGGGATGTATTTCATGATTGCTATTAATTAAATCGCAATAGCATACAGGTCATTATTTGACATTTTTGTAGTAATGAACATTACCATCTTATTAAGAAGGTCACCAAACCTATAATTTTCAAGGTCTAACACTAGTAGAAAAATGACCTTTACTAATACTATTATGGTATCATATACATGTTTTGTTGACACCGAGTTTTAGTGTCAACATAACTTGTGCCAGTGTTACACTGACACTAGTTATTAGTATCAGCAATTTTGTGTTACAATGGGATCACAGAAATTTTGATTCTAAGACATCACGTACATATTGATTGTATGGTATCAAAACAATATTGATGCTAGGACATCAAATACATAATGCTCAGACATCACGTACATAATGATTCTAAAGTATAAAAAAAATTGTGATTATATGGTATCAAAGAATTTGTAACTCGATGGTATCAAAGAAATTCTGATGTAATGTTATTAATCAAATTCTGATTGTATAGCAATAGTGTTACATGGATGCTAATTTGGTGTCACTATTTATTTGAGAAAATAAAAAAAAAAATTGTTTGATACATAAATCAAATTTGCAGTTGATTATGAATGCCATTACGCTTCATTTCAAACATACAATGTATCATAATCATCCAACAACATAATATTATCGAACAAGACTATAATTAAAATTACAAACTAAAGCAAACAATAACCAAATAAGTGATTAATCACCTTTGGCTAAACATTCACCCATAACTATAATAAACATTCAAACATGCACAAATTTGTTCATCTTAAAACTAGAAACGACAATAACCAAATCATTTTAATGAGTTAGAGCATAAATTAGTAGCAATGATCTTGAATGAAAGTAGCATAAATTAGCAGAAAATAGGTAGCAACTAGCAGCAACCAGCTTCAAGTAACCTTAACAGCAACAACATTCCCTGAAAGTATAAAGGAAAAATAAAGGCAGCATTAAATATCATTCTAATATAAGCTTGGTGACAGAAAAATTATTTATTAAACAATTGATATATGCCTATTTTCTAAAATGAGTGATTAAGTTACCCATATAGGCAGCCTACTCATTTCAAACTTGCAAAAGATCCTCATCTGAGTACTCAGTTATCCCTTAAACTTCAATCAAGGAAATGAAAATGATGTACAGGAAGTTATAGTTCAAAATATTCTGTTGATTCGAGAAAATACTGAATAAAAGAACAAATTAAATTCACGTTGATTCAAAAAATGCCGCGAATTTAGGGGTTAAGACTCGTTGATTCTGCAAAATACCTTGAATTAACTAAACTCAAATACTCACACAGAGATTTAAAAACTGAAAATATTATTGAACTAAAAAATCGACCTTCAAATGGTACAAGAGAGGCTATTTATATTAGTAATAATTATCTTAAATCATGTAGTAAAAGAAAAACAAATTCTAAACTGAAAAGGAAAACAAAAGTCCTAAACCATAATTAATAAAGAAACTAATCCAAATTTGATAATGATTCTTAGTCTGCATCATTCCCCCTAGGCTAGGGAGTATTCGCCCCCAAATTTAGATTGTCCGTAACAACATCATCATCATGATCACCTTTATAAGGAATAAGATGCTTCTAATAAAGAAGCAAAGAAAGGGTTAGTAGCATATAACTCTCGAAATGTGTCGAATATGAGGACTTGATTAGGAATCTGTGTCAACGAGAAAGATCTTCGACTAAGTGCATCTGCTACCCTGTTGGATTCACCAGAAATATAGTTTACCACAAAAGTGAACTACTGAAGGAATGCTGTCCACATGGCATGTCAGTGAGAAAGCTTATCTTGACTATTGAGATGCTTCAATGCGGCATGGTCAGTGTATAAGACAAAGTTTTTATGAATCAGATAATGACGCCAATGTTTTAATGCTTGGACCACTGCCTAAAACTCTATGTTATAAGTGCTATAACGTGCTTTTGCTCTGCTTAACTTCTCACTGAAATAAACTTTAGGCTTACTCTGTTGGCTAAGAAGAACTCCAATGCCTACTTTGGATGCATCACAATGCACCTCAAAAGTGAGCGAAAAATTTGGTAGGGCAAGTATTGGAGTAGTAATTAACTGCTCTTTGATTGTCTCAAATGCCTTAGTCATTTCTTCTGTCTAAGAAAATTGTCCTCCTTGCATGCAGTCTGTGATTAGCGCCATAATAATGCTGAAATGAGAAATAAATCGCCTGTAAAAATATGCCAATCAATGGAAACTTCTTATGGCAGATAACATAGTTGGTTGCGGCCAATCTCAAATAGCATCCACTTTTGATTCATCAACAGATATACCATCCTTTGACACCACATATCCCAAAAATAATACTTTTTCTGTCAAGAAAATACACTTGTTTACTATTGTGTATAAACTTGCTGCTCTTAAGGTGAAAGTACTTCTCTCAAATGTTGTAGATGTAACTTCTGACTGGCATTATATATAAGTATATCATCGAAGTAAACAACCACAAACTTTCCAATAAAAGGGCGAAGAACCTGATTCACAACTCGTATGAAAGTGCGCGGAGCATAGGACAAGCTAAATGACATTACCAACCACTCGTATAACCCTTCGCGAGTTTTAAAAGCTATTTTCCATTCATCTCCAGGTCGTATTTAAATCTGATGATAGCCACTCTTCAAATCAAGTTTGGTAAAAACTGTTGCTCCATTGACCTGATATAACAAGTCATCTTATCGAGTGAGGAAAATGATATCGAACTGTAATTTTATTGATAGCTGAACTGTCCATGCACATACTCTAAGACCCATCTTTCTTTGGGGTTAACAAAGCAGGAACCGCATAGGAATTGAGACTTTCAAGAATAAATTTCGTTTCTAGTAACTCTTCCACTTGCCGCCTCAATTCCTCATGTTCTGTATGACTCATACTATAGTGAGGTCGATTTGCTAAAGTTAAACCTGAAACCAAATTAATCTTGTGTTGCATGTCCCTAAGAGGTGGTAAGCCATGTGGTAGCTCGTTAAGAAACAAATCTTGAAATTCCTCCAATATAAGTGTCACAACTTTAGGAATCTTCGAATTACTGTGACTCTTTTTTTCCAATAAAATGTAGACCCTCTTCATCCTTATTACAACATCTATAAATTGCTTCTTACCTAATAAATAATTAGCCAAGTCTTGTTTGAGAGTGAGCTCCTTGTTAGGTACGAGAACGATCTTAATGTTGTTGAAAATAAAGCTGTAGATATTTCTTCTCCCATCATGTGTTACGTTTCTATCATACAACCAAGGTTTGCCCAGTAATAGATGACAAGCATTCATAGCCACAACATTACACCAAATTTGATCTTTATAAATTGATCCAATGGATAAGGAAACTAAACAACATTTAGATACTGCCACTTGATTTCCTTTCTTTAGTCATGAGAGCTTATATGGAGTTTAACTTTAGCACACAATAATTGGTTTTTGTTAATTTTATATTGAATTTTGACAATATTCATTATAGTAAGACTTGATCTCTCTAGTCACCAACTCAATACTAAATACAAGACACACTAAAACAAAATGGCAAAGAAAGTGCATGCTATTATGTCATAGAAAGTAAATTTTAATGGATTAAAAACAACCTATTGCCTACTAGTGTAGGAAAAAGCTGGACGACCTTATCCCAGATTATATATGATTGATATAATATGTCCAGGTAGAGCTAGTCGCAACAGTTCAAATACATGCCGAGACTTTTGAGTTATATATTCCTCTTGTGGTTTGCCTCTACTGAGCATCACCTGACCAAATCCGACGAGAAACATCCCTTCATTATTCTCCATTGACTCATATAAATACCTAGGATATGGTAAAATAATAATAATTGAATGTCATTGTATACGATGAATAAAACATGACAGTCATATAATGTAAGATTATAAGACAGTGAGTTACCTTCCTCAGAGGTCAATCACTTCATTCTGCAATACAACAAAATGAATGATCACTTGACAAACATCCTTTGTCAATTGGATTCATCAAAATTTCTTTCTGTAAAAAATTTTCAACTATAACCGAGAACATTCAATTGCTACACTGCTATTCTTTCTCTCTCTCCTGTGCAGTTAGCCCACTGTTCTTCTGCAATACTAGTTTTCTACTAGCAACTGCTTTAATCACCTTTGGCTTCATGGGAGGAGGAGCTTTAGAACCAAGAAAGAAAACAACATGGTCTTCTTGTTTTCTTTGCTGGTTTGGAGTTCTGTTTAGTGTAGGAAACCTTTTTGGAGTATTTTTGGGGGGTCTTCCTTGGAGTCTTCTTCTTAGTTCTAACTGAAGGAGATTCTTCTAATTTTCTTTCATTATGGGAATCTGCCTCCATGATATGTACAGCCTATTCAAAATGTAAAAATGACATAGTAATTAGTTCAGTAAAATAATAATTAAGTGTTACATGAAGTTAAAAAAAAAAAAAAGGAAAGAAGAAGTAAGACAATAACCTTTGTTTTGGCAGTTGATTGACCATTTTTTGGGGAATCTTCCTCCATAATGTCTGTATCCTATTAAATATATAAACACAACACAATATTAGTTGAAAAAAATTAAAAATTAAGTGTAACACAAAGTAAATGAATTAAGGTAAGATAACAACCTTTCTTTTTGCCTATGATTGAGCATTATTGTCATCATCTCCACCTGTTGGAGATTTAGTGTTAACATAGCTACAACTGCCAATCTTTTTACGACTAGTGCCATTTAGCTTACCATTTAGCCTTGCATCCATGATCTCCATCATCATCTGAAACCTTTCTTCATACAACTTTCTTTCAATGGCTATTCTTTGCTCAAGTCTGCAGTATCAGGCACATGAAAATACGTTGTTGGGGTGATTGACTTCCCCCAGTCCTTGGACTTTACTACCATTCGGCTGCTTTCCAAGGGCTACTGATAGAATGTCACTTACCCTATGAGTTTGAAATGACCCTCGGTCGACTTGACTATTCTCTGATACCACTTTGGGTGTTGTATACCACGAGACTGCTTTGCACGTGGTGTTGTTAAACCAGAGCAATGATACACAAAGTATCCTTTGGACCAGTAGCCCACATGCTAGGGTATTCCAACCGATATACTTAGCAATATTGTGAACAACAACAAATCTTAACGGTGATAGACTCAAGAATAATCATTCCCGTAACCCTACTTATTCACCTAACCAGCCATCCTTGGCACAAATGGTGACTTCGGAACTGGGTTTGATAATTACGAGAGTGAGATGTTAAGACCAGGAAGCATTAAGCAACTTTCTGATACACAGGATTCTCAGAAAGGCAAGTGTAGAGCATACTTGTTGGATAATGAAGATGAACTATGGAATTCCTTATTCAGTAAGCAAGAGAGTGTTGAGAGAGAGAGAAAGGAATTTAGGAAGCCATAAGAGAGCAAACAAACTCCATATATCTTATTGATTCTTTTTTACTTTT
Source organism: Murraya paniculata (assembly GCA_030449075.1). NCBI lineage: Eukaryota > Viridiplantae > Streptophyta > Magnoliopsida > Sapindales > Rutaceae > Murraya > Murraya paniculata. The sequence continues at coordinate 1,351,389 of JAEVFN010000034.1, read as the reverse complement.
ACCGGATTACAAGATTCCTTATATAGGAGAGAAAAGAGAGGACAGGACCCCTCACTTTTCAAAAGAGACAAACTAAGACAAATTCTTGAAGTCTAGCAGGCCATTTGATTCCAGGGATATCATCAAAAGTGAACCAGGGACCATTTGATGGTTTGGTTGGAGCAGGTTGTTGTGGTACATGAGGGGCATCATGGGGAAAATCCTCAAAGTTGATAGGATCCTCAATAGTTTCTTCAGGTGGTGACCTGGGAGCATCCGGGTTTGTATCTACCATGAGAAGACGAGAAACATCAGCATAATCCTTTTTAGAATCAGAAGAGGATTCTGTTGGTAGAGTAGATGCATTAAGACTTGAGGACTCAAAGGACTGGGCAGATAACTCATTTTCAGAACCTTCATTAGGAGGAAGATTTGAAGAAAGCGTATGCTGAGATAGCATATGAGTTGTGTGAGGATCTGCAGGTTGTTTATCTTTCTGGGCGAGATGAGACGTGTCTGGTGGAAGAGTTGGCTCAGATATAGTAAGAGGAGGCATAGACACTGTTTTTGGAAGTTGGGTGTGGAGAGTGAGGAGAGTGCGATTGCTGTGGAGGTGTAGTATAGGATGAAAAGGCTTGAGTTGGTTGTTGTACTTGAGTTGGTTTTGGTTTTGGCACATATGTTGGAACTTGAGGTTTTACTGGTTTTCGGAAGAGGGTAGAAGTCATTCCAAATACTTTGGAATAATCTGTAGGTTGTTTGGCTTGTGAGGGATTATAGAAAGGTTGATATTGGCTGAATACTGGAGTAAATGAAGGTAATTGATTTGTTGGTGGAAACAGTGGAGGTTGTTTATCAGCTTCAATTCTAGAAAGCTCAGCTTTTAGCCTTCTGATTTCAGCTTCTTTTTGTGTAAATTCAGAACCCCAATAACTTTGTTGAATCATCTGTCTGAGCTCAATATCAAGCTGTTGAATTCAATTCTTTAAGCCAATGTGAATTTGTTCAAGCCTGGAAGCCAGGTTGTCAACTTGGGATGAAGTGGCCTGGATCTGTTCAGTAACAGTGGCCTGGTGTTGGCAAAAGCAGAGGTAAGTCAGATCTGCAAGGAGGAGCATAGGATCGCTCAGATCTGATTATCTTCAAAGCTTTTTTATATATAGGTAGAGGAGGAGCAGGTTTTGGAGGTTCTGGAGGAGGAGGAGAATGAGATCTGCAAGGAGACCGAAGATGGATGATTTTCTTCCTTCTTTGCCTGCGGCGAGGTTCATTATCTTCATCCTCTTCAAGATAGTAATCATCAAGGCAAGTACATCCTGGGTCACACATACCTAAACCAGGAACATCCCAGATAAAGTGACCATCGATCTTTGCAACATAGATAGGATGACCATCTTTGTCAAAAGAGTAGATTGGTATTTTTTTCTTGAACATTTGGGACCGACTGGATTATAACTGTGAAAGATAGCCTGGGAATGGTCTGTTCTTGTTCTGGAGCCTGAGGCTGTTTGAAAGTCATTCGGACGGTTCCATCATTCCGTTTTTCAAACATAGCCTGAGAAGTCTAAATTGGTTGGGAGTTTTGATGGAACTGCTCGTAATTTGTGAGCCATTCCAAAGGCATAAGCTTTAGGAGGTCAGGTTTGGATATTTGCCTAGGAATTTGGATGATTGTGGGAATCGTGTCTATATTAGCTAGAATCATGACTGTATCTGTGGAAGTGTAAGTAGTAGGTAGATTAAGGGCATGATTTTAGAGACGATAGACCAGCTGGTGATGCAGAGTAGCCATCTTGGATGTGACAACTTGTTCAGCTCCTTGGAGTTGGATCTGAACTTTCAAAGCTGTGGGCAAGTTTGGATCTTAAGGATAGGTTGAAAGTTTGGATAGAAAGTAAGCAGAGCACTACCGGCATGGAGTGTTGTGAGGACTGTACCTATAACGGCATGTTGGTAGTCTTTGAACCTAGTGTCTAGTAGTGCTAGATGAGCAGTAACAGGAAGACCTTTTCAGCCATGGAGAGTAAGGATGAGACGAATACCACCTAGATGTAGATGAGTATAACCTTCTCGTTTCCAAGAGGTTATGAGCTCTGGAGGAATTTCTAAGGTGACATATTGCTCAGCTACGGTAGACTGAAGGGCACACTGATCAAGCTTAGACGACTGAATATACTATTTAGGAGTAGGACGAGGAGTAGAGATAAGAGTACGGATACTACGAACTAAAGACGTATTTCGCTTATACAAGGAATAGAGACTAATTAACGGCATAGCAGACTCACTGACCTTTGCAGACTCGGGAATATAAGAATATTCTACTAGATTCTCTATTTTAGACCCAACTGACTTTGAACATGATGGAGGTAACAATAAAGTAGACGATAAAGTAACAGCAGTAGTAGATGCAGTATTGTTTGAGGTTGAAGCCATGTGAGGAAGTTTTCTCTCTCAACGTTTCTCTAAGACAAACTTTCTAAGAAATAACCATATACCACCTCAAAGAGGACGAAGCTCTGGCTCTGATACCACTTTGGGTGTTGTATACCACGAGACTGCTTTGTACGTGGCGTTGTTAAACCAGAGCAATGATACACAAAGTATCCTTTGGACCAGTAGCCCGCATGCTCGGGTATTCCAGCCGATATACTTAGCAATATTGTGAACAACAACAAATCTTAACGGTGATAGACTCAAGAATAATCATTCCCGTAACCCTACTTATTCACCTAACCAACCATCCTTGGCACAAATGGTGACTTCGGAACTGGGTTTGATAATTACGAGAGTGAGATGTTAAGACTCAGGAAGCATTAAGCAACTTTCTGATACACAGGATCCTTAGAGAGGCAAGTGTAGAGCATACTTGTTGGATAATGAAGATGAACTATGGAATTCCTTATTCAGTAAGCAAGAGAGTGTTGAGAGAGAGAGAAAGGAATTTAGGAAGCCATAAGAGATCAAACAAACTCCATATATCTTATTGATTTTTTTTTACTTTTGCCGGATTACAAGACTCCTTATATAGGAGAGAAAAGAGAGGACAGGACCCCTCACTTTTCAAAAGAGACAAACTAAGCACACCTTTTAAGACAACACACTTACTAGCACACCTATAAAGACAGCACACTGAGTAAGACCGCCCACGTATTAAGACTGCACACCTTTTGAACAAAAGAAAGGGAGGAGAACACACCACGCTAAAAGAAAAATAAAAAAGGAAAAGGACAAGCACACTAATTATGACAAAGCGACAAAGCTTTTAAAGTATATGGATAAGACAGGACCCTTATCCAAGTAAAAGCAAAATATACAAGACAACTGACTATTTCTTGTAGTCCAGAGGGACTAGCTTGTGTCATAGGTGATGTCACCATCACCGTCAGTGCTACTACTGTCGGTAGTGTCACCCGTAGCATAGTATGTGGTGTAGTGGGAACAGTCGGCAGAGCAGGGACAATCATCTCGATATCGGACTTTAATCTTGGGCTTTCGCTTTGGCGGGTTCCGCGTAACGATCTTTATATGGATTTGGTGAGTGAGAGCAAGGTGGTTGAGAACTGGAGGCAACATTTGGGTCTGGAGCTTGTGAATTGGATCCTGGGGTGGTGAACATACTGGAGGATGGAGCTTCTGTACATGTCAGATCAGGAACTTGGATTGGTGTGTCTGACTAAGTTTGGGAGAAGAGAGACATAAATTCTTCCCATGGATCCTGGGAATCTTGCCATAGGACATCTGTGTAGTCCGAACGTTCTTCCTTGATAACAATACCGGAGGCTGGAGGAGAATGGTTTGTGACATGAGTGGGATTTTGGCCTGGAGTAGGGATAAAAAGCATCGCATGCTGAGGACCGAGAGAAGTATGGTGAATAAGACTTTCAGGAAGACTGTAGTGGTTGAGTTCATAGAGAAATCTTTTAAGTTCAGAGATAATTGGTGGATGATAGAGGAGAGGAAATGTACTTGGAAAGGTATTCCATTCGTATACTTGATTTTATGTCCAGAACAGACGTGTAACTGGATGTTGGAAATAGGGTCGGTGGACAATGAAGGCGGAGACATACTGGTTGGCTTGGTTTGGTGTAAGATGGTGGAGATTGTTTAGGTAGTAAAGAGTGTGGAGTTCTATCCGCCACCATTTAAGTGGAGAAAACCATTCCAGTAGGGTCCAGATGAGTGAAGTTGCATTCCGGTGATCATTGAGGTGAGTCTGTAAAGGAACAAAAGAAACTGTAAGGGTAGTAGCATATAATGCCATGAGGCACCACATGTACCATAACTCATCATCTGTGAATTCTCTAGTAGGATGAAGGAAAAGACCTGTAAGAAATATACAGTCAGGATGGAAAGAAATGAAACTTTCAGGGTTGTGATGTTGGACATTAAAAAGATATCGAAAGATATCTTGAATTTGATGGACACTGGAGAAAGTGGTTTTAGGAGGAAAAGCTCCGATAGATAAAGCATGGTTCATATATGGATGAGTAGATTGGGAAAATAGAGGGACGGAAGGAGTCACCATTGCTATGACTAGAAATGAGAGATTAGAGGAGATATGGACAATTTGTTTGGAGGCTAGTGGTCTGGTGAGGAGATCAGGGATGAGGTTCTTATCTCCTTTTATATGCTGGACTATGAAGTCATATCGGGAGAACCAAGTTTTTAGACTGAGGAGTCTTTTGTCTGGGAGTGTATTTTGTTTAAAGTACAAGGATTTTTGGAAAAGCTGAATTATCAAGTCAGACAAGAAAGTTATGGCTGATGAGGTGGAATTCACATTTCTTTATGCCATACTTTACTGCAAGGATCTCTTTATAGATCACATGATAATTCTGTTCTGCGGTGGAGAATTTGCCACTTGCATGTGCATAGAAGTGTTCTTTTCCATTTACTTCTTCAAGAAGGATGGCACTCTAATAAAGATCACTGGCATCGGTTCGCAGGATTCGGTTTCCATTGGATGAGGATTTTGGGCAATCTTTTTTAGTGTGGCGACAGCTGTATCTAGGGCAGGACCCCAAGAAGGAGGATTCTTTTTTAACATGAGGGACAACTGGCTAACATGAATAGTAACTCTAGGAATAAAGTCACGAAGGTAATTGATGATTCCTAAAACCTGTTGGACTTGGTTTTTGGTGAAATTGGACTCAGGGAAGTGTAACAGTTCTTGGGCTATGTGTGGACCGGGATGGTAAATGCCATCTTGTATGACCAATCCTAGGAAATTTATGGAGGATTGGGCCAAAATACTCTTTTTGTCAAAAAGCATAATGCCATAGGTTTGAAGGATTTCATGGAATTGGGCTAAGAGAAGTTCATGGGCCGTGTGGTCTTTTGAGAATAGGGGAATATCATATATGTAAACCAGTGAGCTGTAGAGGATGGGCTCAAAGATTTTTATCATGGCCTTTTGAAAGAGTGATGGAGCTACCTTAAGACCAAATGGCATGACACGCCATTGGTAATGGGCATTAGGTATGCAGAAGGCAGTTTTGGGCCGGTCATCAGGGTGAACACCAAGTTGCCAAATACCGGCTTTGAGATCAAATTTGGAAAAGACCATTGCAGCTTGTAGGTGAACAAATAAGGACTAAATTTTGGGCAAAGGGAACTTATCATCTCTGAGGAAACAGTTCAAGGGTTGGTAGTCAATGACCAGTCTCTTTTTTCCTCGAATCTTTTCAGACCTTTTTTCAACATAAAAGGCTTGGCAAGCCCATTCAGAGTCTGTGGGCTCAATAAGTCCTTGCTGGAGCAACTGGGCACATTCTTGTTGGGCCAAGAGAAGGTCGGAAGGTGACATGCCAGGATGAGTGGCTTTGGTAGGATTAAGATCCTCATTAAGCTTAAAAGGGAGCTTAATAAAGAAATCTGGGTTTTTCTAGAGAGGAAAATAATGGGTGAACAGTGTATGAGAATCAGCACAAAATTTTAACAACTTTTGAGAAATAGGTTGATAGGATGGTACTGCATTAGATAAAGAATACAAACGTAGAACGTCTGTATAGGCCTTGTATTGCTTTTTGTACAAACTACCATCTGCAGTGATATGGATCTTAGAGGCTTTGGAAAGGAGGTCAAAACCAATGAGCAAGTCTTTGTTGGGTAAGTCGGATCTAATGAGTTTAGGCCAAAGGATGCAATTGGAGAAGAGTTGGATGCCTACAGGGTTTTTTGTGATCAAGTGAGTTTGAAAAAGCTGACCATCTTGATATTGAGCTCAGACAGATGATTCAACAAAGTTATGAAGCCAAGGTGAATTTGTTCAAGCCTGGAAAATGAAGTGTTGTTCCCTGCAACAGAAAGATCTCGATTATTACTTTAAACGAATGTCCACTTTGTTTTACAAACTTGGTGGCTTCGATGATTCCACTTTAAAGCATGTCTTCATCGCCTCTCTCCCCAAAGAGATTCAAGCAGACCTCCAAGGCTAGTTACAAACGCTTCACTTAAGTGTTGATAATCTTTCTCTGGGAAAGATTTATCAGCTTGCACTTTTCTGCTTAGAGCGAATCTGTGAGAGAAAATAATTCTTCAAAGATATCATGAAGAACAATCAGCCACTCATGAGTGCCTGCAAGAAACCTTATCTGTAGATTAAATGCAAAGATGAGAAAAAGTGTCACTGTTCCCCGAAAAAATCCAAACACTTCACCAAATACAAAACCAAACACTCAGCCAATCCATCGAAACCTCGGTCAAAGAAATCTTATCACTATTTCAGGCGAAAAGATCTCTCAAAGTCCAGATCAGCAAAACACAGCCATTGTTTTCTTTGCAAAAAGAAAGACCACTTTGCAAAAGATTGTCCTAATAAACCTGCTATGTCTGCCCGACTCATCCAACATCTCCAGTCATCCCTTTCTCCAACAGATGATATCGAGTCTCTCTATTCTGAACAAGAATATTCAGACCAAGATACAGCCTTTCCCTTAGCCTCCTCTGACAGTGAAGATAGTGTGGTTGAAGACTTTGACATTGTCCACGCTATCCAACTGGATACACTAGCTCCTCCAGTTCTGCTAGCACAACCTCCTGTTCCTTCAATCAAAATCCACATCATCCCCAACAAGTATGAAAAATCAGTCCCTGCCTATTGGATTCGTTGACACAGGCTCTCAAACGAGTATGCTTCACACTTCTATTCTTCCTGCTCACCTCTGGACTACTCATCATGAATACTTTAGAGCCGTAAATGGTCAGCTTTTTCAAACTCACTTGATCATAAAAAACCCTGTAGGCATCCAACTCTTCTGCAATTGCATCCTTTGGTCCAAACTCATTGGATCCGACTTAGCCAACAAAGACTTGCTTATTGGCTTTGACCTCCTTTCCAAAGCCACTAAGATCCATATCACTGCAGATGGTATCTTGTACAAAAAGCAATACAAGGCCTATACAAACGTTCTACGTTTGTATTCTTTATCTAATGCAGTACCATCCTATCAACCCATTTCTCAGAAGCTGTTAAAATTTTGTGCTGATTCTCATACACAGTTCACCCATCCTTTTCAACTATGGAAAAACCCAGATTTTTTATTAAGCTCCCCTTTAAGCTTAATGAGGATCTTAATCCTACCAAAGCCACTCATCCTGGCATGTCACCTTCCGACCTTCTCTTGGCCCAACAAGAATGTGCCCAGTTGCTCCAGCAAGGCCTTATTGAGCCCACAAACTCTCAATGGACTTGCCAAGCCTTTTATGTTGAAAAAAAAGTCCGAAAAGATTCGAGGAATAAAGAAACTGGTCATTGACTACCAACCCTTGAACTGTTTTCTCAGAGATGATAAGTTCCCTTTGCCCAAAATTCGGTCCTTATTTGTTCATCTCCAAGATGCAAAGGTATTTTCCAAATTTGATCTCAAAGGCGGTTTTTGGCAACTTAGTGTTCACCCTGATGATCGGCCCAAAACTGCCTTCTGCATACCTAATACCAATTACCAATGGCGTGTCATGCCATTTGGTCTTAAGGTAGCTCCATCACTCTTTCAAAAGGCCATGATAAAAATCTTTGAGCCCGTCCTCTACAGCTCACTGGTTTACTTAGATGATATTCTCCTGTTCTCAAAAAACCACACGGCCCATAAACTTCTCTTAGCCCAATTCCATGAAATCCTTCAAACCTATGGCATTATGCTTTCTGACAAAAAGAGTATTCTGGCCCAATCCTCCATAAATTTCCTAGGAAAGGTCATACAAGATGGCACTTACCATCACGGTCCACACATAGCCCAAGAACTGTTACACTTCCCTGAGTCCAATTTTACCAAAAAATAAGTCCAACAGGCTTTAGGGATCATCAATTACCTTCGTGACTTTATTCCTAGAGTTACTATTCATGTTAGCCAGTTGTCCCTCATGTTAAAAAAAAATCCTCCTCCTTGAGGTCCTGCCCAAGATACAGCTGTCACCACACTAAAAAATATTGCCCAAAATCATCGTCCACTCAAAATCCCATCTAATGGAAATCGAATCCTGCAAACCGATGCTAGTGATCTTTATTGGAGTGTCATCCTTCTTCAAGAAGTAAATGGAAAAGAACACTTCTATGCACATACAAGTGGCAAAATCTCCACCGCAGAACAGAATTATCATGTGATCTATAAAGAGATCTTTGCAGTAAAGTATGGCATAAAAAAATTTGAATTCCACCTCATCAGCCATAACTTTCTTGTCCGACTTGATAATTCAGCTTTTCCAAAAATCCTTGCCTTTAAACAAAAGACACTCCCAGGCAAAAGACTCCTCAGTCCAAAGACTTGGTTCTCCCGATATGACTTCACAGTTCAGCCTATAAAATGAGATAAGAACCTCATCCCTGATCTCCTCACCAGACCACCAGCCTCCAAACAAATTGTCCATATCTCCTCTAATCTCTCATTTCCAATCATAGCAATGGCGACTTCTTCTGTTCCTCCATTTTCCCAATCTACTCATCCATATATGAACTATGCTTTATCTATCAGAGCTTTTCCTCCTCAAACCACTTTCTCCATTGTCCATTAAATTCAAGATTATGGAAACAAGTTTATCTTTTGATATCTTTTTAATGTCCAACATCACAACCCTTAAAGTTTCCTTTCTTTCCATCCTGACTGTATATTTCTTGCAGGTCTTTTCCTTCATCCTACTAGGGAATTCACAGATGATGAGTTATGGTACATATGGTGCCTCACGGCATTATATGCTACTAACCTTACAGTTCCTCTTGTTCCTTTACAGAATCGCCTCAATGATCACCGGAATGCAACTTCACTTATCTAGACCCCACTGGAATGGTTTTCTCCACTTAAATGTTGGCGGACAGAACTCCACACTCTTTACTACCAAAACAATCTCCACCATCTTACACCGAACCAAGCCAACCAGTATGTCTCTATCTTCATTGTCCACCGACCCTATTTCCAACATCTAGTTACACGTCTGTTCTGGACACAAAATTAAGTGTACGAATGGAATACCTTCCCAAGTACATTTCCTCTCCTCTATCATCCACTAATTATCTCTGAACTTAAAAGATTCCTCTATGAACTCAACCACTACAGTCCTCCTGAAAGTCTTATTCACCATACTTCTCTCAGTCCTCAGCATGAGATGCTTTTTATCCCTATTCCAGGCCAAAATCCCACTCATGTCACAAACCATTCTCCTTCAGCCTCCGGTATTGTTATCAAGGAAGAACGTCCGGACTACATAGATGTCATATGGCAAGATTCCCAGGATCCATGGGAAGAATTTATGTCTCTCTTCTCCCAAACTTAGTCAGACACACCAATCCAAGTTCCTGATCTGACATGTACAAAAGCTCCAGACCCAAATGTTGCCTCCAGTTCTCGACCACCTTGCTCTCACTTACCAAATCTATATAAAGATTATTATGCGGACCCGCCAAAGCGAAAGCCCAAGATTAAAGTCCGATATCGAGATGATTGTCCCTACTCTGTCGACTGTTCCCACTACACCACATACTATGCTACGGGTGACACTACCGACAGCAGTAGCACTAACGGTGATGGTGACATCACCTATGACACAAGCTAGTCCCTCTGGACCACAAGAAATAGTCAGCTGTCTTGTATATTATGCGTTTACTTGGATAAGGGTCCTGTCTTCTCTATATATTTTAAAAGCTTTGCTTTTAGCGTGGTGTGTTCTCCTCCTTTCTTTTTGTCTCAAAAGGTGTGCAGTCTTAATACGTGGGCGGTCTTACTCAGTCTGCTGTCTTCATAGGTGTGCTTAGTTTGTTTCTTTTGAAAAGTGAAGAGTCATGCCCTCTCTTTTCTCTCCTATATAAGGAGTCTTGTAATCCGGTAAAAGGAAGAAAGAATCAATAAGATATATGGAGTTTGTTTGTTCTCTTATGACTTTCTAAATTCCTTTCTCTCTCTCTCAACACTCGCTTGCTTACTGAATAAGGAATTCCATAGTTCATCTTCATTAACCAACAAGTATGCTCTACACTTGCCTCTCTGAGGATCCTGTGTATCAGAAAGTTGCTTAATGCTTCCTGAGTCTTAACATCCCACTTTCGTAATTATCAAACCCAGTTCTGAAGTCACCATTTGTGCCAAGGATGGTTGGTTAGGTGAATAAGTAGGGTTACAGAATGATTATTCTTGAGTCTATCACCGTTAAGATTTGTTGTTGTTCACAATATTGCTAAGTATATCGGTTGGAATACCCGAGCATGCGGGCTACTTGTCCAAAGGATACTTTGTGTATCATTGCTCTGGTTTAACAACACCACGTACAAAGCAGTCTTGTGGTATACAACACCCAAAGTGGTATCTTGAAGAATACAGACAGTTACAAGTCATACAATTTCCAAATGCTGCTTCTGTTCTTGGCACAATTTATGAAACCTTCAATGGTGAGTCCACTACAACATTAGATATTACCAGAAATGAATACATGCAAATGAAGTGTTGTTTCCTGCAACAGAAAGATCTCGATTATCACTTTGAACGAATGTCCACTTTGTTTTACAAACTTGGTGGCTTCAATGATTCCACTTTAAAGCATGTCTTCATCGCCTCTCTCCCCAAAGAGATTTAAGCAGACCTCCAAGACCAGTTACAAACGTTTCACTTAAGCGTTGATAATCTTTCTCTGGGAAAGATTTATCAGCTTGCACTTTTCTACTTAGAGCGAATCAATGAGAGAAAAAAATTCTTCAAATATCTTATGAAGAACAATCAGCCACTCAAGAATGCCTGCAAGAAACCTCATCTACAGATTAAATGCAAAGATGAGAAAAAGTGTCACTGTTCCCTGAAAAAATCTAAACACTTCACCAAATACAAAACCAAACACTCAGCCAATCCATCGAAACCTCGGTCAAAGAAATCTAATCGTTATTTTAGGCGAAAAGATCCCTCAAAGTCCAGATCAGCAAAACACAGCCATTGTTTTCTTTGCAAAAAGAAAGGCCCATTTGGAAAGGATTGTCCTAATAAATCTGCTAAGTCTGCCCGACTCATCCAACATCTCCAGTCATCCCTTTCTCCAACAGATGATATCGAGTCTCTCTATTCTGAACAAGAATATGCAGACCAAGATACAACATTTGCCTTAGCCTTCTCTGACAGTGAAGATAGTGTGGTTGAAGACTTTGACATTGTCCACGCTATCCAACTAAATACACCAGCTCCTCCAGTTCTACTAGCACAACCTCCTGTTTGCTTCAATCAAAATCCACATCGTCCCCAGTAAGTATGAAAAACCAGTCCCTGCCATTGGATTCGTTGACACAGACTATCAAAAGAGTATGCTTCACACTTCTATTCTTCCTGCTCACCTCTGGACTACTCATCATGAATACTTTAGAGCCGCAGATTGTCAGCTTTTTCAAACTCACTTGATCACAAAAAACCCTGTAGGCATCCAACTCTTCTCCAATTGCATCCTTTGGTCCAAACTCATTGGATTCGACTTACCCAACAAAGACTTGCTCATTAGCTTTGACCTCCTTTCCAAAGCCTCTAAGATCCATATCACTGCAGATGATATCTTGTACAAAAAGCAATACAAGGCCTATACAGACGTCCTACGTTTGTATTCTTTATCTAATGTAGTACCATCCTATCAACCCATTTCTCAGAAGCTGTTAAAATTTTGTGCTGATTCTCATACACAGTTCACCCATCCTTTTCCTCTCTGAGAAAATCCAGATTTCTTTATTAAGCTCCCCTTTAAGCTTAATGAGGATCTTAATCCTACCAAAGCCACTCATCCTTGCACGTCACCTTCTGACCTTCTCTTGGCCCAATAAGAATATGCCCAGTTGCTCCAACAGGGCCTTATTGAGCCCACAGATTCTCAATGGGCTTGCCAAGCCCTTTTATGTTGAAAAAAAGTCCGAAAAGATTCGAGGAAAAAAGAGATTGGTCATTGACTACCAACCTTTGAACTGTTTCCTCAGAGATGATAAGTTCCCTTTGCCCAAAATTCAGTCCTTATTTGTTCACCTCTAAGATGCAAAGGTATTTTCCAAATTTGATCTCAAAGCCGGTTCTTGGCAACTTGGTATTCACCCTAATGACCGGCCCAAAACTGCCTTCTGCATACCTAATGCGCATTACCAATGGCGTGTCATGCCATTTGGTTTTAAGGTAGCTCCATCACTCTTTCAAAAGGCCATGATAAAAATCTTTGAACACATCCTCTACAGCTCACTGGTTTACATAGATGATACTCTCCTGTTCTCAAAAGACCACACGGCCCATGAACTTCTCTTAGCCCAATTCTATGAAATCCTTCAAACCTATGGCATTATGCTTTCTGACAAAAAGAGTATTCTAGCCCAATCCTCTATAAATTTCCTATGAATGGTCATACAAGATGGCACTTACAATCCCGGTACACACATAGCCCAAGAACTATTACACTTCCCTGAGTCCAATTTCACCAAAAAACAAGTCCAACTCGTGACTTTATTCCTAGAGTTACAATTCATGTTAGCCAGTTGTCCCTCATGTTAAAAAAGATCCTCCTCCTTGGGGTCCGGCCTAAGATACAGCTGTCGCCACACTCAAAAAAATTGCCTAAAATCCTCCTCCACTTAAAATCCCATCCAATGGAAACCGAATCCTGCAAACCGATGCCAGTAATCTTTATTGAAGTACCATCCTTATTGAAGAAGTAAATGGAAAAGAACACTTCTGTGTAGGACTGGGCATTTTCGGGTTCGGATCGGGTTCGGATCAACCCGATCGGATTTCGGATTAGTCGGGTTAGAAGAGAATTCATCCGAAATCAATCCGAAATTATAATCTGATCCGATCCGATCCGAACATATTTAGATCGGATCCGATCGGATCGGGTGAAATAACGGATTGCATTCAGTTAATTCGGGTTAGATGAAGCTGCTGCACATATCAAATATAACAGAATATCTAATTTTAATGTTTAATCTACCTAATCTATTCATTAAAAAAAATCCAATTCATACTTATAATTTAAGCTTCCACGGACTTAATCAAACAAGCTCTAAAATCTTCAATACAAGAATTTCCCTGATTTTATTATTAACATTTAACAATACATATACTTAACAATTAACATATAATATATAATATATTATGATATACCATCAAAACATCAAAAAAACCAAATTTGGGTTGCCGATTCTCGGAGGAACTTAGTGATGGTAGAGGCTGCAGCAGCAGATCTGGTCGCTAGAGGTTGCAGCAGCAGATCCGCAGATCCGGTCGCTAGAGGCTGCAGCAGCAGATCCGGTCGGTTTGCAGCAGCAGATCCGCAGATCCGGTCGGTTGCTAGAGGCTGCAGCAGCAGATCCGCAGATCTGGTCGCTAGAGGCTGCAGCAGCAGATCCGGTAATCGCAGATCCAGTCGCTCGTCACGGAGCAGTAGATCCGGTCGCTGGTCCGGTGGCTGCGTGTATGGGCTGCGCTTCCTCTGTGTCCACTCGCGTTTGCCAACGGCTGCCGCTTTTCTTTTGGCTTTTCCGATGTGTGTGTGTTTGTGAAATGAGGCTGTGATGTGAGCTATGATATGTGAAGATAATGAGAAATAATTGGTGGCTGTGTGCCTGTGTGTTTGTGTGTCTGTGTGCCTGTGTTTGTGTCTACTGGCTGTGTGCGTGTGTTTTATAGTTTCATTTTGTTTCCATTTGTTTAATTATTTTTTTAGCCAACCCGATCGGGTTTTCGGATCGGATCGGGTTTCATCCGATCCGAACATAATCCGATCGGATTGGTTAGATGTTATCCGATCGGATTGGTTAGATAATCCGATCCGATCCGAACCCGATCATTTTCGGATCGGATCGGATCGGGTCGGGTCGGATCGGATTATTTGCCCACCCCTACTTCTGTGCACATGCAAGTGGCAAATTCTCTACCGCATAACAGAATTATCATGTGATCTATAAAGAGATCCTTGCAGTAAAGTATAGCATAAAGAAATTTGAATTCCACCTCATCAGTCATAACTTTCTTGTCCGACTTGATAATTCAGCTTTTCCAAAAATCCTTGACTTTAAACAAAAGACACTTCCAGACAAAAGACTCCTCAATCTAAAGACTTGGTTTTCCAGATATGACTTCACAGTCCAGCATATAAAAGGGGATAAGAACTTTATCCCTGATCTCCTCACCAGACCACCGGCCTCCAAACAAATTTACCATATCTCCTCTAATCTCTCATTTCGAGTCATAGTTGCACGTCTGTTCTGGACACAAAATCAAGTATACGAATAAAATACCTTTCCAAGTACATTTCCTCTCCTCTATCATCCACCAACTATCTCTGAACTTAAAAGATTCATCTATGAACTCAGCCACTACAGTCCTCGTGAAAGTCTTATTCACCATACTTCTCTCGATCATCAGCATGAGATGCTTTTTATCCCTACTCCAGGCCAAAATCCCACTCATGTCACAAATTATTCTCCTCCAGCCTCCGGTATTGTTATCAATGAAGAACGTCTGGACTACACAGATGTCCTATGACAAGATTCCCAGGATCCATGGGAAGAATTTATGTTTCTCTTCTCCCAAACTCAGTCAGACACACCAATTCAAGTTCCTGATCTGACATGTACAGAAGCTCCATCCTCCAGTATCTTCACCACCCCAGGATCCAATTCACAAGCTCCAGACCCAAATGTTGCCTCCAGTTCTCGACCACCTTGCTCTCACTCACCAAATCCATATAAAGATCGTTACGCGGACCCGCCAAAGCGAAAGCCCAAGATTAAAGTATGATATCGAGATGATTGTCCCTGCTCTGCCGACTGTTCGCACTACACCACATACTATGCTACGGGTGACACTACTGACAGCAGTAGCACAGACGGTGATGGTGGCATCACCTACGACACAAGCTAGTCCCTCTGGACCACAACAAATAGTCAGCTGTCTTGTATATTATACTTTTACTTGGATAAGGGTCCTGTCTTATCCATATACTTTAAAAGCTTTGTCGCTTTGTCGTAATTAGTGTACTTGTCCTTTTCCTTTTTTATTTTGCTTTTAGCATGGTGTGTTCTCCTCCTTTCCTTTTGTCTCAAAAGGTGTGCAGTCTTAATACGTGGGCGGTCTTACACAGTGTGCTGTCTTTATAGGTGTGCTAGTAAGTGTGTTGTCTTAAAATGTGTGCTTAGTTTGACTCTTTTGAAAATTGAGGGGTCATGTCCTCTCTTTTCTCTCCTATATAAGGAGTCTTGTAATCGGGTAAAAGTAAGAAAAAATCAATAAGATATATGGAGTTTGTTTGCTCTCTTATGGCTTTTTAAATTCCTTTCTCTCTCTCTCAACACTCTCTTGCTTACTGAATAAGGAATTCCATAGTTCATCTTCATTATCCAACAAGTATGCTCTACACTTGCCTCTCCGAGGATCCTGTGTATCAGAAAGTTGCTTAATGCTTCCTGAGTCTTAACATCTCACTCTCGTAATTATCAAACCCAGTTCCGAAGTCACCATTTGTGCCAAGGATGGCTGGTTAGACATACAAAGTATGTCTCCGTCTTCATTGTCCACGACCCTATTTCCAACATCCAGTTACACGTCTGTTCTGGACACAAAATCAAGTGTACGATTGAAATACCTTTCCAAGTACATTTCCTCTCCTCTATCATCCACCAATTATCTCTGAACTTAAAAGATTCCTCTATGAACTCAACCACTACAGTCCTCCTGAAAGTCTTATTCACCATACTTCTCTCGGTCTCAGCATGAGATGCTTTTTATCCCTACTCCAGGTCAAAATCCCACTCATGTCACAAACCATTCTCCTCCAGCCTCCAGTATTGTTATCAAGGAAGAACGTCCGAACTACACAAATGTCTTATGGCAAGATTCCCAAGATCCATGGGAAGAATTTATGTCTCCCTTCTCCCAAACTTAGTAAGACACATCAATCCAAATTCCTGATCTGACATGTATAGAAGCTCCATCCTCTAGTATGTTCACCACCCCAAGATCCAATTCAAAAACTCCAGACCCAAATGTTGCCTACAGTTCTCGACCACCTTGCTCTCACTCACCAAATCCATATAAAGATCGTTACGCGGACCCGCCTAAACGAAAGCCCAAGATTAAAATCTGATATCGAGATGATTGTCCCTGCCCTGCCGACTGTTCCCACTACACCACATACTATGCTACGGGTGACACTACCGACAGCAGTAGCACTGACAGTAATGGTGACATCACCTATGACACAAGCTAATCCCTCTGGACCACAAGAAATAAACAGCTATCTTGTATATTATTCTTTTACTTGAATACGGGTCTTGTCTTATCCATATACTTTAAAACTTTATCGCTTTGTCATAATTAGTGTGCTTGTCCTTTTCCTTTTTTATTTTGCTTTTAGCGTGGTATGTTCACCTCCTTTTCTTTTGTCTCAAAAGGTGTGCAGCCTTAATACGTGGGCGGTCTTACTCAGTGTGCTGTCTTTATAAGTGTATTAGTAAGTGTGTTGTCTTAAAATGTGTGCTTAGTTTGTCTCTTTTGAAAAGTGAAGGGTCCTGTCCTCTCTTTTCTCTCCTATATAAGGAGTCTTGTAAGCCAGTAAAAATAAGAAAGAATCAATAAGATATATGTAGTTTGATTGCTCTCCTATGGCTTTCTAAATTTCTCTCTCTCCCTCAACACTCTCTTGCTTACTGAATAAAGAATTTCATTGTTCATCTTCATTATCCAACAAGTATGCTCTACACTTGCCTCTCTAAGGATCCTGTGTATCAGAAAGTTGCTTAATGCTTCCTGAGTCTTAACAACTCACTCTCGTAATTATCAAAACCCAATTCTAAAGTCACCATTTGTGCCAAGGATAGCTGGTTAGGTGAATAAGTAGAGTTACAGGAATAGTTATTCTTGAGTCTATCACCGTTAAAATTTGTTGTTGTTCACAATATTGCTAAGTATATCGGCTGGAATACCCGAACATGCGGGCTACTGGTCCAAATGATACTTTGTGTATCACTGCTCTGGTTTAATAACGCCACGTACAAAACAGTCTCGTGGTATACAACACCTAAAGTGGTATCAGAGCATTGAATAAAAAGGTTGTTCAAATATACGGAAACATATGCAAACCATAGATTGAAGTAAACCTAAGTAATAAAGAATGAACCCTCACAATTTTTTCTGTCATTGGCAACACATCAGGCTCGCTCTTTCGGGCCATCAACCACAACTGACTTCAGTCAAGCTCTTTTTCAGAAACTGTAATCTCATTTTTCTATTTCATTTGAAGAAGTACAAAAGAGACCTTAATTTTATAAGATAAAAATAAAATTTCTTAATTATATAGACAATTGAATTGAAGAGGCTATCATATGATACTTTTTGTGCAGCATGCCACTATAACTTGTACTACCCAAATGATGGTTGTACTTGATTTGCTCATGCATCTTCTTCCCTTTATTACTCTTATCCTTGATAAAAACAGTTTACAGCAATCATTTTCTATTAAAACAAATAAGTTTTCCAAGTAATAAAGAATGAATATTATTGTAAAACATTTTACCTCAAATTCAGGACCAAGAACCTTGTCAACAAATTGTTTCTACTCCAATTTTCTAATTCTTGGATACTCCCATGGACACAGCTTTAATTGACTGGGGTTATCCTTGTTGGGTTGGATAAAGTCAATGTTTAATGCACATCTGAAGTTCCTTAAAGCAATTCCCATTAATTGAACCACATGTTTTTTGCCCCTTATATCAAGTACAAATTTCATCTGCTCCACCATATAATAAGAAATAGTATTAATATTAGCACAAAAAGATAAAGGAATTAAACCACGAAAGTGAATAAAAAATGACAGATTACCTGTAAGTGGTCCGAAAGTTTGTCCTTAATTTCTAGGGGAATATGTCGCCAATCATCATACAAGATTGGAATATTATCTCGAATGAGAACACTGATGTAACTTCTAAGATCATTCACTCCATCTCCAACAGGAACTCTACATTGATTATACTCCACTATAAACTTATCGTCAATTGATTTTTTCAGCAAATGTTTCTTTTTTGTATGCTTTCTCCTCTTTAGTCTCCCATCCAAGTTAGAAAAATTTGTCTTATTTTATTCTTCAATGTCAGCCATATCTATAAAATTATGACATATAACATACAAATTAATAATTGAAACATATCTTTATAACTTACATTTAGACAAATCTATAAACAAAGGAAAATATTAAAAAAAACACATGACAGCTTCACATCACTTGCATCTAATTCATATACAAATAAACAAAGAGATGAAATCAATATAAGAAAAACAAAGCATGTGATAGCGTGAGATATTACATTTAGCCTGCCATATTGAAACAAATACAGACACTGAATTCAACATATGAAAAAAAAAAGCATATGACATCTTCACATAACTTGCATTCAGTTAATATACAAAAGAATAAAAACACCGAAATCAAATAACTTATTGTGGTTATCATTCCCCTACTAAGTCATCATCAATTGGAATATCATCACAATCTGGTCTTTTATATATGCCAACATCATCTTTATCCATATTTATTTGAGGGGATGGATTTTCTTTACATAAGGGTTCATGTATCAGCATGTCAATGCTCCCATCAACACCTATTGATTTATTGACTCTTTGACCCACTAAATAAACAATTGATTTTGTTGGATCTACTTGGTCTTGAACACAAAACACTTGCTTTGCATGCGAAGCTAGAATGAAGCAATCGGACTTATGACCAACTGGATTAAGATCAACTATGGTGAAACCTAAATCATCAACCTTAACCCATCTACAATGAGATATTGTAGCTCCCAAATTTTAACAAGGACCCCACAATACTCCATCATACCAGTGAAAGAAAATCAACTTTCTTAGCCATGAGATATTCCAGCTCCCAAATTTTAACAAGGACCCCACAATACTCCATCATACCAGTGAAAGGATTTTTATCCTTTGAGCTTCAGACTTGTAGGGTTGTTGAGACATTAACCCCACTATTTTGTGTAATACGGTTGTTATCTCGATCCCTCATTGCAAAATTAAAACCATTTATAACGTACCGTGAATGCGCAATCACAGTGTAGCTAGGTTTGTTTGCCAAAATCCTAACAATTTCATCAACATCTATCATGTTTGTTACCTACAGTTCGAGAACAAATTATGAGTTACTAATGACAAACGTAACACTGTTAATAAGGATAAAATGTGTCAAATCCTACCCTTCATTTCTAACCAATCAAACCGTTTTAATTGCTTTGGGAATTTTGACTGCAAGAATATCTTATGTTCCCTACCATGTCAATATTGAAAAAGTCAGTTGTTGTTAGTTCAGGTTCAGAAAAATTTTCGTAAATACTAATGAAAATTTATGACTTACTGTATATAAGATTACAACTCCAAGGTGTTTTTTAGAATGCAAAGATGTGTTTGCTCTAGTAGTACAACATCAATCATCTTAACATCTCCACCTCCTAAAGGCTTTTCAATTGTATCATGAACTATACTATGAGGTGGCAATCCAATAAAATCATAATTTGACAGATATTCAACAAAAAATTCAAGTGCTTCCTCTGCAACATAACATTGCGCAATGCAAACCTTGGGCCGATAGTGGTTACGACCATAACCCTTTAACGTTTTCATGTTTCTCTCAAATGGATACATCCAACAAAATTGAATCAATCCACATAATCAGACTTAATCAACAAGCTGTACTGTCAAATGGACCATTATGTTAAAAAAGGTGGGTAGGAAATATTGCTCAAACAAGCACATAGTGAAGAAATGATCTTTTTCTAATTTGTCAAGAGATTCTATGTCTAGCACCTTACTACATAGTGATTGAAGAACAAGCACATCCTAATAACAGTTTTCTAACATTTTCGGGTAAACAATCACCGATTGCTAAGGGTAATAGTTGTTGTATCAAAGTGCAACAGTCGTGAGACTTAGGACCTTGAAGCTGACAATCGCTAATAGAAACAAGATTCCTAAAGTTTGAAGAATACCCTTTTAGAACTTTGGTTTCTAGCAAAGTTTGACAGAACTTCATTTTCTCTTCTTCACTCATGGTGAAAGGTGCTGCAGGTGTGATACTTTTATCATTTTCACCAGAAATCAATGTCTCCCTAATTTTCATTTCTATAAGGTCTTTTCTAGCCTTTACCCTATCCTTTGTCTTTCCAGGTTGATGAAGTAGTGTGCCATAGATGATCTCACACACATTTTTCTCAATATGCTTCACATCTAACAAATGATGAACTAACAAATGTTGCCAATATTCCAAATAAAAAATAATAATTTTCTTTTGAATATAGTTTATTACTATCATCATCACAATCATCACACTTTCGCTTGTTGCCTTTGTGCTTTCCACTTTTATAGTCAATATCATCCACTAATTTCAAAATATCTTCACCAGTCAAAGTTTTAGGACATTCTTCCTTTTCTGTCTCATTATTAAAGACTTTTTTAAGTGACCTAAATGAGTGGTTATTTGGTAAAAATCGACAGTGCCCTAAATATACAGACTTTCTACCATGTGTAAGCTATACTGATCGCTTGTTTGGGCCACAAAGTGAACAAGCATAATGGTTAATAGAACACCCAGAGAGGTTCCCATACGCCGGAAAGTCACTAATAATCCACAATAACACAGCTCGGAGATTAAAGGTTTCCTTTCTAAGAGCATCATAAGTTTCTATACTGACATTCCAAAGGATTTTCAAATCATTAATCAAGGGTAGACATGTTGATAATTTCCAGGTTGTTTAGGCCTAGATATCAATAAAGGCAGTATGATGAATTTTCTTTTCATGACCATCCATGGCGGAAGATGGTAAATGACTAACATGACTGGCCAACAACTATAGGTAGTGCTAAGTGTGTTGTATGGATTAACCCCATCAGTTGAGAGAGATAATCGTAAATTTCTAGGTTCTTGGTCAAAGTCAGGTCACTTGTTGTCAACTAAATGCCATGTTGGGGAGTCCGATGGATGACGAAGTTTGCCATCCTTAATTTGGTGACTAGCATGCCAAGATAAGTTCTCGGCAATTTCAGGTGATTGAAATATACGTTTGAAACTAGGAATAGGAGGAAAGTACCACAACACCTTTGTAGGCACCTATAACTACTTGTTTTGGCACCTTTTTTTTTTATTTTTCTTCTGCCTAGACTCTCCACAAGTAGGGCATGTGTTCAGATTTGCATACTTTTTTCAGTAGAGAATACAATCATTCTTATAAGCATGAATTTTTTCATAATCTAATCCCAACACTTTCATTTTGTTTTTTTTGCCTCATATATTAACTTAAGAATGGTGTTATTTTCTAGAAACATGTCAGAAAGAACTTCTAACAAAGCTGAGAAGCATTAATCAGACCCATACGTCCCCTTCACATTATACAATTTCATTAACCCAGACAACTTAGAATATTTTGAACCTACATATAAGGGCTTTTCAGCATCCTCAAGTATATCCATAAAACTACTAGGATTATCGTCACATTGTCCTCAATGTTACTTTGATCTTGGAATATAAATTGATGACTCTGGGAATAGTTATGGCCACTTGCGGAGGTTGTTTTTTGCTCAACCACTGCATGCCTATCCCAAACTACATATGATGGCAAAAAACCATATGTGAACAAATGATCCCTATCTGTTCAGAAGCATAAAACTCCATGTTGCAACAGTTAGTACAAAGACATCTAGGTCACCTACGATTTTTAGAATTAACCATATCCAAGATTTATCAATATCAAGAATAATGCTTGTAAATATAATTATACATGTTACTTCAAGTTTTAAATGCTTTACTTGTATCAATACAATTCATATTAACAGTAAAATCCTATTAATTATACAACCAACAAAAGAGAATAGTAGCAATCTAGTATATGGTGTTGTGGACTATGACTTTAAAGGTTATATTTCCAGGTGACATACCCATGAATCAGACTTATATAAATGTAAACATATAAGAAAATAAACAGAATAGTCAATAAACAAAGGAATGTTAGCATTATACACCATTCCCAACAGAAACCAAATTATAAAAGTAGTCGTGCATGCAGTTCTCACAAAATAAAGTAATAACAGACCACATAACATATTTTCATTCAAAAAACCATTATAGTTGAAGTAACATGTCAAAGAGCCGCATGATTACAGTTGAAATGACAATGTGTTCGAACCTGAACCAATCAAATACCTTCTCGTCCCACTCAACAAAACTTTTCACCAAAGCAGTAATCGAATCAGAAAAATAAAAAAACCCGCCTACCGTATTTAATTTATAGCAGTATTAATACTTTTATTACTACAAAACCTAACCTAGTAAGTCACAAAATATAACAAAATACAAATATAATACAATTACTTCAATAACATCTTGCAAAACAGCAAACGAACACAATTACCTCACTTAAAAAATTATTTATTTACTAAAAATTGGAACATAGAGACACACACAAAAGCACATCCAAATGATAAATAATTTTAATAATTAAGGTCAACTTGTCATGAAATAATTAAAAATTTGTTGCCACAAGAATAAAATTTTGAAAAAATTAAGGAACTTCCAAGCTCAAAAATATTAAATTATGCAACAGGTCTGACCATGTGCGACTATATAACAAAAAAAGACAAATACATGATTTTTAAATACTTTAAATCATCAATTCCTAAAATCAAAACTAATAAAAAAATAGGACATCTTCTAAATCATATTTTATAAACACCCAGTGGAATTTTCTCAGTTATATTTTCAAATCATTGATTCATGTGTGCATGCCCGTCAAAAAGTGAATAAACAAATGATTCATGCATGCAAGCCCATCTAAAGTAAAATCAAGTGAAGAAACAGAAAAATCTGAAACAAATTGAAAATTAGGGCTTTACAAAAAATTAGAGGAAAATACAACAACCGAAATAGAGAGAGGGTGAGTGTTCTGACCTGATTACAGTTTTTTATTTGCTTCTACTTTCTTCGATCTTTCTTTTCTGCTTCAATAATTTTGGTTCTCTTCTTTGGTTATGTGGGCTTTATATTCTTCGATCTTCAAGGTTTTCTTGTGGCTTCTGCCTTTTTTGGTCGGCTCAAATTGCTTAATTCATGCTGTGGGTTTTGCTTCATCCTGCTTTCAATTTTGTTTTGATTTGTTCTTACTCCTGACTTCAATTTTGTTTTGATTAAGTGTTCAGGTTTTCTGAAGCTAGAGGGAAACGAAAATGGCAGCGGGGGAAATGAAAAGTCCCTGTTGTATTATTAGAAACAAGAAACGCTGTCGTTTAGCTTAAGTGAAATAAAAAAATAAAATAAAAACGATGCCATTTACAATTATGAAAATAATAAAAAATGAAACAAAAAAATCAAAATATATGTCCCTTAGTATCTATACAATGTTGTGATAGTAAGGTATCAACAACCGCTCACACTCATATGTTAAATACGCTAAAAATGGCTTAAATTATCAAATACTAATATTTTTTTATTTAGTGTCAGTAATTTAGTATCAATGAAAATCATTTTTCTACAATGTAATCTCAAGAGTTGAATAATAATTGGGGGATCACGAATGAACCTCATATTTGTAGCCTCTTAAGATGTTTGAACAAAGTCTTTAGCCAATCCCTATCTAGGGAATGAACACCGCATTTTCACCAAGTGTAAAAAGTTGAACATTACAAGATGTAAGACCCTTTTTAGAAAATCTCACTAATCTACAACTTTTGCGTGAAATGATCAACAACCGACCTTTTAGAGAAGTGCATTAGATAGGGATCAATCCCTATTAACAGCCTAGACAATTCATACTCAAGGGGTGATCGCTTGATGATGGGGACAAGCTCACACTATGATAGGAGCAATCTCACACTTAATCATGATAATCTTTCACTAATTCATTCTCAAGAGGATTGCCCTGTGATGACCACACCACGATGTAGAACAATCCCACATTTTATTGGGATAATCCTACAATGATTCATATCCAAAAGGGATCGCCTCGTGATGACGGCAAGCCCACATCATCAATCCCACGTTGATTCATCTGCAAGAGCGATCGCCTAGTGATGGGACAAGCACACACTATGATAGAAAAATCCCACACATTTTCATCACAAAAGGAATCGCTTGGTAATGCGGACAAGCCCACACTATGATAGCAATAATTTCACACTTGATGGGGACAATCTCACGTTAATTTATCCCCAAAAGGATCCCCTAGTAATGGGAACAAGCCCACACCATAACGCAAACAATCTTGTTCGTTTTTATCCGCAAGAGGGATTGACTAATGATGGGGAACAAGCCTACACCACAATAGGAACAATCTCATGCATTTTCATCCCTAAGAGGGATTGACTAGTGATGGGAACAAGCCCACACTACAATGAGAACAATTCTACATATTTTTATTCCTAAGATGGATCGACTGGTGATGGGGACAAGTTACATCATGACAAGGCTAATCCCACATATTTTTCCTCCAAGAGAGATTAATTTGTAATGGGGACAATCCTATACCATGATGGGGACAATCTCACACATGATGGCAACGATCCCCAATGAGATCGCTTGGTGATAGGAACTAGCCCCCACCATTATAGAAATAATCCCATGCTTAATAAGGATAATCTTATTCTGATTTATTCACTTGGTGATAGGAACTAACCCACTACCATTATGGAAATAATCCTATGCTTAATAATGATAATCTTATTCTAATTTATTCCTAAGAGAGATCACTTGTGATAGGAATAAGCCTATACCATGATGGGGACAAGCCCATGCATGACGAGAATGATCCCAAGTGAGATCACCTAATGATGGGGACAAGCCCACGCCACGATGAGGATCATCTTATACCCTTCTATCCCTAAAGGGATCTTCGGTCAAGAGAAAATGAATGCTTCAATCAGAATAAGTATATATTTATGAATAACCCAAACTCAGAAGCAGCACCATCAAGTTAAAAAAAAAATCTATGAAAAGAGAATGCTCCTGAGTTTGATAAACAACACACATATAAAAATAAAACAAGCTACACAGTTAATCATCTGCTTTCTACTACTTTTGGGTCTCCATCTCTATGACATCACCCTTGTCTCCATTAGTCTTCTCCCTCAATAATGCCTTCCATGTCAACGTCTTTAGTGCCTTTCTTTCCAACCTCTGCAATAGCAACCCAAGTACCATGCTATCCAACCTAAGTTGAATTAGGTCATGTTTGGGATCAACCCTATCGAGCTCATCCCTCTAAGATTTAGGGGAAGATCTCTTATGCTTTTCTAAAGATTCTTATACTACCCCTACATTATCATAAGTGAGATGAGGGGGATACATCTCTACGACCACATCAAGATGATCGATCTTAACAGCATTCAAGCACTTGAGTACCATAAGTTGTGCCCTTTGCTTCGAGTCAAATACTAACCAATGGATTTTTTGTTTGCTTCCCTCATCTCTTCCTAAATAGACTCTAACTTGATATGGGCCGAATCTTACTCCAATGAGACCTTGCAGGACTTCTTCTTCTCTTTCTTTAAAACCTGATGAAGCTTCCCACCTCTTCATGAAGTTTCTCTACCTCAGACACAAGTTGAGTGTTCTGCCCTAGGATATCATCCATCACTGAGCATGGAGGATAGTAGAATGTATTCAATAAATAGATTAAACCTAGAACACTACTAGTGCCAAGGAAAAAAGATGAGGCATTTCGACCGCCACTCCTTAAGGTTACATGTGGTATCATACACTTCTTTCATTCTTTCCCACGCTTCATACCCCCTCTAGCGAACTTCAAAGAACATGTTTAGAGCACGTGGTCAGGAGGTGGCCACGTCGCCCCATATTTTAAGGATAATTAGATTTTTTTTCAAGTAAGCCCCTCTAGTTTTGAAATTTTGGTGTTATATAAAAAGTTCAAGAAAAAAAATGTTTACGCTCTACAAACGAGGAACAACCCTAGGGGGATGATTCTATCAGAGAAGCCCCAATGGAAAATTCTCCACATATATCATAACTCTACAAGCACAAGTTTAGTCTCCCTCCTCTCATTCTTTGCTAAAGGCAATAGGGAGATCTTGTTGGTTGTAAAATTTAGGTCATGTAATTAGAGCATGGTGCATGTAGAGCTTCCACCATGAATAATATACTGTCACAATGTGAGAAGGAAAAATCAAAGGGCAAAGATAAAATGGGAATATCGCCCAAAATATCTTATGTTGCCACATATTGATGAAGAACCACTATAACAATGAAACCACCAAAATCATTACATGTCAACATGATACGGACTGTATAAGGATCCTTTTAAAATTTCTCCCCAATGGTCACATGGACCATGATTAAGAGAGGGAACCAAGTCAACTGAAATCTCGGCCACTAATAGAGGCATTAGTTGCTTCAAAGCCCAATTGGCTCATTTGAAATTAGTCAATCAGATATTAATAAATGCTGTTATCAGGGATAATCTCTTGGCTAACACATGTCCAGCCTTAAAATGGCTAAAGGGCTCAAGTTATATAGTCAAATTACCAAAGAGTCCTTGTTTAAAGAGAGGAGCTACTTATTACAGCATAACATATGTCCAACAAGACACTGTTACAGCCACTCCCTATATATTGTTGGATCAGTCTCAGAAAAAACATGTTTAGCTTCTTCTCATAATTCTTAATTTTTCAATGATTTTAGGGTCTTTAAGAAACTCATTACCCTCTCTAACACTTACCTAACTTGATCATCAGAGTACTATCACTGGCAACTATTAGTGTCGCCTTTAACGATTGTTTTCTCTCATTTTCAAGTCTGTCCCAATTCTTTTCACCTTAAAAAAACTATTCTACAATGAATCAACCCACACTATTAATAAAACTACCCCTCAAAAGCTAGCTCTTGTAACGTTTTAGGCCTAAAAGAAAACATTCGATAATCATCCTCTACCAAATTAACTTGTTAAAGGTATTACTGCTTCTAATATTTACAATTGATAGAGAATTTTTCAAATGTGTGTATGTTGGCTACCATGGAAAATGATAAGTGCATATTTTCTCTATATTTTACTATTAATTTCTGCATCTCTTTATTGTTTTGGTCTTAAATATTTTAATTATTTTAGTAAATTTTTAGTTTAGTTATTTTATTGAATTATATTTTATTATCTTAATTTTTATATTTTACTATTGTACATTTTATCCTGATTTTAATATTTGCTAGTTACTTTTAATTTTTTTATTTTACATTATTAAATAAGAAATTAATTAGAGATTATAGATAAAAAAAGCATGAAGAAGTTTAATTTGAGAAGCAATCAAGATTAAATTAGAAATCAATTGAAAGAAAAGGGAAAATAAAGTCGGGAACCCGTGGCCAACAAGAATTTGAATAACAAAATCGGAAGTCAATTTCCTCGAGCTTCGAATGGATATGCATTATTGGAAAATAAGCAATTTACTTTGGCAATTGCATGTTCATAGCAATTTAATTAAACAAAAAATGGAATGGATATCCTAATGTGATTCTAAGTGGAGAGCAAGTGCAAGACTAATAAAAACAAATCCAAAAAAACCAAGCCTTTTGGCTTTAGAATTGGAAAGGGTCGGTGGCCAATTTTGGGCATTATAAAAGCAAACGAATTTGAGGCAAAGAAAGGAGCCGCGCGCACACAACAAAATGTGGATTGAAGAGAGCAAGAGGCAGCCGCAAGAAGAGTTAAAAAAAGGGAGAAGCGGGAAGGAATTAAATTGGAGCAGCAGCCGCCGGAATTAATCTCCATGACTAGTTTTATCGACTCTCTTATTCCCAATTCAATTATATTAGATTAGATTTTCTATTTGGTTGAGGGTGACTTCAAAACCCTAAACATGATATATAATTAATATTCAATTTTTATTATTCAATTTATTTAATTGAGATTGTTTTTGTTCTTCTATAATTAACGTTTATGATTTTATTCTTATCTTATTTGAGTGGCCAATTAGATAGGATTTGAATAAATTCTATTGTTAGATTGAATAAATTCTATTGCTAGATTAAAGTTCTCAATCCGGAGTTGTCTTGATATTTTAATCATTATTAGCGAATTGGAATTAGTGATTTCAATTGGAGAACATAACCTACGTTAAATAATCTGAGCTTGTGTGTTTATCCCCTAGATCAACCTAATATATTTCTCTACTTAATGCTTCCATTATCTTAAGTTTTAAAAGCTTGTTTTAAATTATTTAATGGTTCGAAATTAGGTAAAGAGCTTGTTTTGCCTAATAACACAATAAGAAAATATAGAGATTAACCGAGCTTATTGTTGTCTGTCATTGATAATTTCAATAGAAATTGATGACAGAATTGATATTATGTGCATGTTCGATGGTGGCAAATGATCCTTTGATCAAAGTTTTCATCATTGTTATTTCTTTCTCCTTCAATTGAAGTTTTTATTGAATAGTTATTTCATAGTTTTAATTTCTTTATTTCTTGCCATTTAGTTAAAAGTTCATAAAATCCCCCCTTTTATTTATAGTTGGCATTTTCTTTAGTTAAATTAATTTATATTCATTATTATTATTAGAACAACAACAACTACTATTATTATTTTAAGTCTTTGTTTTAAAGTTGATAATAAATACAACTAGCATAGTTTTCATGGGATCGATCCTTATTCACTTTGTACTAGTTGTTTATATCATTAGTAAAGTTTTAAATTTAGTGTACCCTAACGACACTACCAAAAATCTAGAAATCGAACGAATATTATAGCCTTAAGAAGGCATATGTATGAGCTCTTTTAAAGGTTGGCATATCTTTCTATTAACTCACATCATCTATATTGTTGTCAGGCTATCATTATAAATAAATAAATGGGAAAAGCAAACTATTTGTTTGTGATATAATTATAATTCTAACCAAACAACTCAAGAGGGGTTAATTGGGGTT
Organism: Murraya paniculata; assembly: GCA_030449075.1. NCBI lineage: Eukaryota > Viridiplantae > Streptophyta > Magnoliopsida > Sapindales > Rutaceae > Murraya > Murraya paniculata. The sequence continues at coordinate 1,322,001 of JAEVFN010000034.1, read as the reverse complement.
TCCAAAATTTATCTAGTAACAATCACAGTCCAACAACTCCATCCACCAAAATCCAACAATAATAACCATAACAACTAATACAAAGAAATAAGGGCAGAGAAAACAAACACCATAAGTTTTATGTGGTTTTACAAACCTACCGATGTCCATGACTCCAAGCAATTCAAGATTGAGGATTTCATTAATAGTGGGCCTTATATCCCAATGCCCCAAAGATGTCTACAATTGATTTCTAGGTATCATTGAACCTTTACACTTTTGAGATATATGTCCCACACCTCTTTATCCAAGTGTTTCTTACATTTACACTTTCCAAATTTTAAGAAAAGAAATGATTTTTACAAGATTAAACTCCTTGAAAGAGTATATAAGCAAGTTATAGCGTAGTATTGAATTAATGAATATAAGCAAGCAAGTGAAAGCTCAATAATGCTTTTAAAGATCAAATTTTAGTACATCAAAAGTTGAGTAATCGAGTTTGGGTTGAGCTTTCAAAGATGATCTAAAAACTAGATTAGTAAAATAAAGCAGATAACCGTTTGTTGATACGACAAATGACCATTAAACAATTTTAAAATTTTGGGCTCGAAATGAATAACTACTAAAAAATAGCCGATAACCGCATTCGAAACATATTATTAGTGGATGACTGCTTGGACTGATTTCTCAAATTCTCAAATTTTATATTTTAGCCCTAAAACTTTTTGAAATTATAAATCGGTCGAAAACGATATGAAATATTTACAAAATAGGTCCTTTTATGATGTTTCAACAACATTTGTATGATTTCAGTATTTTAAAATAAATTCAAAAATTTTTCAAACTAGTCCATGTACTTGAAAAAAAGAAATCATTTTTTCGTTCAAGTCTAGAAACTTTACAATAAAAATAAAGATAGATTTGAACACCATGATCAAGATAACACTTGAGTTTTTTTTTTTTTTTTCCTTCAAGAGTTAGTGAGATTGAAATAACATATTTTTCATTTTACCCTTGACATGTGGTTTGATATTAACAAAATTAAGGTTTATATAACCCTTAAGTCAACAATAACTATGATGCAGTTATTTAAATATGGGTTTGTGAGCTAAATTTTATGAGGTCAGAGTTGAATTTGGCCAATTCTCTAACAAATACTACTGAAGAAGAGGTTAGTTGTAAATATATGGATGGGAAGGGTTGTGCCTAGAATATAAGGTAAGAATGATGGTAATCCCACCTATATATGTAATTGGAGATATTTTACGAGTTAGGTTCATGAGGGTTGTATTGTCAATTTTTACCTATTTCTATGGAGTAACTCCCTACGGTGAGTTAATGTTGATTATAACGAATACGGTTGACTTTTTATACACCTAAATAACTCTATAGCCTAATTATTATGAGGTAAGTGGCAAAGCTAGTAACATTTTTTAGGGTGAGCTGAATGTTTTTCCTAACTATTGTCGATAACCACTGTTCAACGGTTTTTTTTTTTTTTTGGCTTGATTGAATGGTTATTTGACATTGAAACCTTTAAAATAATGTCAGTAATTAGTAATATCTTCTCAACAAACAAATATCACAACTTTTCTAAGATAGGTGGCTTTCCGCCTTCTAATTAAATATTAATAAATAGGTGAGTTAGAGATAAGCTCAAATTTGGATCTTACACCACTTAAATGGCTAATTTTCATTTTGCCACAAATTACTATATATGTGTAATAATTGCTTGGTTACATTGATTCGAAATTCGCTCTCTCACCTTGCGCAATTCTCTGCATTTTCTCTATTTCTCTCTCTTTGTTTGTTTAATTCATACTCCATACGCTTTTGTTTATTCACTCACTAATGTTTGAAAATATTGAAAGAGAAACTTTAGATATATATATTATTCACGTAATACTAAATGAAATACGTTTGGCCATTTTTAAATTTTTTTAATATAGAGGTAACTTTGAAATTAACTAAATTAAAAAAAAAAAAACTTACCTAGGCTATAGCCCAAGTTGGTCCACCTTTGGCTTCACCCTTGTATGAGGTGGTGTATTTAAATTACTAAACATGCTTAATGAAGATTTGCCTATATGGGTGTGGAATTGGGTTGGTTACCATGAGTGTTAAGGCAGATATCTCTAAAGCACTCATAAATCCAAGAAGGCATATGACCACTAATGTGCCAAACTACAAAACAACTCAATTGTAGAGAAATCAATGTGGGTAACTAGTAACTCTCATAAAGGGACATTAGTTCATAGATACTTTATATTTTACCAACTTTCTTTGAAACACAATTAATTATCCAATGACTAGTTTACAGTATAAAAAAAAAAAAGTAGCAATATTCATCAAAGTTAAATTTCTATGGTATTCTTTGGTAAATACTTCTTGTGTATTTTGAAATAAAGGAGGATTGATGGAAATTTTATTAAGGAAATTATCAGTCATCCACCTTAAATATATTCTATTATAAAAAAATACTACAGAATTTGAATTTTTTCAATTTTCTATCCTAATTTTGCAATTGGTATCCACTATCTAACTAAAATACAGAATTACTTTTACAAAATAACAAAACAAATTAAAGTAAACACAAATTATAGTAGTAGTTATTTTATAAGGGTAATTTGTCTTTTTAATGGATGGTTAATACAAAGTACAAACTTAGGATGAAAAAATTGAATAATTTTTTATGGTATTTTCCATAACATGATAAATTTAAGGTGGATAACTAATAATTTATATTTTATTACGATATTTGAAAATAAATAATAACTCTTGAGATCCAGCTATGTTACAACAGTGGTACCATATCACTTCTTTTTTTTTTTGTGACTTAAATTTTATTTAGCACCTTACTTTAATTTGTATTTATAATGTATTTATAATGTATTTATTAGGGTAATTTCTACTTATATTCAATTTTTTAATTTTGTATAACACCTTACACTCGTTTTACTTACTATTTCTAATAAATTATTATACTACTCATTACTGAAATTTCTTTTATTAATAAATTTAAATAATATTATTAAATATAACTAATAATAAAAAATATTAAAACATATAATAGATTTTAACTTCGAATGATAGATCCAGGTATATCTAATAAAATCATCAACAAAACTAATATAATATTGAAAGCCTTCCCTAGAAATAACTAGTGAGGGTCCCCATAAATTAGCATGAATAAGCTCAAGAGTAGATTTGGCTTTAATTTCTATAATGGGAAAATGCAGTACATGAAATTTACCCAATCATTATGCTTTACAAAAGTGTTGTCCTGCTTGCTTAAAACTACTTGCAGAGAGATTATCAGCATGATTATTTTTTAGTAAATGCAATAAATTTTGAGGATTGGGATGACCAAATCTTCTGTAGAGAAGAGTTATTTTATTAACAGAATCAGAACACATATCAGCACTAGTTTGCAAACAAGGTTTTTAAGAACTAGTGCCAGATATAGATGGCATATGAGAAGTAAAATGACTGAATGATAACATTGATATTCAATCTTTACTTGTTGGCAAACCAAACATCGAGACACAAAAGCAGCAGTATCACTCTTCATATTCCTCTACCAAAAACTACTCTTTAGATCACGATACATCTTAGTGCTACAGAATGCATACTATAAGATGATTCATGAGCTTCCCTTAAGATTTCGGCCATCAACTTTTCATCTGCCAGCACACAAAGCCTTTGTCCCAACCATAAGACATCGTCATTGGCAAGTCTGAATTCCAGCTTATATCATTTGTTCACCTCTTCACAAATATTAAGCTCCAAATAATCTTTTGAGCAATCTTAATTCTGTCAATTAGAGTTGGTTGGACTATTAAATGTGCTAAGAAGTTTACTTACCCATGAATCACTACCTGGATCCACAACTCCTCAGGTCTTCTACCAAATGGGTTTGTGTGTTGATAAGATGTGCCATACACCCAGATGACTTCCTATGCAAGGCATCGGCTACCACGTTTGTTTTACTAAGAAGATAATTAATGGAGCAGTCAAAATCTTTGACCAACTCTAATCATCTCCTCTGTCTCAAATTCAACTCCTTATGAGTAAACAAGTACTTCAAATTCTTGCGATCAGTAAAGATCTCACAAGTCTCCCCATACATATAATGTCTTCAGATTTTAGAACAAACACTATAGTAGCCAACTCCAAATCATAAGTCGGATAGTTTTATTCGTGATTCTTTAATTGCCTAGATGCATATGTTATAACTTTGTCATGTTGCATTAGAACACAACCCAATCCTTTTCTAAAAGTATCACTATAAATCAAAAAATCTCCACCACTGAAAGGGATAGTCAAGATAGGGCGAGACACCTAAGTTCTTGAAAGATTCACATGCTTTATCCCAAGTAAACTTCACATTCTCCTTAGTCAAATTGGTCAATGGTGTTGCAAGGCCAGAAAATCCCTTCACAATGTGCCTATAGTATCCCGCTAGCCCTAAGAAGCTCCTTACTTCAATGACACTAAAAGGCCTTTCCCAATTTACAATTACCTCCACCTTGGCTGGATCTACTGAGATATCATCTTTTGTCACTATATGCACCAAAAACACCACACGATCATGCTAAAACTCACACTTCTTTAATTTTGCATATAACTTCTTCTCTCGCAATGTTTCTAACACAATCCTCAAGCGTGTCTCATACTCCTATTTATTCTTAGAATAAACCAATATGTCATCAATAAAGACAATGACAAACTAGTCAAGAAAAGGTTGGAAAATCCTATTCATCAAATCCATGAACGCCATAAGAGCATTAGTTAACCAAAAAGGCACAACTAGAAACTCATAATGCCTACAACAAGTTCAAAACGTTGTCTTCGACACATCCTCACTTCTAGTTTTCAATTGATGATATCTAGATCGTAGATCGATTTTAAAAAATACCGCCGCACCTTGTAATTGATCAAAGAGGTCATCAATTTGAAAAAGAGGGTATTAATTCTTAACAGTAACCAAATTTAACTGTCAGTAACCAATACACAACCTCATCGAACCATCTTCCTTCTTTACAAACAAAACAGGAGCACCCAAAAGCAACATGCTGGGACAAATGAAACCCTTATCTAGCAACTCTTGCAACTAGACCTTTAGTTCTTTCAATTCAACAGGTGCCATCTGATATGGTGCCTTAGAAATAGGTGCAGTACCAAGGGCTAGCTCTACAGTAAACTCAACCTCTCGATCAGGAGATAGACCAGGAAGATCTTCAGGAAATACATCAGCAAATTCACTTACAACAATTATATCTTTAAGGCATACTTCATCAGAATGATCAGCAATTACATAAGCTAAAAACCATTCATACCCTTTCTTTAGCATTTTCGCTACTTTAACTATAGAAATCAAGCCTCCATGACTCTTTTGATTCCCATGAAAATGAAATTCTTCCTCCTCACATAAACAAAAACCAATCTCCTCAGCAAAATAGTCAACTGAAGGATAACAAAGTCCTAACCAATCCATCTATCATACATCTCTAAAGGTAAGAGATCCATAAGAAATTCCCAATCGTACAAGCTGATCACACAAGACTTATACACATAATCTACCAACATCCAATCACCTAAAGGAGTACTAGGTAACAACTGAAAGTCTAGTGGCTTAGTAGGCATGTCAGCATAACGAACGAAAGTAGAAGATATAAATAAATATGTAGCACCAAGGTCAAAAAGAACTGTAACTTCTCTAAAATAAAGACAATATACCTGACACTACATCATTAGACACCTCAACATCTTCTCAGTCAATGCAAAGACAAGCCCTTGCACTTTAGGTTTCTTCCTCTGTCCTTTATCAGTTTGAGCATTTGCAGTCCCACTACATCTTTTTGGAAGCCTATAAATCTATGTCAATTTTTTCCTCAAGTAAAACAAGCTCTAATTTTCTGATAACATCCACCAGGGTGACTCCTCCCACAATATAGACAAGTAAGAAAGTTCTTTTGAGTGGTGGTATCATTAACACCCTTGTTACCCCTTTATTACCTCCACCAACATGCTTTTGAGACTGGATGTCTCGAGGTCCACTTGATGGTTCTTTTTATTCTTTTGATCTTTCGTAGCTTGAGCTATCCTTTTCAGTAAGAATTGCTTGGTCCACCAAATCGACATAATTATTAAGCTTAATGATGGTCTATCGTCTTTTGATGTTTGCATGTAACCACCCTTCCAAGAACTTCCTACACTTATTACCATCATTAATAACCAAGGTAAGAGCAAATGGAGATAAAGCCATAAATTGTTCCTCATACTCAGCAACAGACTTTGTTCCTTGAGTCAATTTCAAAAGGTCAGCCTCCATCTGATGTCGAACCCATTGAGGAAAATATTTCTCTTGAAAAGCCTCTAGAAACAACTCCCAACTAATAGGTGCATCTCTTAACCTAACCCTCAAAAGATGGGCTTTAGCATCCCACCAATTGTCTGTCTCAACTTAAAGGACAAATAAGATTAAAATCACCTTTTGATCATCGTTGTAATCCATGGCCATGAATATCTTCTCCACCTATTTTAACCATGCCTCTGCAACCATAAGACCGACAGTCTCGTGAAAGGTAGGTAGTTCCAATTTCTTAAACCGCTCTAAGCTCATCATAGCTCATTGATCTCTTCCACCACCTTGTCTCTCAGCTGGCACATTCCATTGTGCCCCAACTCTACCTCTAGCCATATCTTGAATCAACTTACTTTGTTGTTCCATTAACCTAACCATTGCGCACATCATAGGATTACCTTCATTAGCCATCTCACGCAAAGTGAGGTCAATGTCATCAGCGACACCCGAAGCATTTCCTGAGCTAGAGACATTCTTAGCACCTCCTGTACGTGACATCTTTAACTAAACAACGAAGAATCAGAATAAAAAAATAACCATTAAATTAGACGAAAACATAGGTCATGAATAAAGGTCACACCAACGTACAAAGTACTAAATAAACAGAGAAAAATTTATAACAAAATTTAGAGGTTGTCAACAAGAGTAAACAAGTAGTTTATACTATATTGATACTAGAAATCCTTTATCAACGTAGTTATCAAGTCGCAAGTAACCAAAAAGTCAAAAGGACCAAAATTGAATTTCTAGTTATAGATGATTACTCTCCACCTTAAAGATCTATTCTCTCCATTAACCTTAAACAAAGTCTACAAAATTGCATACCTTCACCCTGTAGCTACACAGTCCATATGTTGACTCAACCGGATAGGGAAAGAATATAATTTTACATTTCTTTCCTCAACAGTGACACTAGACATCCTATTTTCCTTAACAGTTTCATTAGACAATTCCTCTAGATTTGGAGGAATCTAGCCTTTGTTATATCAAGGCTTAAATTGGGATCTTGTCCAAAATAGGCCACATACTACAAGCTTTTTCTTTTTACCTCCCTTGCCATAAACACATAGTCCTTGCATAGCCTTATTGACTTTCTTCGCTGAAGTTCTAAGTCCTGGAGAAGTATCTTTATAAATAATTGTAGTCCACCTTAGTCTATCATCCATTCGTTGTTTGTGATGTCTTCTAAGATCTTTGACAAGAACTCCACCTAAGGCAAATTGTTCAATTCTGTCGACTTCTGTCCATCTTTTATACCTAACATTGTTCATATCCATAATGTTCCTCTTCACGTCTACAAAACAAATGTAATTAATCGTATTAGACAATAACATTAAACCTCAAAAAAGTCTGCTGAATTCTAACCTAGGGCTCTGATACCATAATTGTAATACCCTAAATCTAACACATGCAGAGCACTGGTAATGGAGGTTACTCACACATCATAATTTTTACACAAGAAACCTTAAACTGAAATACCTGAAATTTTATTGATCAATTTGACAATTCCACAAGTCTAATATGACATAAGTATAACAAAAGTCTCAAAACTCTCTAATTTCAAGTTCATAAGATAAACAAACTTAAACGAAACAGAAATTCATCCTTTTATTATTCAATTAGCCAAAAGGAAGTAAATCTCTAGCTCCAAACATAAGCACACCTCTCAAAAAGCTACTCAATCTGCAAAAAAATAATGATGAGGGGTGAGCTTTCAACTTGGTAAGTAAAACTATTTCCAACACACTAGGCTTATTGGGTATTATAAATATTGTAATCCTTCTTTTTATCAAAACATATGTTATAAATCATAAATTTGATAAAAACGATAACCAGATGACATAAATTCATAGTAATTCAGAATATCAAAAGCATAATTAATCATGGGAGCAAATCGCATAGCATATATATAGAAAACAAAAGGTTAGCTCATGTCACAGTGTCACCTATACTCCCGATGGCCCAGTCAGGAATAGAATCAGAATCAGAATATCATGTACACATTCAGAACAGAAATTCAGTACTGGTCCAGAACATATATAACCTTTTATATGATCAGAATCAAAATCAGATAACCATGGACAATGAGGCAAAATATTTAAATTCATTTTCCATATGTAACGACTTGGACGTGGCACTTTGTACTATATTTGGCACTTCCCGACACATTGGCCCTTGAGAGTTAGCCCCCATATACTCTCAAGAGGTGGCCTCCGAACAATTATAAATAATTTCTATCATATACATGATCAAAACATTCTTATTAGACTAATAAAAGATCATAACAATGAATTAGCCTTGCAAAACAAATTCCACTCTAATATTTTATAGACAATTTCATAAAAGATAATCATTTAGAAAAATAGATTACATATTTAAAGGATTTATAATATTATGTTAAAACCATAAAAAAATAACATAATTTTCATATTTGAAAACATTTACATAAACTAATTTTGTTGTGAAAAAACAATTAATTTTCAAAGAACTATACAAACACATGTACTTAAAATAGATCAAAATAATACTACATATGTAGTACATTAGCAATGAAGTTACTTAGCTCGATAAAAACAATGATTTAAATACCCCTCTAAGACTCTAATAGCCTCAAACACCTCCGACGCGACTGTTAAGGCTCCCTCTTCTAAGTAAGATTTCAAATTCTAGGATATGAGAAAAGAGTGATAAGCAACTGGGAGAAACTGAAAAAAGAACGCTTGAATTTAAGGTTATGGAAGAGGGAGCAAAAAGTATGAATTTTTAAGGAACCTTAGGAAACACTATTAATTTTGGAAAGAATAAGTCTTTTTTAAAATTACCCCATGAATCCTAATTATGAATTTAACAATCGTTATTAATAAAGATAATACAACAATTTATAATTTTAAGAAAACAAAATTTCCATAATTTAAGATTATTCGAATTTGGCATGTAAGGGAGGAAGAACAAGATTATGCAAGATCATGTACTTAGATCGATCTAATTGATTGGAGTGATGAACGAAAAAGTTGTTTGTGCTGTTTGATTTGTAGTGATTGTGTTTGAATTTGCATTGAAATTGCTAGAGCTAGCCATTCTGGCTCTAATAACGTAAAACAAATGTAAATTGAATGAAGAGCTGCTACTTGGCAGCTGAGAAATTGAGAGAAAATTATTTTATTTTGAAATTATTATGTTTTCTTACCATCAGATCAATCCAGAACTTGAGCTATTTATATACACATTACAAAGATCAGAGTAATGAGTATGTAATTAGTTATTAAAACTAATCTAACTTAGCTAACTCTAAATACATGAGCAGAACATATATAACAAAATTAGTTGAGCTATCACTGCTGCTGATGTGGCTTGTCTGAGTTGGCACTCATAACAGCTGGCTTGTCTGACTTTGCATTACTAACACATGACTTAACAATAGACTGGCTTTTCTTCTTTAATTCAGCACAGTGAGCTATCTTCATATACTTGATTATTACTTGATATTGGCCATGTAGGGTCAAGGTCTATTCTCGTAATATTATTATAATCTTTTATCCACAACTATTAACATTTTTGTAAAAGCTCATACCAAAAAGGACGTTGGTTCATTTTGCGTAATATACAAATGCAAACACGCATACTTCAGTGAAAGGATTTTAAATATCATATTAATTCAATCTACTTTGGAACTCCTCCTATCATTCATTTAGTGCGATTTTATATTATCTCATGAATATTGTTGTGAATTTATTAAAAAAAAAACACATCATATCATAATTTGTGTAACGTCCTTCACTAAATCTTTACTATTCTATCTAATAATATCTCATGACTAGATATAAGAGTTAAAAATACTTACTAATTTATTATGCTTGTGGGACTAAGATGTAAATTTTCTATCCCAATGTCGGGTAGTTTGATGTGTTTAAAACTTTACTAGAATTGGATATTGGAGCTATAATTAATAAATTGATTGTAATCTTCATCTGCTCTTTGGTCCAAATGCCTAGTCAGGTTCCATTTTATTGGCAATGACCACCCCCCACTCCCCCCGGGGGCGGTCATTGCCAATAATTGGATTCAATTGTAAAGAGATGTGAGCTCACTGGGCTCCTTGTTCCAAATGCGGCCGTTACTACAAATGTAATTTGCTCTTACTATGCTGGATGCAAAAACATTTGTTACATTCATTGTTGTGCGAAAAATACATCACTTATTTAATTTAAATTTTCATTTTTTATGAAATACCCATATATATTCAATAAGTATCTAACACAACGTCACGTGATTTATCTATATTTTCACAAATATCAAAGAACTGAATGATCACATTTTGATCTTATTGTATGCTTCGCTAATCCACAATTCACATGACACTTCTGTCATGGGCTACATGCTAACCTCTCTGTATCACACACTCCCAATGGTTTGGAAGTTTGAACCTATATACAATGACAGATATGGTTTAATTCAATTTTAATTAAGAATTTTTAAAAGTTTTAGAAAGTAAAATTGAAACAAGATAGAACGGGTCACGGCTGCTTAGATTTATTTAAAAAAAAAAAAAACCTTTTGTTTATACACATTTACGTTGATAGTGTACAATTAAGGTTTTACTAGTCTTTTTTCAAAAAAAAAAAAAAGGGTTTTATTAGTTTAGTCATGAAATTACTAATTAAAAAAAAATACGCATTTTTTATTTATATGTGTCACTAAAATGCGCCTGGTGTACAGTATCAAAATACACTGTATTTCGATACTATTAAAAAACCATTCAGAATTTCAGAATTTACTATTTTTAAGAAACAGGCAATTTCAATTTAAAAAAAAAAAAAGGGGAAACAACCAATTTTCGTATTAGTCATCAGTGTATCATCAACCATCAACGTGCTCACGCCGTAGTCGTACTGCGCTTCACAATCCGAGCACGGTTCAAAATTTTTACTTAAAAAAAATAAATAAATAAACAAAGCATCTCCTCGATCAACCACTAACATGCGCCATGAAGTGCTAAAATGTACCCTATGCACAGCGTACCACTATCACTCTGATTTTGCTCCATTTCGCGCTCCTTGTGACTATACTCGCCATCACCTCTCTGGTTCCCTTCCCATAAATAAACCACTCTCTCTCTCTCTCGTCTTCATCTTCAATCTCTTTTCATTTGTTCCTATTCACTAAAAACCAAACAAGAGAAAAAAAAACATACGCACGCAATCACCAACACGAAGCGCTCGGTGGCTCACGTGAACGTTTGGTTTCATCAAAACGATTTTGATGACTTTGATTCGATCAAGTTCGCTGATTATTTAAGATTCTAGACATTCACTTCATTCGGTGGCGTTAGAAGTGCAAAATTGATTCTCCGACGTCCGTTTGGTCTCAACTTTATTTTCGTCATCTTTCTACTGTGGGTAGCCGTGTGTTTACTTTTATTTTATTACTTAATCTCTTGTCTCTGTTTTTAATCTCTGAACTGTAATCTTCTTCTACTGGGGTTTGTTCATTGTGCTTTATGTTATTATTATTTACAATTTTTTTTGTCATATTTGGTTGGATAATTTTGTGACGGTTATTATGCTGCGTTTTCAAATCAGATACATTATATCTTATGGTATTATATTTTTATTTTATTTGTAGTTATTGTTCTGTTTCTGGTTTGCTAAATGTTAACCGTGAATCTCCCCTTCAGATCTTAGAACTGCAGTTATAAACATTTATGTATATGACTATGAGCATGTTTGTGATTCAATTTTGCTTGTGAAATAATCCTCTGCTAGGCGTTTGATGTTTATGTTTATTAACAATGCCTAGTTCTTTAACCATTTATTTCATCTTCTTGTCTTTCTAATGTTTGCTGCTATATACTGTTATCATCAATTAAACATGCTCATTTCTGAATTTGTTGTTTCTTGTTTACATTGTTTGTTTACTTATTTGCAGTTTAAGATTTCGTTTGAAATTCATGATTATGTAGTTTTTTGTTTTTGCCCTTTTTCCAATGACAGAATGGCGGTGAGTAATAGTCATATATCTTCTAGAAACCTGCAAAAGAGTTGCCTTGGCGGCGTTATATTTGGTTGCAAGAACAGTACCATCAAAGAATGTTTCAATAAACAACTATTTGGTCAGTTATTTATGTATCTTGTCAATTTGTTTCTAGCAGCGTTTCAATCGCTGGTTTCACTTTGTTGATGGTTTCTTGTCCGATAACTTTCTTTGTATTGAATTTCAACAGGCTTACCTACTCAACACTTCTTATATGTGAAGAAAATTGATCCTGGCTTACCACTATTTCTATTCATTTACAGTGATAGAAAGCTTCATGGAATATTTGAAGCTGCTAGCCCCGGCATGATGAACATTAATCCATATGGGTGGACTGCTGGTTCAGAGAGAACATCATACCAGGCACAGGTACTACATAAAGTTTTTTTTCTCTGATTTTCCTGTTTTAAGTTGTATGGTTAGACTGTCAGACAGATTGTTTTGTCAAGAGAGATTCTTAATGCTGATATTATGCTATTTCGTTTATAAAGGTTCAGATTCGTGTCCTGATGCAATGCCAACCTTTGCATGAAGAAAAGTTCAAACGAATAATTGCTGCTAATTATTACACTCATCGTTTCTGGTTTGAGCTAGATCATTCCCAAGCAAGCAAATTGATCTCTCTTTTTTCATCCATGTGTGTTGCACCAAGAGCTTATGTACGACCGAATATAGAAAACCAGAGAACAATTTTCCTACCTCTTCTGAAAACTAACACAATGGATGAAGATAATAGGTTTAAGCTGCTTGGTTTAGAGGATGAGCATGCCAAGCTCTCAAGTTGCACATCAAATTCTTCGGAGACTGCTTTATCTATAGATGGAGAAAGAGAGGAAGATGCATTGCAGAAGCCACCTGCTTTGGAAATTGAGCAATCTAATCACGGGAGTAGTAAGTCAGTTTCTAGAGATTCTGCTAGCTTGGATGAAGACGACCGACCATTGGAATCCCATTTAGATATGAAGGTGGTTGATCAAGATGAGAAAGGCCTCATTCTCATGAAACTGAAAGAATTGGGAATTAACCATGAAATGCAAGACTTCTCTTCAACTCATTATGAAAATGAACTTGCTATTGGGAGCTATATGCACTGTAGATTGATTGGTGAATGCATGAGCCTGAAGAGAAGATTGAAACTTGTTCATAATCTCGTTGTCAGTCCATCATAAATGAGGTAGTTGATGACATCCACCCCTTATATGTCCTTTAACTTCCCATCTAAAGTCTTTTTTTCTATTTTTTCTTTTTTTAACATTATATATCTTGTCTTAGCAACATTGTCTATTACTTTATTCAGTTGATCAAAGATGTGGCAGAACTGAAGGCATTTAAAACAGAACAAACTCTGAAGATGAGAGAGTTGGAGCAGAAGCTGGTATTCCTTTGCCATTTCCTCAGATGTTGATCTCTGCAATCTTCCTAACAGTTTTATCCATCTTCTTTAAATAAGCCGTCACCAGTTAGCATTTTTTTCTCCTCATTTCTTTTTTATGTATGTAACAGTGTTGCATTAACTGTATTTTGGCCGTCCTGTGGAAATTGAATGGCTCTATGTGGCTTTGATTTGAGTTTGAAGGAACAAAACCATCGTATATAGGGCTATTTAGTATTTAAGTCCTTGCTGTCATCAAATATTTGGAGTGGAAGATTGAAGTAAATTTTGGTCTTCATGATTCATGAACATTATTAAACTGTGTGTATATGTAATGGATTATTAATTTAGCACCCATTTGGAGATGATGAATTATTTTTTACACCAGCAAAAGAGAAAAAATAGGCAGTGCTTGCATTGAAAACAATGCGAATCTCTTCAACTATATATATATATATGTATAGACAATCAAATTAATAATAAAAATTGATAACAAAATCAATGGTAATTCCAACCCTTGTGAATATGCAATTCTTAATTATTTTTCTATTCTAATATAATACTACTGAGTAAAGTAGAAATAGATCATCGATCAAAAGGAAAAAACAACGCAAACTAATTCATATTTATATTTTCTAGTTGCTTAGATTCACATAAGATTGTAATTAATAGCAATAACAATAACACCAACACCAAAATTTGCCCATTTTTTGCATAACACGAATTCATATAGTAATTGATGATCAAAATTAAATTATCATAATTACTACTTTTCAATAATAATAATTATATATGCTAATTATTGAAATTTATTTTATTAATAAATTTAAATAATATTAGTAAATATTGTAAGTGCTAAAATATATAACCATTTACACCACATCACGTGTCTAGAAATATAGTAAAATATATCTAAGAATAAATAATATTACTCTAGATCCAGACTAGAGTAAAACCAATATATGGCTACATGAAGAACTACTTGATGAACCATACAAAACCTAGAAAAAATTATTGGCCTAATCCAGAAATATTGCAAAGGTCGAATATAAGGAAAAAGTAGTTATAAACCTAATGATGTACAAAAAAAAAAAAAAAAGGGAAAAGATGGATAGTGGAGATTTCGATATAAAATTAAAATCTCTTGCCAAACCTACCTTTTTAATCAACAAGTACAAGCCAAAATATTTGAGAAAGGACTTTTGGCCATTCTCTCATTAGTTAGAGAAAACAAGAAGCTTGATTTACTAAATTCAAAGAACACAAATCTAACAAGAGTGTTGGATTGCCTTCTCAAGTAAACACTCGAGTCAAATTTGTGGAGAACCATCAAGAAAAAGAAATAACTGCACTTATAAAGAATGATCAGGTATAGTTTGAACTGTTGGCTTATTTAAATTATAAACTGGACTATTAAAGAATTTTGTAATTCCAATCCATACCACATAAAATATTTTACTAGATTATAGCTTAATACAGCCTAATGTGATAAAGTCTAACACAATACAACTTAATGCAACACATAATGATGAATCAAATGCATTCACAAGATATGCATAGTTTAATTAAATAACGTGATAAAAATAAGAGGTTGATAATTATAATACTTTTTGTAATAGAGGTATTAGGATTAGATAATTTGTAATGAATGTTCGAGAAAAGTATTATGATATTTATTAAAAAAATTTGTAAATAAAAAGAGTGTAAAGTGTTAGTGTAATTTGTTAGTGAATGTAAAAAAATACCCTAACATTTAAAAATAAATTGTAATAAAAAAGAAGTATAAAGTTCTAAATTAAACATGTCAATGATTCAATCTCAAAATAGTAAAGATAGGATATTGTGATATAGGTACAACATAGAATAAGAAGTTGTAAATATGAAATACTGTAAGGTGCGAATTTAAATGTGCCTATGGATGCAAATAGAAATTAGCTTAATATTTATAAAATAAATTTTAATAAAAATACATGGAAGGGGTTATATGAAAAATTTACAGTGGTAGGGTAAGGCAAAACAAATTTACCACACTCTTGCAGCATAGCTGGACCCTAATTTTAGTTAACATATTAATATTTGATTAATATGATGAATTATGAGATGAGGGTTACAAAATCATTTCCACCATTTCATAAGTTCCAATATCAATATAATGACATAATTATGCTTAATTTATTAATCGTTTAATGGTGATGGTTATGATTTATGATATGTAAAAGAAGCTTAATAAGCTATATAAGTAGAGATGAATTTAACAGAAAACTCTATCCACACACACACTTGAATTATATATTACGAGAGATATATTATTATATCGTTGATTTAGAGTTTTTTATTTGGTGGTACACGCTTCTAAAACCAAGCCATTGTATCGTGAAGGATTGACTGCCATGTGACCCATTTTATACCAAAACAATGTCTGAGGAGCAAAATCTTTTCTTAAGGACAATGCTACCTAGGATGCTGTGACTTTAGCCAAAAATATCTAGCCTCTGCAATTTCAAATTTTCTAACAATTTATACAGTAGCGATTGAACGGTAACCTAAAATACCGTAAAATAATTAAAAAAATGGTTATTATTATCCTTTACTATCAGTTGTGAAATAATATTTATATGCAACATAGACTGATCCTGACTTCTAACATATTGCCGCTAAAAAATTAAAAACTCTTATATTTTTCTATTTTTTTTTATCAAAAATTGTTTGTTGACCATTAACTAACATTTAAGATAATAATTTTGTCTTTACAGTGAAAAAAAGTTAAAAGTACAAGACTCATTACACATACGTATTTGACTTGTAAAATATCAATTACACTTGTAAAATAATTATCTTACACTTGATTTTAAAATACTAATAACAAAAAATAATAACAATACGCTATTAATTATACTGCCAACTATTAAGATGCCTTATGTAGATACTAAAAGGGTGGAGTTTTTTAAACTCACTAAACTACTTATTAAACACGTTTACTTTATAAACCCACCCTTAAATTTTAAAATTTTTAATTTTACTTGATAAACCTACTTAAATACTCAATATACCCTTACTAAATCCAATTTTTATAATAATAATATTTTTACTCATTAAATCCAGTAAATTCATTTATAGCCCTTCATAAATATTTTTTTTCTTTTTTTCATTAAACTGAAGATTATCTTTATTAACATGATTCAGGAAAATATAGTTACAGCACACATTCATCCTTCTCAATATTATTTTTTGAGATGAAATTGCCTTCCCAGAGGAAATTGTTGTGGCTAGTCAATCCCTGTTCGAAAAGCCTTGCATTAATATGGCTCCAATGTCAACATTTTGAGCTATAACCACTACCAGATCTTTCTCATCCCATTTTACACCCATTAACAATGTCTCAACCTTTGATTCAAAATGTAGATTATTCAAATTCTTCATGGAGGCAACAAATAAACAATATCCATTTCTATCATTGCTTCTGCAATAGTCACCAACATAAAATAAGCCACAGCCTCTGGAAGTAACTTTTATAAATTGAATCAAGGAAAGTAAACAAATGCAGCTGCTACAGCAAACATCAAGCTCCTCCTCCCATTCCCGTTGCTGGCCTCAACATTCAATCTAACTTTGTCCTTCCCCTTCACCTACAACAAAATTGTGTTTCTGCAACCAACTATTTTATGACTATTAAATTTTTAGTCATGTAATAAATTATTGTATGACTAAGATAGATATTTAGTCACACTATTTGCAGCCCAATTCTCAGAAATTTTCCCACTACCATCCATATTCTATGACTCTTTATTTAGTCATTGCAAGTCACATTGTGTGACCACTAGTCAATTTAGTCTCAGTAAGAAGCTTATCTACTTATACTCCAAATGACAACATATTTTTATACTAAATAAATACCATCAACGACTGACATATTAGTCACTGAAACATAAGCTTTTGCCACTAAATAATGCAGTCCTGTATATGGAAGAAATATTTTTCAAAAGAATGATTATTTTTTTTAATCATCATTAACTAGTTATGACTATATGGTATAGTCATCAAATACTCTTTTAAGTGACCAATTTGTATTTAGTCACAAAAGATATATATTTATAACGGCAGTTGTCAAAGACTAACATATTTAGTTGCAATCGAGGTGCTTAAGCAACTAAAACAAACAATCACTGAATATAATCAAATCAGGTGTAGAAGATCTGTTGATTAATCACCATAAGATGATATTTATTTATGTACTTTCCTAGTCTAAATGACATTGTTGCAATAAAGATTACGGATCAACTATAGGTTACAGTCACTAAATAAAATTTAAATATTTTTAAAAAGAAAAAAATGTGTTTCTTTATTATTCGGTGACTAATTTTATTCGTCACAACATCGAAGTGTTTTCAATTAGGTCGAGAAGACATGGGGTGATTAATATCCTTAGTCACAATATGAAATAATTTTGGTGACTAAAGTAAAATTAATTACTTAATGTGAAGTATATTTTGGCACCTCCTCTCTGCGCCGTAAATATATTTGGCACCCATCTGAAAAAATAGAAGAGGAAAATTTTGAATTAATATAATGACTAAAGACTTTCGTCCCAAAAGTGCGTATAAAATTTTTGAATTATTTGGGATTTTTTTTTAATTCAGTAACCCATCAATCTTTATTGTTTGTAAAACTTAAAAAATATTTAAACAACGTAGAAGATATAAATAATAAAATCATCATTATTTATAAAATATTTAAACAACATAGAAGATATAAATAGTAAAATCATCATTACTTATAAAATATTTAAACAACATAGAAGATATAAATAATAAAATCATCATTCATCAATATAACTATGAAATAGAATTTACAGACAAGAAATTGGCTATAAATTATGAGAAATATCAATAAACAATGAAGGAAATAAAATGTCACATACGAATTTAATAAATTGAATTAATTATTTTCATTATGTGTCAGTTAACATCCTTTTATACACAACACTTTGTTCTCGATAAAAATTGATTATAAAGTACTGAGACAATCAATCGAATGCATGTATGTGTAGTTTATATGGACCAAATGTTACAAATATAATTTTCCTGGCAAAAGAAAAGTGTAGTAACTATTTCATTGAAAAGGATTGATTGAAACAGTAAGAAATATTCATCTTGGCACTAATCATTTATGTTTTGATCTTTAGAATCAATAATAGGCATAGGCAGATTCAATTTATGTGAACATGTACTTAAATTTATTTTCATTTCTTTATTTGTGTGGAATTGGAGCTCTTTCATTGTATGAAAATGTAAACTATAAATTTTGTAATAACTAGCTTATATGTATAACTTTGTGGCAAAAGTATATTATCACCTAGATAAGAATTCTATACGATTCCTATCAAATTATATTATAATTGAACATATGAATATTATAAACTACTATATTAATATCAGTTGTAATTTATTAAATGTTTAAATTGATCTTTCTTATTTTAAAAATTTGAATCTAAAATTATTAATTTTTTTATTTTAATATTTTATTCATAAACATAAAGCGTATTAATGTATCAATTGATATCTTTGTTAGACACATTTATTCGTATGTCTTTTTTTTTAAATATTATTCATATACACTTAAAATATGAATAATGTTTATTTTGTAATTTTTAGAAAATAAATAGGATTGACTTAAGAAGACCATCACGAACACATTTTTTACCGCCTTAGAAAAGAAAACCCAAATTGCCTATAAATTTTCAAGCAAAGGAACAGACCCTAAATGTAACCTATGCTTTTGTTTCTGATAAAAAAAAAAAAAAGGTGGTTAAACAAAAAAATAAAAGAAGCTAAATTGAAAAAAAGAAACACATGCACACGTGAGAGAGGCTGAGAGAGAGAAAGACTTTTGCAACCGATCTGGAACCCGACCCGGACCCGCGAACCGAACCCAACCATATCTCCGATTTCCGACCATCCCACTGGCCAAAGAAGGTACCGATTGAAAGCCCTTAAGCCGCTGGTCATTTTTCCGTCGTCGTTACCACTGGAAAATAGCCGAAAAGCCATTGATCGAAGCCGTGAAGAAAGGTAGAATCGCCGCCTCGATTCACTGCAATTTAGCCGGTTTCTGACTGCACCACCACTTGAGTTTTGTTCCCCACACCACCATCTTCAATTTCCGACCATCTACAGCCACTGGGAGAACCGATTTGTCGTTGACCGGCCACTTGGAGGTTCACGGTTGTTGAGCTAGATTCCGACACCGTCGCCGCGTGTGGGAGCTCACCACCGGTACCGTTAGACTCAACTCGGTCTGAAGTAGCTAACCCGAGCTTCCTGGTCACCATCGCTTGAATTTCGATCACTGTTGACCGGTAAGGGCATTTCGGTAATTTCATATTTTGGGACAATTTTGTAATTTCGGACCTTGTGGATAATTTTGTAATTGTTGGAATTGAGGATAGATTGGTAATTATGATTTCGAGGGTACTTTGGTAATTCATGATTTTGAAGTTTACGGATGCGAGGGTATTTTAGTAATTTTCTTGACATGGAAGTTATATATTAGGGATAGATGTTCGTTTCGAGCTTTATTCAGTCCTATTTCAAATTTATGGAAAGTAATTATGTCGTTTCCTTGATTTATGAGGAACTGTGAGCGAGGGCCAGTCTGCAGGCGTAGACAATAACTGAGCCTGAACATCATCACTGTAAGTGGAATATATAAAACTTATTTTCATAGTTTATTATGATAATAAAGCATGTTTGTAAAATAATTAGTTTAAATGATCAGATTAAATGATTTTCTCAAAATTAAAATTTTATTCACATATTGATATGTTATTAAAAGGTGTATGGTTAATAGTTTTTCGTATTGATTTTGAATAAAATATGATAGTATTTTTAAGACAAAAAAAGTTGATTTAAATGTATTAATGGAAAGAAAAATATGATTTAAAAGATTGTTTTTAAAATCATTGGACAGTACCATTTCCCTTCCCCAATTACAGTGATACAGATGAGATGAGAGCCTTTGGGGCCCGTCTGAATACACATAGAGGCTTTGGGCTGTGTGTTTGGGCGCTTTTGCCTTTTTGGGGCATATGGATGCATTATGATGATCACAGAGACAGAGATATTGAGATGCAAATGAGATACAGGCCTTTGGGGCCTGTCTGAACACACATAGAGGCTTTGGGCTGTGTGCTTGGGCACTTTTGTCCTTTGGGGACTAGATTTATGCATGCACAGATATGATGAGATATGAGATGACACTTTTCCGTCTATCCGTGTAGCTCTGGGACATGGCGGTACCTAGATGACAGTACCTAGATAGTACGTCAATGCCTATCCGTGGAGGCCCGAATATGACAAGATTATTCCCTTAAGTACTTGTTTAGTGATAGTTTTGATATTCAGTAATGACTATTATAAGTGTTATGATTTTCCTAATTTTACGTAGTATTATATATTATTGTAATATTAGTGCATGATTTAAATTAAATAAGTTTACTTAAGTTCTTATGATATTTTGATGAAATTATTTAGAGAAAGATTAAATTATTTTTACAGTAAGTTTATTTTTTTTAAAGAAAACTGTTATCTACTCACTGAGCTCACTGAGTTTTTATACTCATTCCGTTTTATCATATTTTTCTCCACCCCACAGGAGGTTACAGGCACACTAAATCAACCTGGTGACTGTAGATATTTTAAGTTTTTGGCCACGTTATACTAGAAAATATAGATGATTTTTGTTAGGGCATTTTGATCATCTCATTGTTTTGGGGTTGTATAATTTTATTGTATTATTCTTTTAAGACTAAGAATAAACCAATGTATGTTAATATCAGCTATAATATAATCCTTTGATACTTCGGAGATATCTTGGGTAAAATTCAGTACTATGGCTGAGAATGTTGAGCATTAGAGTTGGTTGTTTATTGGATTATTGGAAGTGCTTGTTTTACACATTCACAAGTTGGAAGTGTTACACTTATAAGAGAGATTTCGCCAAATTTTCGATAAAATCCTTATTAATTAGATTATTATCAATTTAGTTTTGATGAGTCTAAATAGACTCGCCCAGGAGTTCGAGGCGGGTCGTTTCACTAAATCCCTATGAATGATGAAGTCCATGGCACAATGAGATTCCTACGAATTTAAAGTCCCTCTTATTTTAGTGAAAAAGGTACCAAACTCGTTTGCTGTTGATTGAAATTTCTATTTATAAAATCTTACGTTTCCCTATTCTTTTCTTTTTAACTCTTTCACTATCATATGCTATGGAGAAAATTCCTCTCAATATGATTGGGTTTTTAATTGATGCTTTGGTTGCGGTTTAATTTGGATGATTTGCAATTATTATTAGGAAAATTAGTCTATTAAATTTATGTGCATTTAGCTTGTTGTCAATATGTTGGGGGAAAAAAAATACTTTACAAGTGAATTTTGAGTTCAGTACTATAGATTTTCTATGTATTTGCAAGGTTTGATTGAAAAACTTTTGTGAAGTTTGTGCTCTGTATTTGTCTTCAACATCTCTGCTTGGTTATTGTCATTGTGGTCTCACGTGGCTTTTGGGATTTAATTAAAGCAATTGTTTGGAAGCATGTAATTGTTTCTATAAATTGGAAAAGGGCGCATGTGTTTGCTAAAAGTTATTTTATTTTATTTTATTATTGGGTTACTTATTTATGGTCCTGGAAAGAGATACAGTAGCATGTGGAGCAAGTTTTATTTACTGCATATGAGTCAAAATCATGTTTTATCTATTTAAGAGTTTACTTTAGCTTCATGTTTTTACGGTTTATAGTTTAACTTTTGAACAGTTAGCATTCACTTAGTCATTTCTTTATGTAGAAATCTCTAAATTGAACAACGTAAAATTCTTTGAACTCCTGACTCAAATAGGTTTCTAGTGATATGTAGCATGCTCACTATATATCAATGAATTTATGCTAGTAAATTCATATCTTTTGGCCTTGTGCAGATTCCTGATAGTTGTGACCTTTGTTTACTAAATTTTGAATATTTTTAAGAATATAAGTCCAAATTTGATTTATAAAATTCTTTAGAAACTAGACACATTTATCTTTCCACTTATATAAATAAAAAACTTAAATATTTCTCAATCAATATAGTTAATTTGAAAATTTTGAATGATAAATTTGAAAATTTCATTGTCTAGCTTATTTAGGGTCCCATTCTACTTCATTGTCTATTTTCAGATTAAGTAATTTTGAAAACACTTTGCTTTAATTTTTTATGCAGGTCTAATAAGAAAATGGCTTTTTTTTTTAAAAATTATATCATATATTTTACAGGTTAATTTCATGCGTCAAGGTTTTGAGAAAATATAACATTTGTTAAATATCGAAATTGAGGTGAGTATTTATGAAGTTCACTTATATATTGTTCATGTGTTGCATGAATGCCTGTTTTAAAGATAAACTAGTTGATTGTTAAAGGAGATAAGTAAGTCTATAAATTAATTTTTTATATTATTATCAGGATGAATCGAAGTTGGATTCAATTGCCAAATAAGTTATGTAAAGAATATGAAAATGGTACTGCTTCATTCATTAAAATTGCTGAAAAGCATTTAAACAGTGATGGTAAAACTCTTTGCCCATGTAGAGATTGCTTGAACACTAGGTTGCATGATATAAACACCATTCAACAACATTTCGTTGAACATGGGTTTTCAATAAGTTATGATGGATGGACTTTTCTTGGGGAAGATGCAAACTCTCCAACCGATACCTTGAATGATATGTATGATGATGACATTGATGAAGAAAATGAAGATAATGATAATGATGAACTATTAGAGATGTTAAATGATGTAAGGGGACCAATAGAGATGAATGTAGAAATGGGTCATGAAGATTTTGGTGTTGATGTTAATAATAATTTAGATACTGCTAGTTTTGAAAAGTTTGACAAATTATTTGAGGAAGCTCGGTGAGAACAATATCCAGGGTGCTCAAAATTTTCAATATTAGATTTAGTGGGGAAATTGCTGCATATAAAAGTGCTAAATTAGTGTAGCAATAAAACAACTGATATGTTGCTCCAATTGTTGAAAGCTACTTTACCTGATGGATCTAATATTCTGACATCCTATTATGATGCTAAGAAGATGTTGTGTGAATTAGGATTAGGTTATGAATCAATTTATGCATGTAAGTATGATTGTGCGCTATTTTGGAAGAAGCATGGTGGCACTGATAAATGTCCTATATGCAATGAACCTAGATATAAAATTAATGATGGAAAGGGTAAAAAAATTTCACAAAAGATATTACGGTATTTTTCATTGAAACCTAGACTGCAAAGATTATTTATGTCTAAGCATATTGCTTGTCATATGAGATGGCATAAAGAAAAACATGTTGATACGAAACGTATCTTAAGAGACCCGACACATTCTGAAGCTTGAAAGGACTTTGATAAACAAAATCCTAAATTTGCTCTTGATTCTCGCAATGTTCGATTAGGTCTTGCAACATATGGTTTTACCTATTTGGAAATATGAGTAATGCATATAGCATGCGGTCATTTGTACTCATTCCATATAATTTGCGTCCATGGAAGTGTATGAAAGAATAATATTTTATGATGTCACTACTTATTCCTGGACCAACAACACCAAGAAGAGATATTGATGGCTACTTCCGCCTGTTCATAGATGAACTGAAAGAATTATGGGATGATGGTGTCCAAACTTTTGATGCCTATAATAGGGAACGATTTCATTTACATGCGGCTCTTATTTGGATGATTAATGACTTTCCTGCTTATGGAAATTTGTCTGGTTGGAGCACAAAAGGTTACAAAACTTGCCTGGTTTGTAATAAAAATACAACATCATAAGCATTGAGAAGTACAATATGTTACATGGGCAATAAATGGTTTTTGTCTATGAAACATGCTTACAATCCTATACCAAAGGTGCTATCTGGAGAACAAATTTTATAGCAATTGATTGAAGTTCCAAATGTGAGTACTTCTTGAAGAAAAAGTTCACGGAATATTCAAATTTATCTGAAGCATTACAAAATCGCCCTAAAGAAGTTGTTAATTAAGAAGATTGGGATTACCTTTGTAAACGCTTTGACAGTGATCTATTCGAGGTATAGAGAAAAATCTTTTATATATTTCATAATTTTTGATAATTTCTAATATATGTTTTCTATTCTGATTGTAGCAACGATCCAAAATTTATGTGGAAAATCGCAAAAAGCTAAAATATGGCCATCGAGGTGAATCCAAGCCTTTTGTACAACATCAAAAGGAAATAGTATAACTAAATATTTTATAAATCTTATTTTCCAATGATTTATAATTGAATTTAATAATTTCTTTTTAATATTTTATATTATAGGCTAAAAGACTTGGATACACTCCAGGACCAATTTCTTTGTTTCATGACACCCATTGGAGTAAAGGTTGGAGCAATGATGAAGCTAGAGAAAGATATGTAAGTTTATTCATTTTATCTATCATGGCACTTATCCAGCATTGGTTAGTTTATAATCTTAGTTTAGATGTGATTTCTATATTTAATCACTTCATAAAAAATTTACACGTCGGCTTTTTATTGAAGAAATGAAGGAAAAAATTTTTTATTGTTAATCTCCGTTGAGCAATTTGGGATTATTTTATATGTTCATGCTTAATGTAATGGCTTTTTCTTAGGTTTGCTAGTTTTGTATATTTTTCCATTAATATGGTTCTGTGACTAATTTCGCAGCCCTCTAGTCAACTCATTTAATCATCATCTATGACTAATATAATAGTCATTTACAGGTATATTTAATGACTATGTTAGTGTAGTCATAAAATCTTTCCTCGACCAGCATTTTGTCTATTATGCGACTAAAATTAAAAAGTAGCAGAATAATTTTGTGACTGTTTGGATGAGTTTTAGAGACTAAATTCATAGTCACCAAAACGCAAATTTTCTTGCAGTAACTAGGATGTTCAGAATCCAATCCGATTTGCTCAATCCATCTGATCCGTAAAAATTCAATCCGTAAAAATCCAATATATAAATTTGTGGATTGGATTGGATTGGATTGAAAATTTGAAAATCTGCAGTTGATGGATTGGATATGGATTTAATTCTGTAAATCCGCAAATCTGCAAAAAATTAAAAAATATATATTTATTTAATTAAAAAAGTAAAACTTGTAAATTTACGACTTACTCATAAATAAATAAGTTAAAATGTAGTTACATATTTTATCCAATAATAATATATAATAAACGTAATTAAATTATTGAATGATTAACTAAACAAATATAGCTTTCTAAACAATTAATTTTAGTTAATTTTTATAATTTTAGTTAATTTTCATGAATTGATTTAAACAAATGCGATTTTTTCTTTTCATTGTGTTATATTTTAAAACTTTGAATGTATTATTCTAACTTTATTTACACACTTAATTTATTTTAATCTTATTCAATTTTGAATTTGATCGGCAGTAAAATTATTTTTATATTAGATTTTTTTTATTTAATTAGTTCGTAGAATGAACAGAATTAAAAATTTTTAATCTGCAAACCAATCTACAAAATGGTGGATTGAATATGGATTGGGTCAAATTCATATTCGATCCGCAAACGTATGGATTTGATTTAGATTGAATTTGCCAATCCGTTAATTGGATTGGATTGAAAATTTACAATCCGTAAAAACATAGATCGGATATGGATTGAGGCCCAATCTGTAAAATTCGATCTGCGAACACTCATAGTAATAGCCATTCCTCTCTCTTTTTTTTTTTTTTAGCTTTTTTTGCACTTGCAACAACAGCAAGTCTTCGCCGAGGCTGACCCAAGCTTGGATGGCGGGGAAAGAGGATGTCATGTTCATTGATGACATAACCACCAACTTTATTAAACTGAATCCAATAACATGTGCCCATTTAACAAAAATATGCGGCTTGAAAAAAGAATCACGCATTTAGTCTATCATGGTTTAATGAAAATATGATTAGGATTTAATAAAACTATGTTAAATGTAAAGATGGGTTCATAAAGTAAAATTTCAGTTTTTTTTTTCTATATTTGAATGTCCATAATTGTACTTTGATACAAGGGTATTTTAATCACAAAAAAATTATTTTTTAATGGGTTCAATGAGTAGTTTAGTGGATTCAAATAGTCTCATCCTGAAAATATAAGCTCTTATCAAGGGTGTTAATGATACTTTCATAGGCCAATATATGTGTAGGGGTTATTTTGTTAAACGGTTGAAATCTAAAATTTTTATCATTTTCAAATTTTTCTTAAATTTACTTATTTGATTTTTGCAATTTATGTGTCATTTTTAGATATTTATATTTGAATAAAAAAAGTAAATTTTTGTTACTTTTATCTGAACAGAAAAAAATGAATGAGAAGTAAATATTATATTAAAAAATATCTCTATAAAATATATTTATTTCTTAAATTATAAAATTTAATCCTTTTTTATTTGAATTTACAAAGATATAAATATCAAATAACCACGTTTAAGATTTTTTTATTTATAAAAATAAACAAGATGCTACTTATATTCAGGTATTAAAAATTTAAAAATATTATTTATATATTCGTAATCAAATTCATTTAAATTTTAAAATAATTTAAATTTATTCAAATTTTAGATAAATAAAATAATTACTATTTAAGAGTAGGCAAATTTAAATCCATAAATTTATTCATTAATGTTTTTGAAATTAACTCATTTTAAAAATTTATGTAAGGAGATAATTAATATATTAAAGCTCAACTAAGCGGTCAACTGTACGTAATTCATAATAGTAAAATGTCAGTTGTCCAACCAAAATGTTATTTCCAATCACTCAGCGTGGCCCACACTTTGAGTGTCTCTGTGTCTACGAAAGGAAGTAAAAAGATTCAAAATCGTTCGCAAGGACGCGTGCGGGTAATCGCAACACGATAGTTAATGCTCCTGCCTTTTCAATGTCTACAAATGCAAATATTATATTATTAATTAATTCAGTCTTCCACTGCAGACGGCACCGCATTGTCACCATTAAATTGCACATGATTCTGATCTCGGACTCATTGAACTCAGAGAAGAACAGGAAACCGAGGCGAGGAATGGAGTTTGAAGAGTTAAGAGAAGTCGTGGAGAATATAGAGCTAGTAGACGGCCACGCGCATAACATAGTTTCCTTAGACTCAAGCTTTCCTTTCATCCAATCTTTGTCTGAAGCCACCGGTCCCGCCTTATCCTACGCACCCTACTCCCTATCCTTCAAGGTAGTTACTCCTTTCTTTCTATTCAACTGTTGAGGCTTCCATTTTTTTATCTTATTGCTCTGATTTTTTTTTTTTTTTTATGGCAGAGAAATTTGAGAAATATAGCTGACCTGTACGGCTGCGATTCATCCTTGCAAGCTGTTGAAGAATATCGCAGAGCTGCAGGATTGCAATCCATTTGCTCAATATGCTTCAAAGCCTCCAACATCTCTGCTGTACTCATTGACGATGGACTCAAGTTGGACAAGGAGCATGGCCTTGATTGGCATAAAAGTTTTCTTCCATTTGTCGGTAGAATTTTGAGAATTGAACGTCTTGCTGAGGAGATTCTCGATCAAGTGAGCTACATTTTTCAACTTTTTTTTTCTCACTTTTAATAGGAGATTTAAATTATGCCGCATAATTTCTTATTTTGTGTCACAGGCGAGTCCAGATGGATCTATTTGGACATTGGATGTGTTCATTGAAACATTTTTGAAACGGTTGAGGTCATATCCTTTTAAATACTCTGACAATGTAGATGATTGGTTTGCAATGTTTTAGATTTAGGGTCCGTTTGGTACTGCTGTTGGGGAACTGTTGCTTGGAAATCAGACTGTAAAGAGTTGGTAAACACTTGCAGTTATGGCTTTTAAGCTAAATGATTTTATCCGATAGGTGTTTGACAAAAGACTTATAAAACCTTTATTAGTCATTTTCACCAAGCACAATCAACTTTTATTTCACAGCTAGAGCTTTTTTCTATTTTTTTTCAGTCCTCAATACCAAACACCAAGTGGACCCTTAGATATATACAGGAAGATCTTCACTGCTTGGTTTCCTTATAGTCTCTGTTACAGCTGCTGATAAAATTTTTGGCTTGAAAAGCATAGCTGCATACCGTTCAGGCTTAGAAATTGATCCTCGTGTCAGTAAAAAAGATGCTGAGGAAGGACTTGCTGAAGATTTACACTGTGAGTAGATAGCCTGTTGATTGAAGATTTTCGATATTTATTGGAGGACATGACAATCATTTTCTTTCTTCAGCTGGAAAGCCTGTCCGCATCACAAATAAAAGCCTTATTGACTACATTTTCGTAAGTAGTTTGGAGGTTGCTCAATTCCTTGACTTGCCATTGCAAATACACACAGGGTGAGAAAAACATTTATGTTGTTAAATTGCTTCTCTGATTAATGGATGAAACATATAGGAAAGAGATGAAATCTGGAACTGATGGCTGTGTGGGAAATTCAAGTGTGCGGTCTCCCTGTAACTCAGCTCAAAATTTAAATGTTTTAGATGGAGTGCTTCCTTGCATGGATGTTGAAATTAATTACAGGAAACATGTAAATGACCAGTAATCTAGTTCAATTAAGAGGGGAGGTTGACTAAATTTGGCTTGGTTCTCTTGTGTGAATTCCCAGACATTTCCTTCCTTTCAAGTTATATTTCCTTTTCCTATGATAAGCTATCAATAGATCAGTAGGCTGGTATGATCTTTTTCTTTATTGGGTCTTTATTTGTCACAATTTTTTTTTCCTTCCACAATCAGCTTTGGAGACAAAGATTTAGATTTACGCTTGTCTAATCCCCTTCATCTCCGAGCAATTCTTGAGGACAAGAGGTTTTCAAAATGTCGTATCGTCTTATTACATGCATCTTACCCATTTTCAAAGGAAGCATCATATCTAGCCTCTGTTTACCAGCAGGTAAATCTTTCAGTCTCCAGCGAATCATTTACTTTGCTCAAATGTTTCCAATGTTCAGGTTACAAATTTCTGGCAAATAATCCAAAGCCTTCCTTTCCAGGTGTACCTTGACTTTGGGTTGGCGATTCCCAAACTTAGTGTTCAGGGGATGATATCGTCAATCAAAGAACTTTTGGAGCTAGCCCCAACAAAGAAGGTGAAACATATTTGAAGAGAAAATTGATAAATACAGGAGCTTGAGTAAAAGATAACCATGTGTAGTGTGGAGAAATTTGTAATGTTTTTTATTATTTCTTGAACAATACAATTCTAGGTTAATATATATACATGTAGAGGACAACAAGAAAGGAAACTAAATCAAATCCCTACAAATTAGAGACTAAATCAAATCCTACAAATTAGGGATTGACAACTATCAGGATCTTCTATCTAAGGCATCAATGTTTACTGTAAAATATAGCTAGTTGTTTTCCCAGACACCCACCAAACCTTTCTCACACATCTAAACACCATAACCATTCCTAAAACAGTATCTGAGGCATTAAGTCATATGGAGTGGAGAAATGCAATGAAAATAGAAATGGAGGCCCCTTGAAAAAAATAAGACGTGGGATTTAGTGGAGTTACCAAAGGGGAAGAGTCCAGTAGGTTGCAAATGGGTGTTCACTGTTATATATTTAACCATCCCGAACTTAGTGTTCAGGGGATGATATCATCAATCAAAGAACTTTTGGAGCTAGCCCCAACAAAGAAGATGAAACATATTTGAAGAGAAAATTGATATATACAGGAGCTTGAGTAAAAGATAACCATGTGTAGTAAGCATGTCCAGCTTGGAAATTCTTTGACAAAGATAAAATGTATTTCTAGTCAGTTATGGAAGATTTTACTTCCAAGATATATATTTTGTTTTTAAGAACCTTTTATCTGCTTGTTTTAAATAAGTTATCAGAAATCATGTCCTGAGTCTTATAATGATGTGATGAAAATGGCACAGTTTGTGTAGTTTCTACTAATAACTATTGTTAATCATAATGAAAATTGCAGGTCATGTTCAGCACTGATGCCTATGCGTCTCCCGAAACTTACTACTTAGGTTTGTTTATCAGATCTATTGATTTCTTGCCCAGGCAGGATGGTTTCTAGTTTTGCTTCATGTGTGTCTGAAGTTTTGTTCTCCATTATGCCTTTGATCTATGGATTCTCCATTGTGTCAAACTTATAATCCTTTAAGATTGTTTTTCTTGATTCTTCGTCTTTTCTATAGCGATACTCTATATAAGAATAACTTTCATGTAGTCATAAAAAACTCGTTCCAATTTAAGTCAATTATAAATGAGAATAAACTCCACATTGTAATAAGTTATAATTTTTTTAGATCCTATCTTAAGAAACTTGCCTCCACGTAGTAATAATTATCTGTTTATTGCAAAATATATATGTTTTGTTACATTGTAGGTTTAGGATGGAGTATTTTTCTAAACTTGTTTGGAATAATGATTTATTCTTTGGTGTTGTTACCAAATCATTTTATAGTATTTATAGTATTTATATTGAGAGAAAACATTAAAGAAAATGTAAATGTTTAAACATATAAGATGACTTGCATATTCCAAACACTACATTATTATATGTACTAGTTTTTTGAAACTATGTTTATTTCTTTTATGAACGTTTATACATTGGATTTGACATTAACTCTATGTTACTTGCACTAAGGATAATTTCAAAATAATAATTTTGTAACTACATCTCTATTGCGTTATAACCTCCTCTTATTAACAAAATTAGTTAGTCATAACATTATCTGTAGAGAGGTTTTACTGTATATATACAGAATTGGATTCCTCAGCATGAGCTGGGCTCATGAATTAGTTGATTTGCGTTAATATTTTCAGATTTGGTTGAAACAAATTTACGTTCAACTATAATTGATTCAGACCATTGCTGTTTCGTTTAGCTGCTAAAAGAGCACGTGAAGTTGTCTTCTCTGTTCTACGTGATGCATGCATTGATGGGGATCTGTTGGTTGGTGAAGCTATTGAAGCAGCTAAAGACATCTTTGCTCAAAATGCTGTTCAGTTTTACAAGATCAATTTAGGTGTGAAAGATTTTGCTTCAAAGAATGATACACATCAAATCTATTTGAAGAAGTCTGATGCCTCTGAAAGTGATGTTTCTCTTATTCGCGTTATCTGGGTTGATGCTTCTGGACAACACAGATGTCGTGTGAGTTTCTTTTGTACTACGGGATTCTAAGGAAAAAGTATAGTTATATATTTAGAAGAAAGTAAAAATGTAGGTGTTAGTTTAAAACCTCTTGGATGGTGTAAAAAGTCAGGCATTCAAGCCCCTCTCACATGGGTGGGGAGGAGTTTTATTTTCCAATGGGCAATAGTTGAAAAAAAATGAAAAAAAAAAAGGCATAATGTCAAACTGTTGTCAGCCAGAAAGATTTTCTTAATAGCGTCTTTGGTGTCTAGGTGCTGTGGTGTTGAAAATTAGATTAGGTCCCCTCTGCTATCTTGTTTGTGAATACAAAGTCCTTTTTTTTTTCTTTTTTTCCCTTAATGTTTTTGTAACCATTATCCTTTTTACCAAGGAAGTCCTTTACAGTTGACTGCCCGTCTCTGGTTCACATATTGGCCTTGAGTGCCTAAATAATCTAATGTTATTTATATATAACTATTATGTAGCATAGAAGCAACAAAATAACAGTGACCACACTTAATAATGAAGTTATAATCTGTGAGAATAAAGAAATTCAACACTTAATATTTATATCTTTAAATGTGAGTTACTTGATTCTTTATATTTTATAAATAAAAAAAGTTCTTTGGTGTCACTGGCTTGTCATTTTGTCTCATCTTTCTAAATTGCTGTGCCAAGCATCATGATACATGACTGCTCTCATTTAGGATGCACAGTTTTAAGCTTATTATTAAAGGAATCTGTTTGATAATATGGGTTTGGTTTCATGTCCGTTTCTTTTAGATACAAGAAAAGGAAAAACAGAGTAGGAATAGAAGTTAAAGAAACTGTTTTGTTCAGGTCATTTCTATTAAATGATCGTGCGCTGAATGAAAGTGAAGAACCTTCATATTGGGAAATTGTTGCTTAGATTGTTGTGTACTTTTATTACTGATATTTTGAGTACTTGAAATTAATATGATGTTTGGAAACAAACAAATCCATCTCAAAGACCTCTTTGATTCTAGTAGTCAATGATACAGGTTTAATTGTATGGTGTGGCTTGAATAAGCTTTGCTTGTTATGACAGGGCAGTTATTTCTCAGTTTTCACTATTCAGATAATATAGGTTCGGGCAGTTCACGGATATTTCCTTTAGGCTGACTCTTGTATCTTGCAGTTAATTATAATATGTTAGGTACAGTGTCATTTCTGTTGTAGACTCTAGAGATAAACTTATTGAAGGAATTTTGACATAACTATTTAGTAGCAATGAGGTAAATTTAGGCTATTTTGTTTCATAGAATCTCAAATTTGTTGTATATAATTTCAGGTTGTTCCAATAAAGCGCTTCAATGATATTGTTGCGAAATATGGTGTTGGTTTGACATTTGCATGTATGGGAATGAGTTCAGCTGTTGATGGTCCAGCTGATGGGACAAATCTGTCTGGAACTGGTGAGGTCAGATTGATGCCTGATTTATCTACTAGATGGAGAGTTCCATGGTACAGTTTGTTTCCAGGATAACTTTGATATTTAGATTTGGCATCTAGAATTTTGACCCTCAGATATCTGAGGGTTTCTATATGTTTAATTTAGCATTGAAGTGTTTAACTGATAGTTAGCAGAAATTGCTTTTTTGGGAACTATTAACATTAATTATTATTGATATTATTCTCTTACTGAATAGGCAAAAACAAGAGGAGATGATTATGGCTGACATGCATCTTAAACCTGGTGAACCGTGGGAATATTGTCCAAGAGAGGCTCTACGAAGAGTTTCAAGACTTCTGAAAGAGGAGTTTAATTTGGTATCTAACATATTTATGCCATAAATGTGAAAGTTATGTATATTGGTGCTTAATTTGAGAACATCAAATGTGCAGGTACTGAATGCAGGATTTGAAATTGAGTTTTATCTCTTAAAGAGTGTACTTAGGTAATGTGAACTATTGTCTTTAAGCCTTTTCATCATAGGAACAGCTTTCAGGCACACTAAATTTGTAATTGAATTTGTTCAAAAAACTTGTGTAGGGAAGGGAAAGAAGAATGGGTGCCAATTGACTTCACACCTTACTGCTCTACAGCAGGATATGATGCTGTTTCTCCTATATTTCAAGAAGTCCTCACCGACCTTCACTCCTTGAATATTTCAGTGGAACAGGTAAGAGAAGAAACTTCTGACGTTACTGATCATAATCAGTTAGATAGAATTACCTTGTGCTTTAACATTGTCGTTCCTTTGGAATCATGCATCTCTGTTGGGGAGAAGCAGTGATCTCTGGAGAAGATAAAATAAATAACTATTGTAAGAACTCAAATCTCCTGGACAAAGTGTGACCATGCAAAAGAGACCATTCTAAAAGTATTTTTCCTGTGTCAATAATGTCTTTTTCCGAAGTGATTGTAAGCATTTCCAGTGTCAATAAGAGAAGAAACTCATGATATTGGTTATCATGTAATCATTTAGTTTGTATTTCTTTGTGGTTTAACTTTTTTGGGCCCCTAGAATGACGCATCTCTATCAGAGAAGTACGCAGGTTGAAAAAAAAGGGGGAAATAATTCCTCTAAGATTTCAAAATTTCATGGGCAAACGGTGAGCATCCAAAGACATCTGGAAGTATTTTCCCTCTTTGTTAATAGTATCTCATTTCACAGTCAATAGTATCCCTTTGCACATAGATTTCACTATGTGCAAATAAGTTAATTCTTTTCGTTATTGGAATGTCAAATTGTGGTTCACATTGTTAAAGTTCAATTTGTTTTGTCATTGCAGTTGAATTCTGGGAATTTCTCCCCACATTTTAGATTCCATTTTTAAGAGTATCCATGCACACACTTGGACAAGAAAAACATACACTTGCACAAACACACATGCACTTGTGCACTTGTGCACGCGTCCACATAATGCATTTTTATTTTAAAAAGGGATATGAAAATCAAAGGCCTATCTTTGTTATGTCTCTCTCCTCTCAGAAGAAATCAAGCTGGGCAGTTAACACTCTTGACTATCTTGATAGAGAAAAAAAAATTGTTAATTATTTTTTAATGTATGCTTTCGATTTAAAAGTAGCATCTGCATCCTGCAGGAAGATGGATTGTCATAAAAAGTTAGAGACTCGTAACTCAAATTAAATGATTGTTGCATGTCTATGTGTGCAAATTTTGCATCCAAGCTATATTTTCATGTGGCTCAGAAGTTTATGAATTGTTTCAATGGTGAAAGAAGAATGATATTGTTGTTGGCAATGAAGCTGCATCTCTGTATCCATAACTCCACAAATGGTGTCATCTTTTTATGAGCAATATGCACATAGTGTTATGTAGATATATTTATGATAAGTTTTATTAGTCCTATAATGAGCAATAAATTTGGTTTGCATATAATATTAGGTAATTGTAAGTCAATTTGCATATTCCTATATAATTTTATATTTTCTATATCTGCACTTTTACTTTTTATCTATGTAATTGTATATTTTTTAGTTTAAATTTATTAATCGATTTTTCTCTGTATCTCTTTTGTGTATGTGTGTGTATCCTTTTTGGCTCTGCAACTTATTTATACCACTACTTGCTATTGCAGTTACATGCAGAAGCTGGGAAAGGTCAGTTTGAAATTGCTCTGGGCCACACTATTGCTGCAAAAGCTGCTGACAATTTGATTTTCACACGTGAAGTTGTAAGGGCTGTTGCAAGGAAACATGGACTGTTGGCAACTTTTGTTCCAAAGTAGGTGCCTGATTTCCCTTTAGTTATTCATTTCCCTTCCTGCTGTGGCCGATGTCTGATTTTGTCTTATAATGGTAAACATTTGTTTCTTAATAGCTGTGACGTTGGATTCTAAAGTGTCGTAGAAGTATTTTAAGTCATGTAAGTTGTGGAAAAAATTTTGAATTTGGTAGAAAGACCATTATGAATGAAATTATAACAGTGTCTATCCAAGGGGACACCTTCAAAATCCAACATGTCGTAGAAGTATTTTTAAGTCATGTAAGTTGTGGAGAAAATTTTAAATTTGGTTGAAAGACCATTATCAATGAAATTGTAAGTGTCTATCCAATGGGACACCTCCACTTTGAAGTCTCATTTAAATTCTAGGTTTATCCTGTAATATTTTATACTTATTGACAAGTTACTGCCAGCCTATTTTGGATCTGTGATCTAATGTAACATACTTGGTTGAGGAAAAATCAAAGCGTGTGACTTTTGTTGTGTCCCAGTGCTGTGGGATTTTGACTGCCTGTTTTAGCCTAACTCTTCTCGTCAGATAACATAATGATCTATTTGTTCTCTCTAGGTTTGCATTAGATGACATTGGTTCTGGATCCCACGTGCATCTCAGCTTGTGGCAGAATGGAGAAAATGTATTTATGGCATCTGACAGTTCCTCTAAACATGGAATGTCATCTGCTGGGGAGAAGTTCATGGCAGGTGTTCTACATCATCTTTCTTCCATTTTGGCGTTCACAGCACCAGTACCAAACAGGTTGCTTTGATAGATATTGCTTTGTTCTGATTGCTGCTGTAACTTTTGTTGCAACCTTATAAGTAAATAATATAATCAGAGTAATTTATATGGGAACATATTCATGAAAATGAATGCAACTTTAAACTGCTGTGAAATTTCTTGGGAGTCATTGGATTCATTTTTTATCATGCGTCAGAAAAATATATTTCCTAAAAAATCTTTGAACTGAACTGTTAATGTATAGAGGAACCATGATTATCTCTTTTCATCGATGTTGCCTATGGTGTTTAAAGAACTTACATGGGAGTTGGGAAACTTTTAATTTATTTTATGTTTATTTACTGTTGCATTGGCGCATAGGGATGACATGTGCTTAAGCAGATATTTTATAATTCGTTGACCAACTTATTCTCTGTCATCAGGTCCGTGTTGATTTTGAGGATAGATCTCATAGGAATGTGGTTGATGGTTAGTTATATGAATTAAGAAAGAACCTGTAGTTTGAAATATGCTATTTTTTTAATCTGATTTTCCATTTTTTAATCTGATTTTCCATCAATATCTATGTATGACTTTTGTTTTAACACGGGAATTGTGAAATAATATTTTCTGGATTTTTTAAATATCTCTTATGTGTAGATTATAAATAAGTGAATTATCAAATTATAAATATTAAACTGTTGCTGATTATACACATACACCAATTTTTACTCTCACATTGTTACTCTTTTTTTTTCTTGTGTACTTAATTATCTACTTACTGTTCATAAACAATTGGACAATTTCTTAATTGCTTAAACTTTTGGTCTTGTTTAATTTAACGCCCACAGTATGCTACCTATGAGGTGGCTTCATGTTTTTGAAAATATGCTTTCCGTGGATTTTTGTGATTTTTCTCCCTTCAAGTGCTATTGGTCTGTAGTTATGATCGAATACAGCCCAATACATGGAGTGGAGCATACCAATGCTGGGGAAAAGAAAATAGGGAAGCTCCATTAAGGACTGCATGCCCGCCAGGAGTCAAGGATGGTGTAGTGAGCAACTTTGAATTAAAATCATTTGATGGCTGTGCCAATCCACTACTTGGGCTTGGCTGCAATAATTGCCAGTGGCATTGATGGACTTCGGAGGCTTTGTCTGCCTGAACCCATAGGTAGTGTCTCTCTTATAGCCAAGTGTGTAAAATTCCATACTACTAATTTATTATTTCTAAATTGGTTAAATTGCAAGTTATTGAGGCTGTCATCTGAAAATTCCCTTTACTTGTTAACAGGATTATGAGTGATAGTATTCCTACACTTGAAAGTTTAAAATTTGGTTATTTGAAATGGGATTGGACAGGGTATGTATTGGTGCATAACATGATCTATTTGAATCGTCTCAACCCTTCATTTTCCTTTTTCTTATTGCCCTGTTTAGTTCAATAAAACACTCCGTTACCCGCTGCTCATATGTATCTTCTTTCATATATTGACTCTCCATTAATAGGATAGTATTACTATCTCTTTCTTCACCCTTTAATCCTCATTTTGCCATTTACCTCACTATCTTCAGCTTTATATATTGTTTTTAATTGATGATGACAATTCCCTCAATAACAAGCAGCTTTTGTTTCCAAAGACAGGGCGCCCTTCATTTTGTATTCATTAGATTAGAAGAGCTGGAAAACGGAGCATATAATAACTTGATTATGTATATGTTGCTCATTCATTGCTTTGTACATAATTAATAGCATTGTAATGCCAAAGAAAGTCATAACCCTATGTACAATTCACTATAACATCTTTCAACTTACACTGTACTTGTTGATGAGCAGATGAAAACCCCGCGAGTCTTGATGGGAAACTTCAAAGATTGCCTACATCACTTTCTGAATCTGTACAAGCTTTGGAAAAAGATGATGTCTTGCGGGATATTATTGGTGAAAAGCTTTTGATTGCCATAAAAGGAATTCGCAAGGTACATTTAACATATGGTTTTCACTCGATTATTTTTTTCAGTCTAGTTGCTCAGATACGCATGACTTCTGTTTTACAGGCTGAAATCAACTATTACTCACTAAATAAGGAAGCGTACAAGCAACTTGTACACCGCTACTAAGCTACAATTTCCACTGGTAGGATTCTGAGAATCCTTTATGCTAAATTATGGGAAGGTTCATTTTATTTCTAGTTGCTCGGATAAGTTGTTTATTTTATATGCAATATTTTTTATTTAGAGATGATACTGTATTACTAAATATACTATACATCAATTGAAGTTTCTTAAAACTATGTGCTTGATTTTATCCCCTTATTTTTTTATTGTGCTTCATTCATTTCATTCATTTTCTATTTCTTTGAAAATATGAAAATTTCTTGTCTTCGATTTATCCGTTTGAAACATTAAAGTTACAGTTTCCCCGAAATGATGAAATGATAGTTTTTCTTCATATTGTTTATTTTTTTCAGCTCAAGTTTAAATATGTATGTGAATTTTGCTTAAGTTGGAATAGATTGGAAATTGGACTGTGCATGTTTGAATGTGATTTTTTTTAACCTTTGAAATATAGATGTTATTTTATTCGTTTTTATGAAACTAATTTTCTATAATAAATTAATTTTAAAAATTACAAATTAAAAGTTTTATCGCAAAATTGTTATACATCGAAAAAATATATCACAAGCCAGTAAAAAATCCTCGATTAAAAAATAAATCGATTATGAGTTTAGCATAAATTCTTAACAGGCAGTTGCTATGACGAATTTTTCCTAAATTTAATAGAAAACAAAAATCTATGATGAGCCTATTATAAATTATTGGTAGAAAAAGTTTCTACTACAAGTTTGTCAGATGAACGTGGTACACGGGGCTTTTGCACAAGGTCTGTCATAAATGTAATTGATATAGTAGATCTTCTCTATTGTAGTGATAGCAGGCATTACGCGGCTCATCTGACTTAAGTAGAACATGTAAAATAAATAATAAAAGAGAGAAAAAGAATTTAAACTTGGGAAATAAGTTGTAGTGCGTACAGAATAAAGTAATTAAGACAAAATAAAGGGACCAGATTAATCCTATACAAATGAATGGGCATGGAAAATTAGATCAAATAAGGAGCTAATCTCGCTGCTAGGAATTGAAACTACTCTTGGCAATTGAACCCAATATCATTTTCAGATTTCACTAATTTCTATTTCCAGACAAATCGTTTCTTTTAACTTAAGCTTTTGGGCTCAATTTGATATAATTTTTTAAATAAAGTTTATTTAAATAACGGTTTTGTTAGTAAAACTTTTATAAGTAAAGCTTTCATTAAAAAAAAAAAGAGAGAGAGAGAAAGGACAATGAGTCCCCCTAACGTTTGGAAAAAACGGACATAAAATCCCTTGACGTTTCAAAAAGACATATAACCCCTTTTCCGTTAGTAAATCCGTTTATTTTAATAGTAAATTTATTTTTAATTTAAAATTATTATTATGCCCTTATAATAAATAAATCAATATGTTAACCTAGTTAAGATATGTCATCGCTGACGTGTATAATGAAATCAATAGTTTTTTATTTAAAATTTAAAATTGAGACATAATTATCTTTTGCCCAAATTATTCACGCTAAATTATAAATATACCCTTTCCAAGGATAAATTCTAAAATAGGAAGCCAATTTTACTTTCCATTTGCTCAATTTGCCTTTATCCAATAGCTTAGCAACTGACATATTTGATTAAATTTAGTAAAAAAGCCGATAATTTGTCAATTGGTAATAGCAAATTATAATAGCATAAATTATAATTTGTTAATTGGTGCTAACACATAATAGCAAAAGTGTCGTGATTCATTCAAGAAAAAACAAAATTGCGTAGGAAAAAAAACATAACCTTCGTAAAAATTGTATGTGTAAGGTTTGGTCATTGGAAACGGTATATTTGTAATTTTCAGTGAGTAATTTAGGCAAAAGTTAATTACATCTCAATTTTAAATTTTAAATAAAAAGTTATTGATTTCGTTATACACATCAGCGATGACATATCTTAGGTTAATGTATTGATTTATTTAATATAAGGACATAATAGTAATTGCAAATAAAAATAAATTTACCACTAAAACAAACAGAATTTACACGTCTTTTTTTTAAAATTTAAGGAGTTTTATATCCCTTTTTCCAAACATTAGGGGCTCATTGTTTTTTTTTTTCCAAAAAAAATTTAGTTGTTTAGTTA
This sequence comes from Murraya paniculata, assembly GCA_030449075.1. Taxonomy (NCBI): domain Eukaryota; kingdom Viridiplantae; phylum Streptophyta; class Magnoliopsida; order Sapindales; family Rutaceae; genus Murraya; species Murraya paniculata. The sequence goes on along the minus strand of JAEVFN010000034.1, from coordinate 1,281,436 downwards.
TCAATAAGAACTTTTATTAAATATTGTAAAATTACTTTAATAAGTAAGTTTTTTAAAATTATGTTATGAAAGAAATGAAATAAGATTATCAAATAAGTAAAACATATTTTAGATATTTTAACATTTAAAAAAAAAATTCAATCTCTATCTCAAAAACCCAAAATTTGAGATTTCTGATAGAGGCAAAATAGTTTTTTTAATCTTCAAAACTCTATTAAAAAAACAACCAAACAACAATAAGAAATTTAAAAAAAGTTTATGAGATTAAATAAATACTTATGATCATTAAATAAGTCATACTAAATAAGTCCATATACTTATTCCTAAGCTAACTTGAATATCCGAATACCAGCACGTACCATAATCACGGACCTCCACGAACATGGAACCAGAAGCGAGGATGATAATTCACTCAATATGCATTTGAAGGTAAAATGTAACTACAAGGGGAATGGAAGCTTTGGTGCTGCTGTATTAAAATTAATACAACCCAAAATACAATATATTTAAATGCAATGCGAGTAACCAAGCGCACCCAATTGGCTTAGTTCTTTTAATTAAGGACCTAAATTGCATTTGGTTTTCGGCTTATATACTTCATTAAAGTTATGATATAAGTTGTTGGTATCTTATTCTCAGCTAGAGGTTTTAGGATATAAACCTACATCCATTAGACAAATACTGACTTAGGCATCGAAGATGTTCAAGTTCTCTTTCTTTTCAGGTTTTTGGTCTCAAGTTGAAGATATCCAAGCTCAACATCACCTCAAAACTCCTTTGGAACCTCGCCAGGATCTCATAAACCTCAAAATTCAACCCCATTCTCTCAAATTATTTTGGTAATCTTCACTGTGACTGCACTCCTGAGCTTTGACGGAGTTGACAACCTCTTTACTTTACAAATCAATATTGTTTTAGCTAAAACGTAATCAATTCATAATCTTGTAGGTAATCTCATTTATATAAAAGAATCCCTACATATACATACACACAATAAAATTTTTGTCCCCCTAACTATTTTTGTAAGTACTTGCTATGGACTAAGATTATGTAGGAGTTTCATGGGATAAAGGTTAAAATCAATAAATTAAATTTGCTTTAATCTTAAGTTGTTTAACAAGTCTTTTTAGAATCAGTTAAAAGTTTTGCTTAATTCAAATAATATACAGGCCAATAACATTTCGAAAATTTCGGATGTGATTGGCATTGAATTATTCTAGCTAGATTTTTGGTAGTAAAAAAGAAAGAAAATTGTAACCATATAAAACTTTCTAACCATAATGAAACTTAATATTTGTTTGGAAGGAGAGGCATCTTTGGAAACAAAACCAATAAAAAACCATCAAATTTAAAAATAGCAAAACAAACATAGACAATTGAGCACTATATATAATGCATGTCGAGAGCCGCAAATAGAAATATAACCAAAAGATATAAACAAAATAAATAATAATTTAAGCTGGACATTCAAAGGCATAGCCAACCCCTTTTTGTGGAAAAGGATAACCATGGCGTCGCCTTTGAAAGCATTGTCATCGGCAGCAATGTTGATGCTGCTTTTCGTTGCTGCTACATTGCCTGATTTTGGTGAAAGTCACCAACAACAAAATGGGGGAAAACATCGTGGACGTCGTCATCATCATCATAAACACAACAGGCCTTGGGTTCCTCATCACAAGGGACATCAACATAAAAAGAAGCCTGTGCATCAACAGCCACAACCACACCCAGCAGAGCCAGTACAGCCGCAGCCGCAGCCGCAGCCAGTACATCCAGTACCTGTAGAGCACCTTCCCCCAGTACAACCTGGAGTGCCCATTGCAAAACCAACACACCCAGAACCTTCTTCTGCTGATAGAGAAGCACATGAACATGATTTCAAGCCTGGCCCGTGGAAACATGCTCACGCCACCTTTTACGACGGACACACCGGATCATTTGGTGGAGCTTGTGGTTACTCGGATGTTACACAAGAAGGATACGGCGAGGCAACAACAGCTTTGAGCACAGCTTTGTTTCACAATGGGGCAGCTTGTGGTGCTTGTTTTGAGATCAAATGTATTGACGACCCTAAATCTTGCATTCCTGGGCAACCATCTCTCTTTGTCACAGCCACAAACTTTTGCCCACCAAATTTCCATCAAGACACTAACAATGGCGGTTGGTGCAATCCACCACGTGAACATTTTGATATTGCTTATCCTGCATTCAAACACATTGCTGAGTACAAGGCTGGCATTGTTCCTGTTGCATATCGTAGGGTTTCATGCAAGAAGCAAGGAGGTATCAAGTTTACAATTACTGGCAATAAACACTGGACTCTAGTCACAATATGGAACGTAGGTGGTGCTGGAGATATATCACACGTCGAAGTGAAGGGTGATAACAAGTTGAATTGGACACCATTGCATAAAAATTGGGGTTCAAAATGGCAAACAAGTTGCAGCCTTGAAGAAGAGACCATCACTTTTAAAGTTACCACAAGTGACGGCAGATTCGTTATCTCACCGAATGTTACCCCAAATAAGTATTGGACATATGGCCAGACTTTTGAGGGCCTCAACTTCCGCTAATTGAATTCAATTCCTTCCTTCTTTCTTCTTTCATGGATTCATTGATTTGGCTCGGAGCTAGGGTAATTCTTCATCCAAATAGCAAAATTTCACGTGTGATCAATTGTTCTACATGCAGATTCCCGGATGACAAATATTTCAAAATAAGGTCGATGTTTCACCAATTTACTTTTCTTTACTCATTGTACTATTAGGAGGACAACTCCTTTTTGTATTTTTATTTTTCATTTTTGTAATGTAAGTTATTTGTTCTTCCTCAATTCATAATGAAGTGGCATCCGGACAAGAATTCCCTTTTCAGCTCCACTCTTCTCTTGATTGTAATAAGGTAAGAGAAAGAGGCACAAGATATTTTTTAAAATTTGAAATTTTGAGGATAAAAAACGAGGAATAGTCCCCCAAAAAAAATTGAATAAAAAAATAAGGAATGTAAATTTAGCCTAACTTTAAATATTTACTTTACAAATTTTAATTATAGCGCCGCGTGTTATTGAATTATTGATTTGGAGCACCAAATCCCTGTGCTGACCCAGTGTTCCTGGGGCAAGGAAGACTTTCTGCTCAACAACTGTCACTAAAAATTTGAAATTGAATAAAATATCTGGCTTAATTTGCAAAATGTATCAGTTTATCTCTTGATATAGGCTCTTTTTCTTTTTTCTTTTTTTTGCATTTTTTGGGAATTTTACAGCAATAGCCATTAAACTTTTACTTTTTTCAAATTTAATCCCCTAAATTTTTTTCTATCATAACTAGCCAAAGACCAACATTTTGGATGAAATTGCCCTCATCACTTTCTTCAAATTTTCAAACAATGCCACTCTTGCAATACTCAAACCACGAGAACAAAATGTAAGACACTCAACATTCTCAAAACCCTAAAAAAACCTCAACACTCTCAAAGCTTGCAATAAATCTCAAAACTCTTAATATAACAGAAGTATAAAATCATCAATTGGAGAGCATCTTGAAGGTGAGTTTTTGTTATACATAATATGAATTTTTAATGTATTAAGTGTAGGGTTTAAGTTCAAATTTGATGTAGATTTTGTTGGAAATATTGTTATTTTTCATTTATAAAGTAATGTAATTTGTTTAAAGTACTTAGATTTGCTTCCAGAAATAAAAAAAATGATTGAAAACAGTAGAAATTTGAGTTAGAAATGAAACCAGATTTTGTGCGGCAGGCTGGGCAACAGGTTCCTGTCGCACAAAATTCAGTCTATCGTACAATATTACAGTACGCGCGATAGACTACTTTTTAGAGGTCATAACTTAGGCTACATGTGTCCATTTTTAGCGTATAATATACCATTTTGAAGCTTGTGACGAGATGAATGAAATCCACAACCTTTTTCGCCAACCTCCCCCATGGTCAAATAAAAAATTTACCTCAATTTAAGTGTGACAAGCACATGTTATCACCATTTGTGCGACACTCATGTAAAATATATCGTATATTTACTTTATCATATTTTGTAATGTGTAACCACATTTATTTTTTAATATTTTTCAGATTTTATGGATTCAGTTGTGCTTCAATTATGTTACGATGGTTGGTGGGAGACGTTGGCGGATAGACGTATAGAGTACGTGAATGGCAATAATACAACTTTACTTGTTTCGAAAGATTGTACATTTGATCATTTTCTGTCAAGAGTATGATATTTTACAGATAAATCGTAATGAATACAATATCACAATGAAGACAACTTTGAGATCTAATAATACAATGTTTCGTACATGTTCGCTACCTATGGACATAGTTAACGACGAAACGGTCAAGATTGTATTATATATGGCCTCTAATGTGGTCAATTATGGATGCATGTCTATATTTGTTACCACATCTCGTCTAGTTTGAAATGAATGGTCAATTGTAGTCAATTATAGATGTTTCCTTTTTAACATAATTATAAATGATAAAGTATTTAATTTGAATTATATTGTAAAATAATTATTTCAATTGTATCTAAAAAAGAAAAATTCCGCATACATTAATATTCAAATGAATACAATAGCCTAAAGTCCAATATCACCATTAAATATATCCACAATAATCTTCTTCCTAAAGTACTGCCCATGGCTACTACTAAAATGAAGTCTAAGTCCAAACATTAAATACAATGTAAACACATCAACAAAAAAACGCCGCAATCGCCACTTCCAGGCTCTTGTTGTGGTACATCCTTCACTACTCTGACTCTCTAAGGGTCGGCACTCTGTAGCTCCTATCGGATGTCGTAGAATCCAACGTCTTCAAGCCATCGAGGGAAAACGACTTCAAGTGGCTTGAAGTTCTGCTCGTACATTTTATCTTCGCGACATTCCAACAACGAGTCATAAATCCACACATTCTTCTTAAGAAAGTCCACTCGGGCTATTATCCAGTGATCACCGCCTAGATTCACAGAAATGAATACCTGAATACACAAATTGTCGTAAATTTATCATCTTTGTTGTGTCTGCAAGCGTGTTAAAAAAAATATACACATTAGATTGTGTACCAATACACACTATTACGAGCAGCCCGTCGCACAAAAATACAGAATCTGTGTCGCGATAAACACATAGCACACGTTCTGTGTTTATGTGTGACGGGCCACCCGTCGCATAAAACCACAGAACCTGTGTCGTGTCAGGCACTAGCACACACGTTCTGTGTTTTTGTGCGACGGGCTACCTATCGCACAAAAACACAGAGCGCTTGCTCTATGTTTGTGCGATGGCTGCACATCGCACACAGCCCCTCGCGCGAGTTCGCAGCAATGTCTACCCATCGCACCCACGACCCCAACTGTTGCTTCAACCTCCCCAGCCACCACCAACAACATCCACAAAAACTCAATTCATCATCACCACCACCAACACAACACAACAACAACAAGAACGCCCGACAACAACAACACCCAACAATGTCACGCAAAGCAAGAAAGAAGCAATAGCTCACCTAGGTTTTTGAATTTCAATAGTTTATTTTGGAGATCTTGGAAGCTTTTGAACGTGATTTGCATTATTCCAGCTACCGACGATGGACTCCGGTGCTGCTCTATGCCGCCAATGATGTGTGACAGATTTCGGTGATCAACTTTCAGTGAGAGGGAGATGATTTCAGTCACAGAACGATGAAAAATTCCCGTGATAGTTTGGTCCTCAAATTTCATATATAGCTAATTTTGATAAAAAAAACTTGAGGGGTTAAATTTAAAAATGACAAAAGTTTAATAGCTATTACTGTAAATTTCCCGCATTTTTTTACAAAGCCTTATCTATTTAAGAGAGAAATGAAATAGCCTCACCACCAAGCACTAAATTTATTATTTAAAAAATTAGTGAGATCCACAACAGGATACGCTGCTCCATTATATGACAAATTGCTCTTTCTCTTTAAAATTTTTACCTGTATATAATTTCATTGTCGTGTGTTAGTCTCAATTGACTTTACTTTTTATCATTAATGTGATGTGATATTCTTATTCAACCTATTAATAGAATAGATGACAGGTTAAATGTTTGGTTGCGGGCGAAAAAGTTCAGATCAGCCAGGCCTAAGTCGCAGACTTAAGCCAGCCTGCATCATAAAATTATGGACACAGGCTAAAAATTTTAAAGCCTGCTATGAATGAACATAGTTTACGACATATGTAAAAAGACCTGAGCTTTACAATTTATAAATTTCATTTATAATTTATAAGCATTATTTATGATTTATTATATTGTGATTTATTATATTACATTATTAGTATTTTATGTATTGAACTATTAATTTATTATATATTAAATATTCAAGTGTTTTCTTTTCTCACTTTTAGTTTTTTTAAAAATTTATTTAAAAATTAATGGAAGACCGTGCGCAGCCAAGCCCAGCTCAAATCCATCTACGCCCGGCCAATAACCACCACTCGTGTAAATTCAATCAGAATGAAAAGAATCTCATAAATATGACACATGTTTACAAAACTGATCAAACATGTATCTAACTACCCCCGCGAAAATCGGAACTCAAGTTTCACTAGCTCATAGATGTTACATATGCTACAACCAAAATTTAGAATAACAAAACAGGAAAGCCAAACCCTCTTTCAAGCCTACATGGTTTGAGCAGCAAAGAAAAGAAAACGAAATTGTTAAATACACTTTTAAGAAGATCACACCTGTTCGCTCCTACGCCTTTTTGGTGGATGCTGGATGAATCTAACAAAAATTTGGCAGTATCATATTGTAGTCATCGGTGAAGCACATATTCGTCTTGAAAGGCACCAAGTATTCTATTTATCAGAAGTCGCCGCTCAGCATCATGCCGAAGCATGTATATCACTTGATTTTTTCTGTTTTTTCATTTTTCTTCTTTCAGCGTTTGTCTCAGTCATTGCTTCTAAACATCTTGATTGCTGTGATCTGATTTCTTGCAACTTTGCCTTTGCGTCTCGAAAGAGTGCATCTGACCTCAACGCCATCAATTGCTGAATTCAAAGACAAATGCAATAACTCAAGTCTTGCCTTTTCTTATATAAATTAGTTGAAATTAAAAATAATAACAACAATAACCATTAAAAACTGATTCAAGCACCTTAAGATGATCCATTGCAGCAAGATTGAAACCCAGAGTATCTTTGCATTCCTGATACAAGTTGAAACAAGTCAGTTAAGGATCTTTAAGTTACTTAGCTTTAATCCTAATCCAATAAATAGGTTTCCTTGACAATCCAACATAATTGCTATAGTTTAGAAAATCTCATATATAAATAATAGACATCAAGCAAAATATTGCCATGTTTGGTATTGTGGCTGCGCAGCTTAAGCTACAGTTGGTTTTACCCCACACTTGATGAAAAGTCAACTTTTCCAACACAATAAAAATCAACTTTTTCTCCATAGCTGCAACTCCTTTTACAACGGCAGCGGTAACTTTTAAGCCACTCTACCTCAATACTAAACAAGGAATATATCAATCTAGTTGGTCTGGCCACTGGTAATGGAACTAAAAACAGGTGAAGAGTTTGAAACCTCATCACACCAACTGTGGAAGGGGATTAGTTTAATTTGGAGTGAGATGGAAATAAGAGTGTATATGGTTGCTAACAGTGCACCAATCAGACAAGAATTTAGTCTAAATTGGTTGGAATATATCCAGCAAGCATCCCTACAAACATTCTACTCAAATTTTCAATCCTTTGCATCATAGAAATTCTAGTGTTATGTTCAGTGTTCACCTAGTAAAACTCAATGCATTGTAGAAAGAAATGGCTATTAAAGAAATGGCTATTACTACCTTGACTCTTGCATATAGAATGTCTTTGAGAACAGTCAACACAGGTCTGGCAGATGGTGTAGTAATTAATTGATGATGATGTATCTGCAACAACACCGTAGCAACCCTGCAAACAACCTCAACCTGCACATATATTAAAACATTGTTGCATCTACCTGGATAAGCACAGGCTATAAAAAAGATATTTGCAAGAAATGAAGAAATTAATCTTAAACTTACAGCAAAAACAGAGAGATGTACCAGCAGAATTCTCCAAAATACACACACACACACACACACTCTGGCATTCCAAGTTATTACTTGCATTCCCACGGGTAAGGCAGAAAACTTCATAGTAATATATTGATGTTTTATCCTTTTTTCCATAACAAACAGAAAAATTTTAAGGCAAGATAATATTCATTGGTAGCAAACAAAAATTCATAAGTGTGCCAATTATCAAATACAGAGAAAGCAAGAAAGAGAATAGGAAGAAAAGATATTCGAAAAAGAAATAAATAACAATAAGAGATTGATTCACCAGCAACTCTACAGTATAAATGCAAGTACGTGTAATCACAGATTTAGAAATGCTGATGTTTCTGCTTATCTATAGGTAGAAATAGAAGAACCTTATCAGGATTTGAAGTCCAATCCTTCAGGTAAGACAGAAGCTTCAAAGCATCTGAGAATGGTAAAGCCTGCACCAAATCAAAATTAAAATTCAACTGCACATTAGGAATATAGGACAAACAATCAGTAAGGAAAACTGAAGGTCTCAGATGATCCTAGAATAATCATATAACACTCCATACTTGCCAATAAAGAGAACTGATCTTTTAGCACACAAAGATTTTAGACTTCAAGAAGCAAATAAGATTCAAAATTTTTCTTGTTTTTTGGTTGTCATTTGTCCTAATTAGTAAATAGTTTCCAGACTAGTATATCTCCATTTGATAGGCAAACAATATTTTCAATACTTCGTTGACTATGAGAATATCCGGAAAAGTGAAATGAAACTACACTCTCGTTAATTCTGCAAAATATCGTGAATCTTGTACTTCAGATCTTGTTTACACAATGAATACTGAGAAACATGAAAATATCAACCAGGAATTTATTCAATTGGTATGGTATTGCAACTCTGCTCAAAAGGCTCCACTGACACTTATGTATATTTATTATGATGACTCAAATAATAATCACTAATAAACTAGGAAAAAAACTTAAACAAGAATACCTAATATTAAAACTAATAAAACTCAAGAATACCTAATATTAAAACTAATAAAACTCAAGTTAAATAAGATATTCCTAAACTCAATAAACTCAGCTCTAATACATAAAAGAATTTAATGCATCAAACTCCAACAAAAAGCAAAGGGACCAGTTAATGTGACAAGGATGAGATGTCCTCTAAAGGCAAGATTTTTATAGGCATACAATCAACTGAAATAGGATCAAGTGGGTAGATGAGCTGATAATATTACGTGTGCAGGATGAAAGCAGGATGCAATAGCCATATGCTACACTTTGCCAAGATGAATTCGCAGAGAAGCACTAGTAGGAATAAATGAAATGCACTGGCCATGAAGTTGAAGAGATGGTGTTAGTATTAGCTAGCAAAGGTTGGCTTATCAAATGCACATGCTCATCAAAGGTGATTTCCAGAAAGAAATACAGTAAAAGATCTTCTCAAATGAAAATGGTAAAACTTTAAATCAAATGGGCATTCCTAGCAGCTGCCCTATTTTTTATGTAGCCTTTTTAAAAAATAAAATAAAATAAAAATTATATGGATATAACCAAAATGAATTCAAAGCTAATAAGTGAGTAGTTTCCATCTAAAATTTATATGGAAAGAAAACACAAGAAACCCTTACCAGCAATGTCTGCTCCAGATCATTGGTGTTAACAGTTGAGAGTGCACGCAGAACATAATCAGACGGAGATAGCCCAAGCAGTCTCATGTCTGGTTGAAACTGAGCCACTTTTCCCCTGGATTTCTCCTCCTGAATGTTACATAAATAAATTATGAAACGCACTTTACACGCACTAAGTTCATGCTAATGGCTCTCTTGCACTTATTGTAAGAATTGGGTTCATAAATAAAAATTAATGTATCATTTTCCCATTTTGAGCACTTTATGAGGTTATTTTTTGAAAGTTTTGACAAAGCCACAAATTTACAAACACTGCTATTTCAGTTATAGATCAAATGTTGATAAAATTTATTTTAAGCCAAATAACTTAAGTCCATTGGCTCATGGCTCTTGATAAAGTGTTTTGATTATATTTGGCGACATCTCCTGGAATTCCAAAATGTGAATCATTTAATGCGATAAAAAAGGGACAAAAAGGCAACACGCAGGAAAAAAGTAAATCCTTAACACTGAAGTTACATTATGAATAAGAATTTGATAGAATAAGATCGCTGAAAACCCAAATCAAAGAAAACAGGCATTGTTGTTGGAGATTAACACACAGCACTAAACCTAATTTGCATTCACTTTCTCCTAATCAGAAATCACTAAATCATTGGAGAATAACTAATGCATTTTGAAGGAGTATAACAAGGGTAATTTAGACTACGGATAAAACTCATTTACTGCGGCAACCTTTGGGCATTCATTCAGTCTTCTTTCGTGGAAGAAAGCATTTCCTTGAAGTGGGTAAGCAAATACATAGCACAGTGATTATTTTCTTATCCTAGTAAGTAATTAATATGGTTGCTTGATAACTGTAATGGAAAAATACCTCATTTATAGCGATACGCTTCAGTTCCTCTTCTGCAATATCTAAAGCTTCAATTATTGAATCAGTTGCAGTAATGGTTTCTTGAGTTTTCTTCCCAGCTACAGCCACTGCTCCCTCTTCAGGGAGTTCCTCCTTGGGTGTATACCTGCTTTCTAATGCATTGTCAAGGTCAGACTCAAACAACTCATCCAGCCTCTTTTCTTTCTCTTCCTGCACATTCAAGAATTTACTCCGGCATGAAACTAATATTAAATAAAGAAAAGGAACTGCTTAAGATCCTAACATGTGGACAATGAGGAGAAAAGACCAACCAAGTCCTTTTTATGTGCATGAAATAGTATCGGTGCAGTAGCAGAAACAATAAGAATATACCTCGATAAAAAATGGCTCTTCGGTACGATCCCAACGACGAATGGACCGATCATGAGATCCAGTGACCACGAAATCCCCACGACTGCTGATCGCAAGACACCAAACATCAGCATGATGCCCTTCAAGAGTTAAAAGCAACTCAAATTTATCGGCATCCCAGTATTTGACAAGGCGATCTTTTCCAACACTGAACATGTAGTGGGTGTTGCGCACAAACTGCACTGCCATAACACTGCCACAGAAATAACTTGCGTAAACAAAACAGTCTCAATAAATTTTCAGCTACTTCGTCCAAACATAAAAGGAAATATTTATATTTTCAAATTCATCCATAAAAGCATAGCACCTATCAGAATGAGCAAAAATGGATCTGTGGCAATCACCAAAATCCAAACCCCAAATCTTCAAATTCTTGTCTGCAGAACCAGTCACAATCAAATCTCCATCTGAAGAAATATCCATACATAGCACCGGCAGCTTATGACCATATAGGGAAAGGAAAAATTTAAGTGAATCCACAAAAAACACCTGAAAAGTGAGCAAAAGAAAAAACAATAATAAAAAAAAAAATTAATGGAAATTCTTCAAAATAATAAACAGATTACGGTAAAGAGGAAATATAGAAAATTTAAATGAAATCACATAAAAGACAAGAATACTGAGTGAAAAACAAGATAGAATGATCATTACCACTAATACCAGTGCCATGTGGGAAGAGGTGTTATATTAGACAAAAACTAGTTATAGAAACAAGATCTTTCTCCGAAGCATTATTTGATCCAAGCCACTCTAAACCAGATTTATTGAAATACAACTCCAACATAAAATATTGCTGAAAAAGTAACTACATTCCATCTGTTACCACCACCCCCCATCATCATTTCTAAACTTGAAAAAGGGTTACAACATTGCATCTATGCATAATAGGGTAAATTTGAACATTTAAGTGATGTATCAATCCATGACTTCATCACAAACCATGCATTTCAAATATAAGTTCATATAAAGCATCTCTGGAAAACCAAATTTCTTCCATCTATCACCGCACCATCCCCCATCCTCATTAGTGTAATGGAAAAAAAATGTACCGTCGTGTACCTATGCTCAATATGATGAATTTGAAATTAATTGATATGTCAGATTATGACAGAGAAAAGTTGAACACAACAGACCAGCACCCAGAAACAGAAGATGAAATAAAATTGAAAGTAGGTTAGTTTAAAGAAATCAACTGAACCTTCACTGTGCAATCCAATAGAGCAACCGCAATGTATTTAGCATCAGGGCTAACAACAACAGCCAAAACATCATCATTCATCTTTGCAGTTCGTACATTTGACAACATCAGGGACTTAGAATCCTGAAAGCCAAACAGAGAATGTCTCATCACATATGTGAAAGATGCAAGAATCTTAATTTCAAGTTTGAGCTGCAGTGTATCTTCAGAAGATTTTATAGAACACAGAGAAAGTTGAAATTACATACACCAACTCACCAAAAAGGAGAGAAAGAGGAAACAGAAAAAAGGGAAAAAAATGCTTAGACATTACAATCAGTCTAGCAATTCATAAAATCAATAAACCATCATATTTGCCACTCCCCAACCTGAATGTTTATGATAAAATGTGAGATGAGTTTACATTCATCTATGTACTGTGAGGTCCAAACAAAAATACCTATCTCATCAAAGAAACATAAGCATCCATGGTAACATGAGGTCTTAAATTTAATTTTTAATGTCATTGCTCTCTCTCCCTATCTTTCTCTTTCACAGTTAAGAACAGAGATAGTTATAGACTAATACATACAAGTCTCAAGGTCTACTGTTTATCAATTGAAAAATACCACAACAGAATGTGAATCTTTTCAAATAATTATCATTGAACAGTAAGTACAAGTTAACTTGGAATTACAGAGAGAAGCATAAAAATAAAATAAAACAAACACAAAGAGGATAAGGTATGAAGCACACACTTGGCCAGACTTCTGTTTAACTCGATACTCCCAGAACTTAACATCATGATCCGCACTTCCAGTGACAAAACCATCTTCATTTGGAATGGCAGCAATCCAGTGAATAGAGCCACCATGGGCCTCCAATACTTCAATGCAAGTACCACTCCCGATGTCCAAAACTTCTATTCTTCCACTTTTAGTTCCAACAAAAGCATACTTATTGTTAGGAACAATTAAACCACAGAGTCCAAACCCAGAATCAATAGTCCTCAAACAAGAACCGGTGCTGGGATTCCAAATCTTCACAGCATTGTGACTTGTTGACATCAAAAGAGTGTTGTCAGAACTTAGTGTAAGACTTCTGACATCAGAACGATGTCCTTGGAGCTCAATAGCAACTGTTTTTGTATTTGCACTACTCTCAATAGAATAACACTCCAATAAATTATTGTTCAAAGATAATGCTAAAGCAGCCAGTGAATCCTTTGGTGTAATTGGACAAAAACAAATGGAACAAATCTTTTTACTAGCTCGAATTGTTTGAAGCAACTTGAAAACATCAGGGACCGTAACCATTGGATTATTTCCATCTCCTTCACTTCTGTGAATCATATCTCCATTTTCAATTACTTCAATTGCCCCTTTTGCAGATTTCTTCTCTTTCTTCCGGTGAAGCCTGCGTTTTGCTTTACGCTTAGCTTCAGCCGAATCCAACACACGGAATATCTCCACCATTTTTCCAGCTACTTGACAGGCAAGTAAATTTCCTAACTTATTGAATCTTACAGTTGCAACCCTATCCTTGCTTTGTCTTTGAATTTCACCAAACTGCTTCAGAATTTGCCATTTATCTGGAGACGGTTTATCTCCACTGTTCACAATTTCAGTTCCACCGACATCAGATATGGAGTGATCCTCATTCAACTCATGCTTAACAGTGTAAAATCTCAGTTCCACATCTGCCGAACCAGTGACCAGGAATCTTTCGTCAGGGTCAACATCAATGGACCATATTTCACTGTGATGACCACTAACTATTTGCATACAGTGCTGGGATTCAAGATCCCATACTCTCAAAAATTTATCTTTAGAGGAACTGACAAGCTTTTTACCAGACTCCAAGAAAACAAGGTCAGTAACCTGAAACACACAAAGCAATATAAACACATTAACACAGGATAAACAGCTAACCATCATACTAGGTGACTGTAAGTAACAAACCTGGTCACGATGTCCACGAAGACGAAATAGGCCGGTCTCCCCAATCACATCCCACAAGATAACATCATTATCTTTGCTTCCAGATGCAAGCAAAGAACCAAGCTTGTTATAACGTAGCACGGTTACAGCCCCTTTATGTCCATTCAATGTTGTCTCACAAGTCCCTTTTTCAGTATCCCAAATTCTTATACTGCCATCTGCATATCCACTAGCTACCTACAATCAAATGATTTTTTCACTTTCTATATACTAAACGAGCTCAAAAACTTAAAAAATAGGAACAAATAAAAATATCTTAAATACGAACTAAAAATTAAGATTTGATAGGTACAAGAGAAGAAGGGGAAGAAGCGATGGATGTGACGGCAAGAGAGGGGCCGGCACGCGAGGAGGTAGAAGGAGCTAGGGTTTTGGAGCAGATGCCTTGACGCACGTGCCAGACTCCGAGTTTCTCGAGTGCGGCAGCAAGCAGGTGCTTGCCTGAGCTGTCGTATGTGATGTTGGAATCTACGGATACGATTACACCAAAGGCAGCCCCCGGCTCGTACCTTAGGTACGCCTTCACCATTGCTGCTGTTTCTGTTTGAAAAATTCCTTCAGTGAGGTTTTGCAAGGGTTTAATGTAAAGTATGTAACCGTTTATTATTATTAGGGTCAGATTACGAGGCCCAAGTTACCACCAACTATGGGCCTTCAAGGGGTGATGGTTCTGCGCTTTTTTTTGACGCTTTGGAATAGGATGCTTACAGACAAGTCCTTGATGTTTTTCGAAATTTAAATAATTAAATAATTTGTACCTTTTATCATGGGCTATCTTCGTTTTAGTTGATTAAGGGACCGTTCTAACTTAATGAAATAATTTCAATAAGTTAAGTTATTAAATTTACTTTTTTCATTTAATAAAAAATTTTAATTATGAATTTATTAAACTAATTTTTTTAACATTTTGTTAAATTTAGAAAGTCTTAATGCTATCATTATTCTCTAACATATCCATATCTAATTAATTAATTTTTATTCTTACCTACATAACATTTACTAATTAGCATTCTTATATATCTTTATACTTGTAATAATATAGCAATAGAGTATTATTGTTTTTATCTTTTTATTATTTTAAATTAGCATTAGATATCTTTGTAATTTTTTTATGGGAGATTGATAGCTTCCTCATATTGAAATCAACATAAATCACTTACCCCCTTGTTATTCTCATAATAGCCAATCCCTTGATAGCATAATTTTAAAATATTGTCCTTATTTTCAAATATACTCTTATTCATATTTACTATAAATTAAATAAATCACGTCAATAGAAATCAAAATAAAAAAAAATCTCAATACTAAAAAAATGAAAAATTATGTTTCGGTGTGAATAAAACATTAATCATAAGATCTTTTTTCTTATATTTGTTGTTATTTTTGAGCATTTTTCTTATAACAAATATAAATTTTATATTTTCAAGATAAATTACCAAATAAATGACTCATTTACCCTCTTTTTCTTAAATTTTTTTTTTGTGTCATTATTTTTTTGGGATATTATGAAAGGAGATAAGTGATATAATTTATTTCAGTAGGGGAAGTTGGCTATCTCTCTTTTTTTTATTAATGTTTTTCATATAAAGTATCATAAACTACAATAAAGTTGATTAACATATTCTTATTTAGAATATTTAAAGGTTTGTATTCACCTGAACATAATTTATATTATGCTAAATTATTATCTTATTTATATTTTTTGAGATATTTATTATTTATTTAACATTTAAAATTTTAAGGGCACAAATGTAAAAATGCTGGTAAATTTTCAATTTTTTATGTTAAAAAAAACAACTCAATACTTAATTTAGAAAAAAATTAAACTTGTTATTTAAATTTAAACATTCAGCTCCATTCAGAATTCAGATTGATTCAGATTTATCCAAATTTTAGACCAAAACACAAACATCACCTCAATATAGTGCTAATCTGACTATTTACTCTGGTAGTGTAAACTAACCTAATCACACTAATTATTGTTTCTTGCATTAATTCTTTTTACTTCTATGTAGAATTTTGAAGTTTCTAAGTTGTTAATTTTGTGGGTATACTAGTAAATTCTAGTATGATTATTCGCTTTAATGCTATTAATCACTATTATGGTATTTCCGTTATCTGCATCAGCTTTAATGGGTTTTGATAATTTTTTCCGAATTTTTTTTTATATATTGTATTTTATGCTTGTCTTACCGTACATCATAATGTATCATGACAATTATAACTATCTCAAAATACTGGAAAATTACAAGGTGAAAAAAATGAGCTCGTAATCTTAATATTTAATAACTAACATATGTTTGTGATAATATTTATCATGAAATCTACTGTAGAATATAATTAGATGTTATTCACTATTGTTGCATTGTGTAGGTCATAAACTAAACAACAAAAATATTTTGGAACAACAGCATTTGGATTTTTTATTTTTTATTCTCTTCATTATTTTTTGTTTTTTATTTTTGGTAAATCAAAATAGAACAAAGAAAGCTTTATTAAAGGAGGAAACAAAATTACATTTAGATAGGGGGACATGATGAGTCTGACCCTCAAAATCAAAATAAAAATAAGAAAAATCGAGTAATCGGTTGTCACAGAAATCAAGGCAGCAAATCCATCGACTACCACTTTCCATACGATCAACCAACTTGTAATTTTGATTTTGGATTAAGGCATTAAGCATAGTTTTACCATATCTTTGAGCGTGAATATGCTTACCATCCTTATTATATCCTCAAGTAAAGATAAGATCCCTCTGATTCTTTTTCTTTTTAAGACTTTTTCTAAGCTCTATTTGCTGACCTTTAGTAATAACAAAC
Source organism: Murraya paniculata (assembly GCA_030449075.1). Taxonomy (NCBI): domain Eukaryota; kingdom Viridiplantae; phylum Streptophyta; class Magnoliopsida; order Sapindales; family Rutaceae; genus Murraya; species Murraya paniculata. Next base: position 1,264,448 of record JAEVFN010000034.1, on the reverse strand, counting down.
TGAAAATCAAATTCTTTATCAATGTCTTCATCCACTTCAAGAAAATTGACCTGCTATGACAAGTAAAAACTGGGGAGCCTCTAAGTTGCAGCAGCTGTAAGTTACAGCTGCTGCAATTTTGCATGAACAGTACCCACGTGGGGTTACTGTTCATGCAAAGTTGCAGCGGCTGTAACTCACAGCTGCTGCAACTTAGCAAAATCCGTAAAAACTGTCATCTAAGGGAGTGGATGGAAGTTGTCACTTCCATCACTGTAGCTAGAGATGACAAAATTGGTTATGATAGTATTATACGACATGGATACAAGATGACTTTTTTGAATTCGTATTGAAAAATACTGACACAATTAATAAATTGGTTCACACGACAAGACACGATAAATAATCATATCGTATATGCGTTGGACCACCTCAACATGATTGCACTATATCAATTAGTATATGGTAATATTATAGAAAATTAAGACTATCAATTAATATTATTTAAAAATTATATTCATATTATTTAAAATATATGAGATAATACATATGTATGTATGTATGTATGCATGCATATGTATGTATCTATGTATGTGTATATTGAACACTAAATAATTATTTATGTCATATTCATATTGTGTTATAAACTTATTGTAATATTTATGTCATGTTAACTTATATATAACCTATTTTTAAGGAAATATTGACATAGTTGTTATTTTTAAATTAATTTTAATTTTTTATTAATTATGTTAAACCAGTCAAAATGATTAACATGATTAATAAATAGGTCGTATCTATATTTTAATGTTTGGACACAATTAATAAACGGATTGTATCCATGTTTGCTTAAATTTGACACAACATGAATAAGACATGATGGGGATGCAACACAATTACACAAATTAACACTTTTAATTGTAGCCAATGACAAGAAGTGATAGCATAACAATACCTGTCACAGAGTTTTGATTAGATATTACTAGTCACATATTTGTGAAAACATAATTTCAAGGGAAGTAGAACAATTTTGAACTTGGTTCCCTTTTTTTTTTTAATTTTTTAGTGGGAAATTTTAAATTATTTCTATTTGACCAAAAAAAAAAAGATTTTTGAAAGTGTCACATTTCTATGATGGGTTGTCGACCATGATATTTTTGAAATTTTTTAAAATACTTATTATAATTGTTTTGGGAAATTCCCAAATTCTACAAAATTTTAGCATAATTAAAATTTATAAATCTCAAATATCATCCATTATATCCACAATTGAAGGTACATTCACAAATTTCAGTTTTACATTACACATTGATATAATTATCATTTACAAATAAATTATTTAATTACATACAAGCTTAATTATAATAAACTAAAAAACTAACGTACACGGTTAAGCACTCATATAACCCAAATCAAACTAACTCCCAATAGTGAAAACTGAAAAGAAGTCTTGGATGAATTTTTCAAATTCAATTCAAATATAGACCAAAAAGTGGAGACCATATTTTGTGCTTACATAATGTGGTATTGATACTTGACTGCTTGGAGTAGGTATGCCAAGCCAGCTAGCTTGTCGTTCAAAAAGTGAATCCTTAATGCTCATAATCATACACATAGCATGCTTTCTTGCAAAGCAATTCTTCTCTTGCAATTAGACTTTCCATTGTAGTTCGTTGTACCTAGCGTTTTTAACTTCATACACTCTATAAAAAGTTTAAATGACATGATTTCCAAAAGAGTTCCTAATTTACTTGAGGTATGAATCAAAATAATAGCAAACAATTAACAAAATAAATATGTGTGAAAAAACTATCAGTGATAACCATATATAAGACTATAAGTTGATTTTGTTTGATTTTTGAGCAATATCAATTGCAAATTATGGCAACCTACTGGAGGAATCCTTTAATTAGTTTTTAAAACACATGTAAATTCAACTGCAAACTAATGTTTCTATTGAATTCTCATAAATCAATCTGAATGGGAACCTTTAAGAATTTATTATGTATATCAGTATATGAATATTGCTGCTAATGTTTCAGACTTGGCAACTTTAATACCTAACTACATAAATAATCTCAATTAAATTTTTGCTTAAATATTATGTAGTGGATCATGCACAATCAGCTTATAATCCATTTATAGTGATGACTACTCCAAATGCACAGGATATTTCATTATGAACACTATTTGAAACATACAAATTTGTAAGTACAATAAAATTACAAAACAATTTAACAGAAAGCAACAATAGCACAAAATCTAAACAAAAACTGAATAGAAACTAAACAAGAATATATAAATAAAAGGAAATCCAAGGCCTGTACTAAACAATTTCTTTAAAATAGATTGCTACCTACTTCGGGTTTTATAGGTTTTAACAGCATCTATTTCCCAAGATACAATGTGCATGAAAAAATATTGGCGTACCACCAAATCGTTTCATGGCGAGCTCCTGATGTGTTCGAACTCTTTTACACAGAAAAATATCAAAGGTGGAAGAAAGCTTTTTGTTCTAGTGTGTCGTGTGTTTCTTCCGAAACTGAATAGAGTGAGCCAATTTATAGTAATAAGAGAGGGACATTTCAGTACAAAAATTACATTAAAGTACTTTAACAGGTGTCTTTAATTTTTTTTTTAATTAAAAACTCTTGTAACTAATGTGACTAATTCAACGTTAGTAAGAATAGAATTAATTTGACTGGTACCTTTTGTTTTAATTTTATGCAATTTAAGTATTAATAGAATATTGCCAAAACATGGCTAAGGCATGCTTGCATGATATTCATGTATGTGGGCCGCAGACGCACATGAGTCAAGCTAAATCATACTAGAACTTGCATTCCCCTGTGCGAGTGCTTAGCAAGAGAAAGCGTATATGCATAGATTCTTACCCAACTACACTTGAGTAATCATATATAAACCACTGATTCTTTAGCTTTTACAATTTCTCATGTACCTCAGTGTTATTTTGAGCTTATAGATATAACATTCCAAAGTACTCACGGAGGTGTATATAAATCACTCTAGGTCGTTCACTTATACTATGTTTGTCCCACTCAACATTATGCCTCAAAATGGTAACTTATGTGCTATTTTTCCAACAATCTCCTACATGAATAAAAACCGACTGAAAACAGAAAACCAAATGTTTTTAATATTAAAAACGTTTTGACCTTGGTGACAAAGTTCAATGGATCAAAATTTGCATAGAATAGGTAGGTCTTAACTTTTGAACTGTCTGTTGCGAAAATATATTTATTTTACTAGTTGACAATAAACGCGATATCTTTGACCTATTCTGTTGTTAATGTAAATAGTGATATATTCCATACAATAATCTTTCCTAATACATCTGAATTCTCATTGTTATGTTCATTTTGGCTGTAAACATCTATTTGGTTTTGCAAGGGTTTCTAAGAATTACATCTTAAATAATTCCCTTTGAAGCGGACTCACTTCTTTCTCACATAGGTAGTTTTTTTAATTAGAAGTTATAAAAATCAATACTTTCCTGCTTGTATTTCTGAGTTCTACTTTTCCACTCATATTTTCGATGCATAAGAATCATTAAGAGCATAGCTGTTGGGAAAGGAATCTATACAAGCAATTTCAAATTAAGCGGAAATAAATTATTTTCTTCTTTGTGCGATTAAAACAGGATGTGTACCACTAATTAATAAGCAAAAAATAAACCTACATAATCTCAAGCAATAAACCAACCATAAAAGACATAGATTTTATGTGGAAAACCCATAACAGAAAAAACTACGAGACTGTAGATTTGCGTGTTGCTTTGTATTTGCTGTAGCATTTTGTCTTGATTTTACTTATTGCAATTCCCTATTTCGGTTGACCACTCATTTAGAGGATACTAGCTAAGGAAGAGCATAAAAAATGTCCGACTTAGTGGAATAAATTAAGACACTACATGATTTTGGATTAGATTTCCTAAGTTGAGTTAATCTCGATTTGAATAGGGTCATGTTTGATCTAAAATTAGTAAAGAACTACACATAGGAATTCACCTTATAGGGCAATTGGAACCTAGAACGTTTGATGCAATATATGATGTTAGCGTAGTAACTGGTTATTGTTAGATTGCATTTAGATATAAGATATCTAATAGGCGAATGCTGATGATGCATGAGAGATTGTGTCTAGTGTTATAGTAGATGCTGTAGCAACAGAATCATAATTGAAAAAAAATGTCATTATTATTAAATAAGTTTAGTCACTTAACTACTCATTTCTCATTGAGTACATCTCTTAGATTGACTTGAAGATTTATTGTACTGCATTTTGTCTCTTACATTTTCTTATTTTATTTCATTCGTCACTTTATTTTAATTTTGACTGAAATTACACTATTAAGATTGCTATAGCAAGACCGATAACATCAATCCCTGTGGAGACAATCTGAATACTTATCCGTATATTATTTTTTATGTACACTTGCACATTGACACCTATAATATATAACAGTAGAATAACAACATTTTCCATTATGAAATGTTGTTTTAACATTTATTTGATGCAATTCAAGGTCTATATGTGCAACGATGGCTAGAATTAATCTTATAGAAGCGAACCTTACTACTAGAGAAAAATTCTCCTTATAGTCTATATCCTCTAGTTGGGTATATCCTTTCGCTACCAAACGTGCCTTGTATCTTTTAGTTGTGCCATCTGCCTTTCGTTTAACACGTAAAACTTACTTGTTTCCAATGGCCTTGCAGTTGGGTGGTAGATCAACCAACTTCCAGACATGATTTGATATCATAGACTCTATTTCTTCATCCATTGCTTTAATCCATAATTCTTTAGCTGATGATGTGATAGCCTCATTATAAGTTCTTGGCTTATCACCATCATGTGAAGCAATCATAAATGCCTCCTCCTAAATCTCAAAATGACGACTTGGTATGGGTATAAGATTACTTTTACGAGTTGAGTTCTCTTGTGGAGTAAGCCCATCTTGTGGTTGATTCCCACTAGGATTAGAGTTCCCAGATATATCTAGGTTTCTCTCAGTTTGTAAATCAGAAGCATCATTAATATCTGGATCATTCAACTTATATAGATGAATGTCTTTATCGACTTCTTGAATGCTAAGGAAATCATTTTCCAAGAATGTGACATCTCGCGATTTTATCACAATTACAGTTCCATCATCATGTTCACCTATGAAAACATACCATTTGGAGTGTTCTGGGTATCTTATAAAAATACATTTCTTTTCTCTTGGACCTAACCTCCTATGTCTATGAAATAGTTTGTGACATATGCTGTAGACCCCCAGGGACACAAATGAGTAAGGTCAGGTTTTCTACTATCCATTGCTCATATAGAGTGGAACTTATTAACTTAGAACTTAATTAAGTACATAAGTGGCAATCAACAATGCATCTCCCTAGCAAGAAATTGAAAGAGTTGCTTGCTCGAGTAATGTTCTACTCCTCCTTTCTGTAACACCATTTTGTGTCCTAGGAATAGTTAGTTGTCTCTTAATACCTTTATCATTGCATAGTTTCTTGAGCTGTTCTGAAAGGTATTCACGTCGTGGGTTCATTCTTCAGACTTTGATCCTTTTGTACAATTGATTCTCTACTAAATTTAAGTAATATCTAAAGCAATCCAATGCTTTAAACTTATGGAAAATCAAATAAACATGACCAAAACGTGGGTATGATCAATAAATGTGATAAAATACATGGCTCCATCATAATTTTATGGTTTGATATGCACATATGCACTTTATCTCGGTTGGGACTTGGCACCAGCTTGACGTACTCATCATTTCTTACAATGTAAGGATTACACGAGTCAAAGCCCAGTAAGATAACACTTTGGTACATGTATTGATTATTATGTGCATAGATAGGCTTATGAACATTAAATCTTTAAAAGAAACTCAGAAGTATAAAACCACTTCATTAGGGCCCTAGGTATATTGCACTATAAGGTTGGCATTTTTCATTTTAAAACAAGATGCCTTTGGGCGTAAATTAATAGTTGATCTTTTGGGCATTACGTATCGCCGTCCCTAAAAGATCATTGTTTACTTAGCCTTGAGGGCTTGCCCTCTTTGGAAACTTTGCCACCCCGATAGTACAACAACGTATTTTTCAAAACTCATTTTTAAAATGTCTTCTTTGTAAAGAAATCTTAACATACTAACATGAAATTCATGTGTGCAGTCATAACGTGTAAAGTTCCTAGATGCACAACAGAGGTAACCATTGATAAGTCTATGAAATGATAGTTATTATGGCATTTTTAGACTCAAACTAATAGTACTTAGAGAGTAAATAATGTGTTTTTACTGCATTTTTAGTTACATTTTGCATGAACAGCTGTTTAAGTTTAATTTTAATAAATTGATTATGTTTTAGAATATTTTGTGCTCTGATTATGTGCATGATTGTAGGGGACCAAAAAGCTCAAGATTTATGATGGAAAGTTGTAGCAATCTTATAGCAACTGCATATGAGATTTCACGCGTGTTAATTAAAAAATTGCTATCCAAACTTTCCAAAAATAGAAGACACGCGGCTATAAGCTTCTGGTTTCCCTGATTCGGAGTTACAAAAAGGAGCACGCATGAAGAGAAAAGTGGAAGAAGCAGTCATTAACGAAAAAAGCAGAGAAAAAAACAAAAAGAAAATAGAGAAAAAGAGAGATTTGAGGACTGCAACAAATGATTTAAGGAGAAAAAGAAGGAGAGATCATAAGATCAAGCGGAACTCAATTCCTAATCTTTATTTTCGTGTTTTCTTTCATCTATGAGAATGTATTTGATGGCTAAAACAATTCTTGTTACTATTTTATTGCAAATCATGAATTGAACTTTGTTGTGATTGAGTGTTAAACAAGCTTGATGGTTATTTGACTGATATATTTGTGTTGCTCTGAATTTGCTACAGCAGTTTATCTTGATTTTACTTATTGTAATTTCCTATTTCGGTTGACCACCTATTTAGTAGATACTATCAAAGAAAGAGCCTTAAAAAGGTCTGACTTAATGGAAGAAATTAGGATAATACATGATTTTAGATTGGATTTCCCATGTTGACTTAATCTCAATTTGAATAGGGTCATGCTTGATTTAAAATTAGTAAAGAATTAGACATAGGGATTCACCTTATAGGGCAATTGGAACATAGAACGCATAATGTTATATCTAATGTTAGCGTAACAACAGATCATTGTTAGGTTACATTTAGATATAAGATATCCAATAAGAAGTTGCTGAGTGTGTGTGAGAGATTCTGCTCAGTGCTGTAGTAAATGCTGTAGCAACGGCTCGGTAATTAAAAAAACAGTCAAAACCATTAAGTGAGTTTAAACACTCAACTACGTCTTTTCTATTGAGTTTGTCTTTATGTTTGAACTGAGACTTTACCATATTGCATTTTATTTGTTGCATCTTTAATCTAGTTGGTTTCATTAATTATTTTATTTTAATTTAGACTGAAATTACACTGTTAAAATTGCTATAGCAAATCTGTTAACATCAATTCCTGTGGAGACGATCTGAATACTCATCAGTATATTACTTGTTGTGTACATTTGTATATTGACACATATAGCAGTAAGAAATCAACCCCTCTAGTTACCTTTGGATAATGACATTGTTGTTGTTTTGCATTGTTGATATTCTTACTGTGTTTATGATTTTATGGCCACTCAAGCGTGCTATGAGTTGGATTTAAAGGCACGAACCTACCATACACAATTTTGAATTTTGAATTTAGTTGTCTCTGCAACAGTCAACTATTTTAACTTATAAAGCTGATGGCATGCAATGTAATATGTTAACTTCAAAGCCTAATTACGTTAACATCACTGGCAATCTTCATAATTTATTCAACTTCCAAGCGCAAATTAGGAATAACAATTATATTTTTTTGCATATTAAGAGATATCAATTTTTAATATTTAAATCTTATAAACAACTTATTTTTTAGTATTTTATTATTTATTTTGTAGATGTATTCCCATCTTTTCTTGCAAAAATGTCAAATCAACAATTATTTTTTAAATCACACTCTATTAATATTGTTAATAGATTATTCTGTTACAAGTTGGGGTATTTTTGTACTTTAATTAGTCAACATTAGTCGGCTATTAAAAATAACAATTTTAGGGGGTAAATTGAAGTTTTTATGCTTTGGGGGGATAAAGTGAGGTATGTCAATCTAATAAGGGGATAAAATGAAATTTATTCTTATGGAAATTAATTTATCTATTGTTTTAATATGCCTACACTTATTAAAATAGACCTAGATTCTTAACATATTGTAAGAGAGATTGCAAAAGCCCCCAAATTTATGGAGTTCTCCTTTGCATTCTTTACGAAATTTGTATTGCTATATCACACCTCTCCTATGTTGGAATCAAAAAAGTTAATCTCATCATTGTCAGCATGACACCTGGGCTATAAAGGAGATCCAAGTACTTGGAGCACACTGCCTAACTCTGGAATTGAATCCTTAGAAGATCTAACGTAAAAGATGTTTGAGGTATTACAATCGAATCCCTCATGCAAAATTTTCTCTTTGTGTTACTTATACTTCAATTCTTTCAACACAAGAAACTAAGAGGAACTTGTTTGAGTGTAAATTTGGAACATTGATTTGAACTAATGCGCAAGTGACACGTAGTAGAAAATGAAAGAGAGGAAAAGTCAACACTTTTCTTTGAGAGAGAACACAACTCCAATAAATTTATTTGCTCATTTCAATTGGTAAATTTGGGGTTCAAAGTGACAATTGGAGCCTTCATGTGTGTGGGCTTCATGTCATCAGAAAAAGGATAAATATCTTTGTCTACTAGGCTAAAATGAAGGGAGCAATAGAAGAATACATAACAATGAGAAAGAGGACACATCAACACTCCCCAACTGTCCCTTGAAAAGTAGACCACTGCACTAGCTTCCACCACGTGGCAAAGGGCAAGGACCACATTGGTGCTGGAGGAATTACTTATTCATTAAGCTTATTTGGTCACTGTGAAGTAAATAAAATAGAAAGAAAAAAATAACCCCACTTGTGGAGGCTAGAAAAATGAAATTCGCCTATCTATAATTACCAAAATACCCTCAGAAGCACTTCTTTATAAGCTCCACATGTTTAATTTTGAAAAGGATCTCTCTCCTTTTGCTCTATCCAGCTCTTGGAGTCTTTTCCAAATCTAATTTCTTGATAGCCAGCTTCACCTTCTTCTTCCTCCATTTATGGAGTTTCTTCCTGTATTTTTACACATCTATGGAAGATGTTAACCACTTCATTTCCTAAAAGAGTCTTTTCCCTTATTTTTCTCTTAAGAAAATCCTTTAATTTCCATAAGACTCACATCTCCTTTATGTTATTATTCACCATAAACAACTTTTAATAAGGTTTTGTTGATATTACAAAGTAAATTATATAACACTCCATCTTTATAATGGATTTGTGATGTGCTACTCTTGTGGATATAGGATAAAGGGCCAAACCACATAAAATCTTGTGTGTTCTTTATTGTTTAAACTTATTTTCTACCTATTATGCTGATTTTGATGCTCAAATTGCATTTCATAATATGTGCTCACTTGAGTCATACCATGAGCTTTATTGAACTACCTCGATAAGCTAATCAGAGTTATCTCTTGACCGTTCTTAAGGTACCCCTGAGCTCTCTTGAGCTCTTTATATCAACTTTCTAATTAACTCTCACGAGATCCACTAAACTCTCCATTTTATTTCAAACTAAGAATATCTCAGTTCACTTCTCAAACTGCCTCAACTCATTTTTCAGATCACTTCAGCTATACCTTCTGCCTAAATGTCAGAAAAACACACCCCAAATGTTTATTAGCGCAATCTACCCCTAATATAAATTCATTTTTATGAATAAGATTTAACCTGGATTCGATGAAAACAATCACTAAATGGTTGAAATAAGATCTTAACAAAAATTTGATGAAAACAACATAATATGTTACATGCTATGAGAAAAGAATACATGTATTATGGCTAAGAAATTTTATCAATGGATTGAAAATTATAGATATAAAAACCATTGATATTATATCGAGGAAATCCTACTATAATTTTATTATCTAAGGAAAATAAGTGCAAAAACCAAAAGTATGTGTATCGACATAAACTTCACATTAAGAAGCATGCGTTGTTTATTGATCACATACAGTGAGAAGAATGTTATGACAAAACCTTTGCTGAAAACCATCACCTATAAACCAGGAACATTCATGGTATCATCAAGAATCAATAATAAATTATGCGAAAGCGTACCTGAATCCATAATGCTGAATTACTCTCTATGGTTGTTTGGTTGGCCTTCCAGATCAACACGTTTTCTTAGAGAACCTTTAAGTTTCTCACTACTCTCTCTCTGATGATGGGATATTAGTAGAGAATGGAAAGATTACGTGTGACCTGGGGACCATGACCACTTATATAGACAACATTTTTCTGTTGTCATTAGGTATTCCTAATTCTGCCCATCATAGAATTAGAATACCATTAGGTCTTTACACATTAAACGCCCACACCCTATTAGATACGTTAAAGCCCATAAAACCAAAAACTTAATTAAATCACTTTTAATTGGGCTTAATGTTATTTGACAGTCCGCAATACATAATTATTCACATATAAGCCCAACGTTGGATTAAAGATCCAACAATACTAGATTAAAAAATCCAACAATACTGGATTAAAAAATCCAACAATCTCCCACTTGGGCTATATGTGTAACCTTATAATTATGCTTTGCGAAAATAACCGTATGAGCTCATCCTTACTGTCACTGCCGAAATGTATCTATAACCAATCCGGTCCATCAATCATACCAACATAGGATCAAAGCGGCCTTTGTTACATTTATCATAACTCGACCCATCAATGGTCACTATGTCAATATAACTGAATGGCATAGATCATGATGTGAATGTGTAGCATGAAAATTTCATGCAATGTGATCTGAACATGCCTATTTCCAATTGGTCAACTTTAAACTTTAGTGAGATCAAACCATATTAAAATCAGAGTGTGAATAAACAAAAACTTTATTTCTGCAGAAAATAACATTAATATATCCATAAACCGAAATAACTGAAAATGTCTATAACATAAGAGCATTTAAAACTACAAAAAAACTCCCACTAGAACTGAATATCCTTTAATGACATGACACTCATACGAGCAACTTGCTCATGGAACGTTTTGGGTGGCAGTCCTTTAGTAAGCGGATCCGCAATCATGGAGTTTGTACCAATGTGCTCTATTGATAACTGTCAACTCTGAACTCTTTCTTTAACAACTAGAAACTTGATGTCTATATATTTTGACTTCGTCGAGCTCCTGTTGTTATTAGAATACAGCATTGCTGACTTATTGTCACAAAATAATCTGAGTGGTCTATCAATACCATCTACTATACGCAATCCCATGATAAAATCTCGTAGCCATATTCCGTAATTGGATGCCTCATAACACGCTATGAACTCTGCCGCCATAGTGGAAGAGGTTATAAGAGACTGTTTAGCACTCTTCCAGGAGACAGCACGCCTAGCTAGCAGATAGATGTAACCCGAAGTGGATTTCATACTATCTTGACATCCAGCAAAATCGGAGTCAGTATACCCAACGATCTCAAGCTGATATGACCTCCGATATGTGAGCATGTAGTCTTTTGTTCCCTCTAAATACAGCAAGACTCGTTTGGCTGCTTTCCAATGGTCTAATCCTGGGTTGCTTAAATATCTGCCCAACATCCCAGTAACGTACGCAATATTTGGTCGCGTACAAACCTGAGCATACATCAAACTTCCTACCGCTGACGCATAAGGATTCTTATGCATTTCCTTTTCCTCGAAATCATTTTTGGGGCACTGATTGAGACTAAATTTGTCTCCCTTAGCCACAGGGGTATCACCTGGTTTGCAATTTTGCATGCCATATCTCTTGAGAACTATTTCGATATAGCTCTTTTGTGATAATCCAAGAATACTCCAAAAGCGGTCATGGTGTATCTGTATGCCTAATACAAAAGAGGCGTCACCAAGATCTTTCATCTCAAAATTCTTAGCTAGAAATCTCTTGGTGTCGTGCAATAAGCCTATATTGCTACTGGCAAGCAAAATGTCATCGACATATAAAATTAGAAAAATATACTTGCTCCCACAGAACTTATGGTATATACAATCATCAACCAAATTTATCTCGAAACCGAATGAGATGATCACTTGATGAAACTTAAAATACCATTGTCGAGATGCTTGTTTGAGCCCATAGATGGATTTCTTAAGTTTGCAAACCATAATCTTTGGGTCTCCGAACACAAAGTTTTCTGGCTGCAACATATAGATCGTCTCATCAATGTTGCCATTGAGAAACGCTGTCTTAACATCCATCTGATGTAACCCAAGATCGAAATGCGCGACTATTGCCATTATGATCCTGAAAGAGTCTTTCGAAGAAACCGGAGAGAAAGTCTTTTTATAATCGATGCCTTCTTTCTGTGTAAAGCCCTTTACGACAAGACGCGCTTTGTATCGTTCCACATTGCCTTTCGAATCCTTTTTTATCTTAAATATCCATTTGCAACTAATAGGTTTCGCACCTTCTAGCAATAGGACGAGATCCCGTACGTCATTGTCCTTCATAGACTTTATTTCCTCATTCATGGCATCAATGCACTTCTGAGAGTTAGAACTTTCCATAGCTTGATGGAAATTAATCAGATCATATTCCATTACGCCGATGTCTACCTCATGTTCTTGGAGAAATACAATGTAATCGTCTGGCACTGCACTTCTCCTTTCTCTAGTGGACCTCCTCAATGGCATAGGTTTTTGAGGCTACAGCTTGTTCTTCTAGAACAAGTTCTTGTATTGGGGGTTCTCCAACATTATCTTGATTTTTTGTGTCTTGAACAAAGTCAGGAATGAGATCCTGATCAATGCCAACGACACCTATGGGAATATCAACGTATTCTTCTTTAAGGATAAAGTCCCTTACTGTATCTCCTCCCGCAAACTCGACATCCTTAAATAACCGAGCATTTCCTGACTCAAAGATCGACTTAGTCGTGAGATCATAAAACTTGTACCCCCTGGATCGTTTAGTCGTGAGATCATAAAACTTGTACCCCCTGGATCGTTCAGAGTATCCAATAAAGTAGCAACTTACCGTCCTTGAGTCCAGTTTCTTCTCATTAGGCCTATAAGGCCTCGCCTCAGCTGGACATCCCCAAACATGCAGGTGCTTTAGACTAGGCTTTTTGCCTGTCCAAAGCTCGTAAGGGATCTTGGCAGTCGCTTTAGTTGGAACCCTATTAAGGATATACGCTGCAATCTTAAGTGCTTCACCCCAGAATGATTCTGGTAAGGTAGAATGACAAATCATACTCCTCACCATATCCTTAAGTGTCATGTTTCGTCCTTCAGCAACACCATTCATAGTGGGAGAACCCGGCATAGTGTATTGTGGGACAATACCGCATTCTTCTAGGAATTTAGCAAAAGGTTTTGGACATTGTTCACCTGAACCAGCATATCTACCATAGTACTCACCACCACGGTCAGATCTGACGCTTTTAATTCTTTTACCGAGTTGGTTCTCAACTTCAGCCTAAAAATTTTTGAACATATCCAAGGACTGTAACTCTTCATGGAGGAGATATATATATAGACATATCTAGAAAATCGTCTATGAACGTCATAAAATATTGTTGACCATTCCAAGCTACCACAGGGAATGGCCCACAAATGTCTGTATGTATAAGTTCTAAGACGTCCGAAGTCCTATTGGCTTCAAATCTCCTTTTATTGGTTTGTTTCCCTTTGATACAGTTAACACAGATATCAAAGTTTGTAAAATCTAAGGGGTCAAGTATTTCGTCTGACACAAGTCTCTCTATTCTCCATCTAGAGATATGACCCAATCTCTTGTGCCATAACACAGCCGAATTCTCATTGGTTAATTTTCTCTTTAAACCTCGTGTACTTAATTGCAGAGATTCATTAAATGATGCAATCGTATCAAACATATATAGATTATCATTACCCGAAAAATAACCAGAACCAACTAATTTTGAATCATGAAACAAACTAAATTTTTCATTCCCAAATGAACAAGAATAACCAAATTTGTCCAAAGCAGAAATAGAAATCAAATTCCGTCGAAAAGATGGAACAACAAATGTTTCATTAAGATACAAATAAAATTCGGTTTTCAACAATAATCTAAAATTTCCAATTACTTCAACTTCAACTGTTTTGCCATCGCTTACATAGATGTATCTTTCACCATCACTACGTTTTCGGCAATTCAGGCAGCCCTGCATCGACACACTGATGTGAGCGGTTGCACCAGAATCTATCCACCATGTGTGTATAGGCACCGAAGTTAAATTAACCTCAGAACAAACCAAACTAATAAGCATATCTTTCTTAGCATGCCAAGCGTGGTAATTAGTGCAATGCTTCTTCTTATGCCCCTCAGCTCCACAGAAGAAACAACCAGTACCTTTCTGATCACCGGGTTTCTTTTGGTGTTTCCTTTGGGGAGTTGTATCTATAGCTTCCTTAGCCTTCTTCCTTTTCTTGCCTTTGTCCTTGCCTTTAAAGGTAGAGGCAAAGTGAGCACTTTCTGTCTTATCTTTCTTAAGCCTATCCTCTTCCTGAACACAGTGTGATATGAGCTCATTCAGAGACTAAGTCTCTTTTTGACAATTATAGCTCACCTTAAATTGGTTAAACTGTATTGGTAAGGATATTAAAACCAAATGCACTAGCAAGTCCTCAGAGAGTTCAAGCTTTAGTGCTATGAGCTTAGAAGCAAGATGAGACATCTCCATGATGTACTCCCTAATATTGTATTTGCCCGTATACCTCATTGAAATTAGGCTTGTCAAGAGCGTACCGATTTCAGCCTTTTTGTTCTTAACAAACCTCTGTTCAATCTGTGCAAGGAACTCCTTAGCCGTAGTTGCTTTTTCAGTTATTGAGCCCCTGAATGCTTCTAGAATGGCTTTCTTCATGATCATAATGCGCATGCGATTTGATCTCTCCCACCTTTCTATTTCCCTTTTATCATCAGGGGTACTCTCATCTGTAAGAGGTGGGGGAGAATCAACTATTAACGCAAGGTCAAGATTCATGACTGTAAGAACTATTGAGAGGATCTCGTGCCATGATTTGAAGTTATAGCCATTTAGCATAGGAATAGAATTGATGTTGGCAGTAATATTTGTAGCAGACATAATTGAATCCAGAACAACAAACAAACAAAACAAGCTCATATTAGTCTTTAAAACAAAATTAAATTCAAATAAATGTAAACCCCATCTTAAGATACTGGACACTCCATTAATATTTCATCTTTAGACAAAATATTAACTTGTAAGTGATATCTTGGCGCAGTAATCAAACACTGATAATAAGAACATGTCAAACAATAAATCTTCATTTGGGCCGATTTATTATTCACATGTAAAAATCGAATAATCATCACATGTTTATTACCACAAGTGCACATGTAATTCTATTAAATATGGACCTTCCTTTGGGCCGATCGATATTCACAGAAATTACATGAACAAAACCTTTTATATTCTAAAATAAATTAATTTCCATAAGAGAGGCCACTTTGGTGACATGTTGTTTCAACTAATTCATCTCAAAATACATATAAATATACCAATATTCAAATTTAAAATTGCACAAAATGACCATAACAAAAAAGAAAAAAAATTAAAAAAATTGGGGTCAAATCAGTCAACGGTCAAAGTCAACGATCAACCATTGATCGTTGACCGGTTACTCATTGACCGGTTCAGGCCTGGACCGGTTCGATTGACCCGAACCGGATCCTGAACAAGCCCACAAATCAAACCAACCCTCCTTTTTTTTTTTTTTTAATTTTACCTTCATGAGCGTTGCAAACATTTAATCTATCAAGCCCACTCTTTGTTGGACCAAAACTAGTATTTCATTAAGCCTAACTAAATTTAGGACTTAAAAAGATAAATTTCTTTATCATTATGCCGAAAAGAAAATTTGTAACACCTAAGGGATCTTTATGATATAATCCATGAAACCCTAAAATTATTATTCGTTTTCTTCTTCCATGCGGCAGCCATGCTGCTGCTTCCCTTTTTTTTTTTTTTTTTTTAAACCGGATTTCTAAATTAAAAAGAAAAGAAAAAAAATTTCAAATTCTGGATTTCTAATATTTTACATAATCAGAAATAATCATATGAGATTTGTTCTTAAATTCAATAATTTTAATAATTTCGTTATTATTAAATTCAAGAACATCAGAGATTTAATCACTAATCAAAATTAAATTTGATTCCCAATGATTCAACATGAAAAGGGTCTAATACCACTTGTTATGACAAAACCTTTGGTGAAAACCATCACCTATAAATCAGGAACATTCATGTTGTATCACCAAGAATCAATAATAGATTATGCAGAAGCGTAATTGAATGCATAATGCTGAATTCCTCTCTATGGTTGTTTGGTTGGCCCTTCCAGATCAACACGTTTTCCTAGAGAACCTTTTAAGTTTCTCATTGCTCTCTCTCTGATGATGGGATGTCAGTAGAGAATGGAAAGATTACGTGTGACCTGGGGATCATGACCACTTATATAGACAACCTTTTCCTGTTGTCATTAGGTATTCCTAATTCTGCCCATCATAGAATTAGAATACCATTAGGTCTCTACACATTAAATGCCCACATCCTACTAGATACATTAAAGCTCATAAAACCAAAAACTTAATTAAATCACTTTTAATTGGGCTTAATGTTATTTAACAGTCCGCAATACATAATTATTCACATATAAGCTCAACGTTGGATTAAAAATCCAACAATACTGGATTAAAAAATCCAACAAAGAAAGCTTGTTTAACATATTCCATGAATAAAATTTTGCTTTGTTAAGTGTATAACGATCATGTGGATTGTATGGTGTTATTGGTTGAATTTAGTTTTGTTTTCAGCTTTAATATCTATTGACCTCTATGGAGGTTTTGTAATTACAATAAACAATAAAGTCATATACGTTATTTGTGCGCGTCCGAAATTTTATATAGTCCAGTAGGACCAGTTAAGTACTGGCGGACCTACTACAGCCCGCCCTAGCCCAAGAAAAACTTATTAATATCCCTTAAGTTTCTAATTTTTTATGTAATTATAGAGTTTTTATTCTATTTTTAAGTACATTCCCAATTCAACTCTATATATTTTTTAAATAAAATTTAGAGACTTATTTTATGAAATAATTAAATTATATATGTATTTAATAAATTGAAATCATAAGGGGCTAAAATATTATTACTGTTTTAAATTATTGTAAAAAATTATTATGTTATGGTCTAATTGAAAGAAAAATATTTCCATATATAACATTGTCACTAATATTAGAAATTTATAAGATGGCAATGGTAACAATTAACAATATTTTCGTAACTTCATGATTTATTCTCTTCGCAGTCATATTTGCTCTTTTCATCAAATTATTCACATATTTCACATTCTCTGTAAGGAAAGTAAAAAAGAATTTCATAAATAATTTTTTATGGTATAATTTTAATAATTTATATTATAAACTCATTTGTTGCATTCTTGTCATTTTTTTTATTCAATATATGTATTTTGCTAATAGTTTTAATATTGCGTTGCTTGATATATGTATTTCGCAGCTCTTTTATATGCACCGATATTCATATAAATATTTATAATAAAGTTATAAATTAGCCCAGAGTGACTAAAACTCCTAGGTCTGCCCCTATCCTGAATCACTTATGTAAGTTCATTCATAAAGCTATAATATACTCCCTTAGAATATATTAGTATTACATGGATGAAAATGTGTTTTTTTTTTTTTTCCTTGCGACACAACCTCCATGATTCGTGTATTGAGATTTTTTTTTTCATGTTTATAAAGTATTACTATCAAAAAATTTTGGATAGTTTAAATTTAGTTACCATATCAAGTTACAAGTTCATTTATAATTAATTCATTTTAACATGTGAGGCACGTGGAAAAATGTAAAATTTATTTTATGGCTTAAAGGACAAATAGAATTATTGAATAGATTGCTGGACTTTAATTATTTAACTTCTTAATGAAGCTGATAAAAGTATTTAATTTCTTAATCCACTTCTTTGATCAAAACAAGTAGGTAATTCCATTAATTAATGTCCTGTCAATAAGGGGAACTCAAGAACCTTTTTATTTATGAAACATGCGTCATAAGGTGCAAAGAAATTTATCTAATCCATATATGGTATTTCTTATTTTTATACCATTGAAGTTATGGAATTGTGGATGTCTCACACTGATTGCCGTCGCTGATGCTTCAGCACATTTGGGCCTGTCCTACATACAATTGTCTTTAAGTGGTAAGATCCTCCTCCTAATGCAATAGCTATTATATATGCTGTGCAAGGATGCAAGTGGTTTTCCTTGCTTGATTTCTTTAATTTGCCTTCTGTATTATCCTGTTGTTTAGGCTTTCCTTTTCATTCAAGCTTACAAATTTTTAGGGGTGAGACTCAGATTGCTGAACTGTCAAAACCCAGGCTACCCAGCTACCACACATCACTCCTAAATGCACCCTCAATTAAGTAGACGTGCCGCTTTATATATAAAATAAAAAATAAATAATTTAAAACAGAGAGAAATCCGTGGAGGAAATAATCAGTAGCCTGCACAAGTTAAGTATAAGGTCATCAATGGCCAGGATACTTAGAAATATAAACCGACCTCTAATTCTATAATCTCAATAATGTATCATAACAATAAAGATTATATAAGATAAGCTGTCTTATTCAAATGCTACCGACCAATTAACATTTGATTTTGAAGCATATAAAGCGTGTTTATTGTTTTACAATTGATTGGCAGTGTACTAGGGATTGAATAATTAATTAGGTAGTTAGCTTCAAAACCAAATTTGGTTGCATTTAAAAGTGGAGCATATTGGTTAGGCATCTTGCAAGTGGAGGCTCTAAAATAGTTGTTTATGATTTTGGATTTTTGGTTGTGGCACCAGTCATATGAGATCTTTCTAATTCACTATTTTTATGTTAATTTTTAAGGTCTAGTTAAGTTGGAGCATCCCTGATCAATGTAGAGCGCGGTACAAGAATCGGATCAATCGTAGTTGTTGTTTCAGTGGTTAAAATTAAAAAATATATGCCGGTTAGAAATATGAAATGCATATTATCTGTAGAGAAATAGCAACAAGTGTGATTGCTCTAAGTTGGAGCCATCTATAACTTAATAATTGCTTAGTTTTTAAACAATAATACCGTAACATGACTCGAGTACCTCGCACAAAGGTAAAAGTTTGATGCCCGGTTAAATCCATCATAGAAGGTAATAATTCTCTAAAGTATCGTTTGTTCTAGGATTTTTTTCTTTCTTATCATTAAGAGTTAATTTTAATGATTTCAACCAATTCTTTTTTAAAATATCATGAATAATTCATGTAGATTATGCGCCTTTGTCAAGAAAATATATAAAAGTAGAAACATTTAAATGAGTTTAATTATTTATTAGATCATAAAAAAGCGCTTTTCAAAAATCTCCTCCTTCTCAGGATCAACCAGTAATTACAATAATATATAAATTGATTTTAATCTTTGCTTAAAATTGTGGTTGAAAGGTTAAAAGTAATTAACTAAATTAGTAATGTTTTACCAAAAAAAAAAAAGATAAAAGAAAATTGTTGGTAAAAGTTGTTTAAACTACTTATTATATCAAATATCTCCAAGCTACCAATTTTTTTAATTTTATTACAAAATGCTCTCCTTGAATTTTAATTTTTACTATGACACATACATTTAGAACGTGGATTAGACGTTTCGCTCTTTTCTTCTATTTGATATATGCTTAGCTTAGCTGCTTTAGCATGATCGTTCTGGCTAGCAGCCTGCCTGTCACACTTGCCAAAGACAAACAAGCATAAAAACATAAATAAAACAAATAACTTAATTTAGAATAAATATTTGTTTAGTCCACATATTTTAATTTAAGTGTTCATTTAATTTTGATATTTTAAAAAGTACTTCAAAACACTCAACAGTTAAATGTGTTACACTCTTATCTTATTTTTTCTTCCTTTTAAATGATATCATTCTAACAATATCTTTGACATTAATTAATTTATTTATAAAAAAATTAATTAGTAAATTAACTGATAATTATTTATTAGTAAATTAACTAATAAATATTAGTGTGAAAGACCTATTATTTTTTGTACCTGCTGCAAAAAATTAATTGACCAAATTAATATCAACCAACTTAAAGAAATGTTAAATTTATTTACAACAATCTTACGAATAATTATTTTATAAAAAATTAATTGACCAAATTAATCCTAAGAGTAAAATAATAATATAAAAGCTTGTGTAAATTATTATGTTATTTTTAAGTTAATTTGATAAATTATTATTTTTTATTAATATCCCCAAAATATTACTACAAGATATTATCACAAAAAGAAAAAAAATAAGAATAAGAGTGTAACAGCATGGGTGTTTTGCTGTATTTATTAAAATATAATTAGAGTGTATTTTCTAAAATGTAGGAAATAAATGGATACTTAAATCAAAATATAAGAATTAAACAAGTATTTACCCTTTAATTTAAAGCCTTTAAAATTGCACAATATCCTCCTAATACTTGAGATTACACCTTTAACCACTCTGTAAACTTGAATTTGTTAAAACAGCGTTATCATAACTGTCTTTGAAATCTTGTTCTGAAAATGATGTATTCAGCGCATAATTTGAACTTTAGCTTTTTTGATGATTCAATTTTTAGTTTCATATTTTCCACAGAAAAGAAATATTGCAAGTTGCGAAGGCCATAATAATCCGTAGCCTTTTGTTCATTTCTTACTCCTATAATAACTTGAAATTAAAAAAAAAAAAATTGTAAAGCTTTTAATTAATTAATTGATGTAACTCTTGATTGTTGACCACCTGACAGCCACAAAACAAAACTGCATGTTATTTGGGTGGAAAGTTTCGTTAATTTTTTTCTGTAGTTTTTCAAATTATATATAGAAAAAATATATTTAAATCATTCCACCCAACATTGTTTGCACAAATTAAATAGCCATTTGCATTAAACGACATTTATTATTGATTCCTTACAATTTTATATTACTGTTTTTGTTGTTTGTAATGAAATTTATAGCCACTTTTCTTGAATTTTTATGAAATTACCGTTAGGTACAGTACCCAACAAATAAGGACTTGTTCGGTATTGTTTCTGAATATATGTTTTCTGAAAATAAAAAAGAGAATGAAAATGATATTTTACAGTTGTTGTATTTTGAATTTAAGTATGCATCTGGTATCATTTTTTGTATCCTGTATTTTAAAATTGAAAACATTAATATGCGTTGATAAAAATAATGAATATGTGTTCGATAATATTATTTTCAAAAATAATTTTTACTAAATATTTAAGTCATACTCATAGTTACAAATTAATTATTTAACTAATACATACACAAACATACCATAAATAATTTAAATAAAATAATTATAAAATTTACATGATAATAAAGTTTTAGTATTAGCATTAACAAAAAAATTTTACATCGTTATTGTTTTTACACTATAATTAAAATATATATTACAACACATATGATTTAAACAAAATAATTATAAAAAATTACATGATAGACATCATGCATTACATGTGTAATCATGCCACATAGAAGTTGCAATTCTATCTCTTGTAGCATTCATCTTTGCGACACTTGCTGGAAATAAATTAATATTAGTAAGTGGCTTACTAATATCTTTTTCTTCAGTGGTAACCATATCTTGCACATCAAAATTCTCAAACAACCTATCACTTGCATTTTTTGTAAAATGCAACATGCAACATGCAATTGGAATTAAACATTGCTTATGTAAACTATAATTATGCATATCCCTTAAAATTGAAAATCTCGCTTTTAAAACACCAAAGCATCGCTTAATTACGCAATGATGAATGTCTATAATTAAACAATTCTTGGGGACTTGATCTTCTATAATCACGTAAATGATACCTCACATCTCTGTATGGTATTAAAAATCCTTTCATATTTATGTATCTAGAGTCTACAATGTAGTAATATCCTAAAAATATTAAAAATAAAACAGGACTTAATTAGAAAAAAAAAGGCTAAAGATACTATATATATATAAAATCTCGCAATATTCTTACCTTCCTCTGGACGTGGAAACCTAGATTCTGATCTATTTAAGGCATCCATAAATACTCTTGAGTTATTAACAGTACCTTTCCAACTCGTATATATAAATGTGAACATCATGTCAAAAGAACACGCACACTAAATATTTTGAGTCACTTGAGCCTTTCTATCTCGATATGATGTCTGTTTATGTGTTGGCGACCACGCAACAATGTGGGTTCCATCAATTGCACTAATACACTTCTGTAAAAATATGTAACAATTATTAATTTATTAACCAAATGTTAATGTCACATAAACATTGAAGTGCTTTTATAATGTGTTTCCCTAAGCGGCAAAGTGCTTTTAACACACGTTTAAAGTGCGTAAACACAGCATCAACTGAACTTTGAAAACGCTCAGATACAACCCGCACAACGGCACCATGAAACAATATCAACGGCGCCACAGCCTCTTTGATACAAACATGTCTATCATGCTCTAACAAATGTAAATGTTCAAGTGTGTAACATAATCAAATGAAAACTTCTTTATCCATACGAAATATATTATACATCCTGTCAGGATGACCATTTAACAACTCTTGAACAAATTTAATATCGAACAATTGTCCTGTATAGCATTGCTTTTTAATAGCATGTTGTTGTTTCTCATATATTTTTATAGCAATGGCTATCTCTAAAACCTCTTCTTCAATATCTAATAAACTTTCAATATCATCATCTTCATTGTTGTCGTTCATTTTTCTGCTCATATTAAAAAAAGAATTCACAAATTATATATCAAGTATATCATAATTGATAAAAAAAAATGAATATACAAATATAAATTCATGCACCATCTAATAATAATGTACCAAATAAATAAATAAATAACATCATTACAAAGTTCAACTCATAAAAATAAAATAAAGTTCAACGCATAAATTTCAACTCATAAAAATAAAATAAAGTTCAACGCATAAATTTCAATTCATAAAAATAAAATAAAGTTCAACACATAAATTTCAACTCATAAAAATAAAATAAAGTACTATATAGTTCAAACCATAAAATGAACAAGTGCAAACTATAAAATAAACAGGTGCATAGTTCACAACCAACAACATCCTAGTTAAACAAATTACATCTTAAAGAACATACTATAAACTAGTTAACCAATATCTTTTTTTTTTTTTAGGCATGCTCAGAAAAGCTTTCCTTTATTCAATACCAGACACTAGCTTATCCATCAATTTGTTGTATGTATCTCCATCAACATCTCCCAATTTCTCCACAACTTCAATACACTCTTCAATAGACCACTTTTCTATACATTGAGAAGTTGACTCTGTACTTTTATATTTAACCATATTTAATCTAGCATTCATCACTGAACTAGCCATTTTAAAGTAACTGTCAAACTCATTCTTATTTTTTTTACCACGCTCATTTGAACTTGTAATTGGCTGACGGGGCCTTGAATCAACATCATCCTCCATATCAACATGAACTCCATGACTAAGAAAATTCTCTTTCAATTCACGATCCTCATCCGAGGACAACGAAACTTGGTTAGAGGAAAAATGCAAATGGCTAGAAGCTATAGTGGTGTTGAATATCTCCCCTAAAGTTTGATAGTGTTCTAATCCTTTTTTACGATATGGCTTCATTCCAGGCACTCTCTGTGGAAAAAAAAAAGTGTATAAAACAAAAAATATATATTTTATTTTCATATGAAACTATATAATATACTGCGAATATAGATTGTACTTTAATATATTCAAACCAAACAGCTTCCAATGATGTGATCGTATTTAAAATAGGATTCCAACCAAATCCAGTATGAACTATTAAGTCAGAAAACTCTCGGTGTTTTTTGTGCAATCTATTAAACTTGGACTTAAGTTGCCCTATATTGAATCTTTTTTGGGTTTGTTCAAATAACTAATCACTTATAGTGGTTCAAAATTTTTTAGTGAAAGTTAATGTTTGTAAATCACCCTTTTTAACATGGTCATGCACGATATAAATAAAAGTCGATTCAGTCTTGCTAGACCAATCAGCCTTATCCTCCCTATCAACATCATGCGGATCCATATCTTGTTACAAAAAAAAAAGAAAAAAATAACATATATCAAATATTAATCAATTTTTAAAAAAAAAATTGCTCCTAAACATACTTAGCTTAAACAAACTAACAGACACCATATGCACAAACAGAAGATAAAGAAAAAACACAAACAAAAAAATGTAAGAAGAAGACTGCAATTGAAACCAATCCTGAAGGCAGTAATGAGGGAAAATGTTTTCGAGATTAAAGAATGTCCTTAAAAGTGGCTCTAAAAATGAAGCTAATGGTCATGTGGAAGTATCTTGTGAAAGTAATAGCACAATTGTTAACAATAATTATGTGCCCAGCCAACACCAACATGAAATTGATTTACAGAGTTCACTAAAGTTGAATCAAAACTAAGGGGATGGAGGAGAAGCTCAGCTTCAAGCTAAAAGAAGGCTGCCAAAGGTTTCTGGAATTGGAACTTGCCACTACCAATAGAGCCACCAATTACATGGAGCCATTACCAATCTGCCTCCCCAACTTAAACTTGTCACCAATTACATGGTCCATTCTCAATTTCCCGTTAGCAAACATAGAAACAACTAGCTCAATCTAGCTTTATTTAACCCAGATTTGTGCTCAATTTGACACTGGTCATTGAAAATCCCAATACCCACCAACTAGTTGCATCCAAAAAATTAGAAAAAATAAAAATGAAATAACTAATTTCCCAAATTAACACACCTGCAGGTCAAATTAAAAAAAATAAAATAAAATCTCCCTTTCTTTTTTTCCTTTTCTATTGATTATCCACCAATGGAATCATTAATGCATTCTAAAATCAAGCAATACCAAATCATTCTCTTTTCTAACAAATCTAAAAGAATACACAAATGTAGTGCTCAAGATACAAACATTTAATCTGCATAAAAACCTAACAAACATGATATGGGTAAACTAAACAAAAAGAATCATACTAAAAAATAACCCAAATAGAAAAAGTGAAGAATAATACCAGCGAGAGATGGAGCAAAGATGAAGCAGAGAGAGTGGCTGCAGCAAGTGAGCAGAGATTGAGCAAAGATGAAGCAGAGAGAGAGGCTGTAGTAGTTGAGATCGAGCAGAGAAGCGGTTGCAGTAGTCAAGATCGAGCGGAGATGGAGCAGCAATAGAAACGGACACAAAGCAGCAGCCAATTTTGGGCATGGAGAGACACATAGTTGTGCTGGTGATGTTGGACATGTTGTGACAAAAACTTTTGGTGAAAACCATCACCTGTAACTCAGGAATATTCATGTTGTATCACTAAGAATCAATAATAAATTATGCGAAAGCATACCTAAATCCATAATGCTGAATTGCTTTCTAGGGTTGTGTGGTTAGTCTTCCAGATCAACACGTTTTTTTAGAGAATCCTTTAAGTTTCTCACTGCTCTCTCTCGATGATGGGATATCAGTAGAGAATAGAAAGATCCGTGTGACTTGGGGACCATGACTATTTATATAGAAAACCTTTTTTCTATTCTCATTATGTATTCATAATTCTGCCAATCATAGAATTAAAATACAATTAGGTCTCTACACATTAAAAACTCACACCCTATTAGATATATTAAAGCTCATAATACTGAAAACCTAATTAGATTACTTTTAATTAGGCTTAACCTTATTTGACAGTCCGCAATACATAATTATTCACATATAAGCTCAACATTGGATTAAAGATCGAACAATACTGGATTACAAATCCAACAATCTCTCACTTGGGCTATATGTGTAACTTTATAATTATACTTTGCAAAAATAACCGTATAAGCTCGACCTTACTGTCATTGCCAAAATGTATATATAACCAATCCAGTCCATCAATCATACCAATATAAGATCAAAGCGACCTTCGTTACAACTATCGTAACTCGACCCATCAATTGTCACTATACCAATACAACTGAATAGCATGGATCATGATGTGGATGCGTAGCATGGAAATTTTATGCAATGTGATCTCAACATGTCTATTTTCAATTGGTTCACCTTAAACCTTAGTGAGATCAACCATACTAAAATCAAAGTGTGAATAAACTAAAACTTTATTTCTGTAGAAAATAACCTTAAATATCCATAAACCGAAATAACTGAAAATGTCTATAACATAAGAGCATCTAAAATTACAAACTCCCATTAAAATTGAAATCTTTTAATGACATGACACCCATACGAGCAACATGCTCATGGCACATTTTGGGTGGCAGTCCCTTAGTGAGCGGATCCGCAATCATGGAGTTTATACGAATGTGTTCTATAGACAACAGTCCACTCGGATCTCTTTTTTTAACAACTAGGAACTTGATGTCTATATATTTTGACTTCGTCGAGCTCATGTTGTTATTGAAATATAACACTGCTAACTTGTTGTCATAAAATAATCTGAGTGGTCTGTCAATATCATCTAATATATGCAGCCCCGTGATAAAATTTCGTAGCCAAATTCTGTGATTGGATGCCTCATAACATGCTATGATCATAACATGCTATGAGCTCTACTGCCATAGTGGAAGAGACTATAAGAGACTGTTTAACACTCTTCCAGGAGATAGCACCCCCAGCTAGCAGATAGATGTAACCCGAAGTGGATTTCATACTATCTTGACATCCAGCAGAATCAGAGTCAGTATACCCAACAATCTCAAGTCTGGTATGACCTCCGATATATGAGCATGTAGTCTTTTACTCTCTATAAGTACCACATGACCCGTTTGGCTGCTTTCCAATAGTCTATTCTTGGATTACTTAAACATCTGCCCAACATCCTAGTAATGTACGCAATATCTGGTCGCGTACAAACCTGAACATACATCAGACTTCCTACCGCTGACGCATAGAGAATCTTATGTATTTCCTTTTCCTCAAAATCATTCTTGGGGCACTGATTAAGACTAAACTTGTCTCCCTTAGCTACAGGGGTATCACCTGATTTGCAATCTTACATGCCATATCTCTTGAAAACTGTTTCGATATAGCTCTTTTGTAATAATCCAAGAATACCCCGAGAGTGATCTCAGTGTATCTATATGCCTAGTACAAAAGAGGTGTCACCTTAATCTCAAAATTCTTGGTTAGAAATCTCTTGGTGTCGTGTAATAAGCATATATCGCTGCTGGCAAACAAAATGTCATCGACATATAAAATCAGAAAAATATATTTGCTCCCACAAAACTTATGGTATATACAATCATTAACCAAATTCATCTCAAAACCGAATGAGATGATCATTTGATGAAACTTAAAATACCATTATCGAGATGCTTGTTTGAGCCCATAGATGGATTTCTTAAGTTTGCAGACCATATTCTTTGGGTCTTCGGACATAAAGTTTTGTGGCTGCACTATATAGATTATCTCATCAATATTACCATTGAGAAACACTATCTTAACATCCATCTAATGTAACTCAAGATCGAAATGCGCCACTAATGCCATTATGATCCTAAAAGAGTCTGTGGAAGAAACCGGAGAGAAAGTTTCTTTATAGTCGATGTCTACTTTCTATGTAAAGCCCTTTGCGACAAGGCACGTTTTGTACCGTTCCACATTACCTTTTGAATCGCTCTTGGTCTTAAATATCCATTTACAAACAATAGGTTTTGCATCTTCTAGCAATGGGATAAGTTCTCATACATCATTGTCCTTCATAGACTTCATCTCCTCATTCATGGCATCAGTCCACTTTTGAGAGTTAGAACTTTCTATTACTTGACAGAAATTGATCGGATCATCTTCAATCACGCCAATGTCTACCTTACGTTCTTGGAGAAATACAACATAGTCATCTGGTAATGCACTTCTCCTTTCTCTATTGGGCCTCCTTAATGGTATAGGTCCTTGAAGAGGTAGAGTTTGTTCTTCTAGAAAAACTTCTTATATGGGAGGTTCTTTAACATTATCTTGATTTATTGTGTCTTGAACAAAGTTAGGAATGAGACCCTGATCAATGCCAATGACACCTATAAGAATATCAACATATTTATTTTCAAAGGTAAAGTCTCTAACTGTATCTCCTCTCCCCTCCGAAAACTTGACATCTTCAAATAACCGAGCATTTTTTACTAAAAAATTGACTTAGTCATGAGATTATAAAACTTGTACCCCCTGGATCGTTTAAAGTATCCAATAAAATAGCAACTCACCGTCCTTAAGTCCAATTTCTTCTCATTAAACCTATAAGGCCTTACATCAGCTGGACATCCCCAAATATGCAGGCGCTTTAAACTAGGCTTTTTGCTTGTCCAAAGCTCGTAAAGGGTTTTGATAGTCGCTTTAGTTGGAACCCTATTAAGGATATACGCTGCAATCTTAATTGCTTTTCCCCAGAGTGATTCTGGTAAGGTAAATGACAAATCATACTCGTCACCATGTTCTTAGGCATCATGTTTCCTCTTTCAACAATACCATTCATAGTGAGCGAACCCGACATAGTATACTGTGGGACTGATACCGCATTCCTCTAGGGATTTGGCAAACGATCCTGGACGTTGTTCACCTAAACCATCATATCTGCCATAGTACTCACCAACACGATCAGATTTGACGCTTTTAATACTTTTTCCGAGTTAGTTCTCAACTTCAGTCTTAAAATTTTGGAACTTATCCAAGGACTGTGACTTTTCATAGAAGAGATATATGTAGCCATATCTAGAAAAGCCATCTATAAACGTCATAAAATATTGTTGACTATTCCAAGCAGCTGTGGGAAATGGCCTGCAAATATTTGTATGTATGAGTTCTAAGACGTCCAAAGCTTATTGGCATCAAATCTCCTTTTATTGGTTTGTTTGCCCTTGTATAGTTAACACAGATATCAAAATCTATGAAATCTAAGGGATCGAGAATTTTATCTGGCAGAAGTCTCTTTATTCTCCGTCTGGAGATATGACCCAATCTCTTGTGCCATAACGCAGCTGAATTCTCATTGGTTAATTTTATTTTTAAACCTCATGTACTTAAGTGCAAGGATTCATTAAATGAAGCAATTGTATCAAGCATATAAAGTTTATTATTGCCCGATAAATAACCGAAACCAACCAATTTTGAATCATGAAACAAACTAAATTTTCCATTCCCAAATGAACAAGAATAACAAAATTTGTCCAAAGTGGAAATAGAAATCAAATTCTATCGAAAAGACAGAACAACAAATGTTTCATCAAGATCCAAATAAAATCCGGTTTTCAACAATGATCTAAATCTTCAAATTGCTTCAACTTCAAATGTCTTGCCATCGCCCACATAAATGTATTTTTCACCATCACTGAGTTTTCGGTAAATCAGGCAATCTGCATAGACACACTGATGTGATTGGTTGCACCAGAATCTATCCACCATGTGTGTCTAGGTGCCAAAGTTAAATTAACCTCAGAACAAACCAAACTAAGAAGCATACATTCCTTAGCACGCCATGCATGATAATTAGTGCAATGCTTCTTCTTATGTCGCTCAGGCCCACAGAAGAAAAAACCAGTACCTTCCTGATCACCAGATTTCTTTTGTTGTTTCTTTTAAGGAGTTATATCTACAACTTCCTTAACTTTCTTCCTTTTCATGCCTTTATCCTTTCCTTTAGAGGTAGAGGCAAAGTAAGTGCTTTATGTTTTATCTTTCTTAAGCCTATCCTCTTTCTAAACAGAGTGTGATATGAACTCATTCAAAGACTAAGTCTCTTTCTGACAGTTATAACTCATCTTAAACTGGTTAAACTGTGTTGGTAAAGATATTAAAACCAAATACACTAGCAAGTCCTCAAAAAGTTCAAACTTAAGTGCTCTTAATTTAGAAGCAAGATGAGGCATCTCCATGATGTACTCCCTAATATTGCATTTACCTGTATACCTCATTGAAATTAGGCTTGTTAAGAGCGTACAATTTCAGCCTTTTCTTTCTTGACAAACCTCTATTCAATCTGTGCAAGGAACTCCTTAGCTGTAGTTACCTTCTCAGACATTGAGCCCCTGAATGCTTTTGGAATGGCCTTCTTCATGATCATGATGCACATACGATTTGATCTCGCCCACCTTTCTATTTCTCTTTTATCATCAGGGGTACTCTTATCTGTAAGAAGCGGGGGAGAATCAACCATTGACACAAAGTCAAGATCCATGACTGCAAGAACTATTAAGAGGTTCTCTTGCCATGATTTGAAGTTAGAGCCATTTAGCATGGGAATTAAATTGATATTGGCAATAATATTAGCAGCAGACATAACTGAATAGGGAACAATAAACAAATAAAACATGCTCATATTAGTCTTAAAACAAAATTAAATTCAAATAAAGGTAAACCCCATCTCAAGATACCGGATACTCCATTAATATTTCATCTTTGGACAAAATATTAACTTGTAAGTGATATCTTGGTGTAATAATCAAACACTGGTAATAAGACATGTCAAACAATAAATTTTCCTTTAGAACGATTTATTCATCACATGTAAAACCGAATAATCATCACGTGTTTATTACCACAAGTGCACATGCAATTTTATTAAATATGGTTCATCCTCTGGGCCGATTGATATTCATAGAAATTACGTGTACAAAATCTTTTATATTCCAAAATAAATTAATTTCCACAAGAGATGTCACTTTGGCGACATATTGTTTCAATTAATTTATTTTAAAATATATATAAACCTACAAATATTTGAATTTAAAATTGTAACAAAAATTACCAAAAACTTTAAAAAATTGGTCAAATTCAGTCAACGATAAAAGGTCAAAGTCATGTTGATTCGTCAGTAGTTGACTGGTTTAGGGTTGGACCAGATCCTGAACCAGCCCATAAATCAAACCAACCTTTAAACTTTTTTTTTTTAATCTTAGTCGGCTAAACAATATATTTTAATTCATCAAGCCCAATCTATTAGGTCCAAAACTAAATTTCATTAAGTCCAAATAAATGTATGACTTAAATGAAAATTTTCTTAACTATTTTACCCAAAAAAGAATTTATTAATATCTCAAGGACCTGCACGATATAAATCATGAAAACCCTACCTCTCTTTTCTTTCTTTTCTTCTTTATGCAGCAGCCGCCACTTCTTCCCTTTTTTTTTAATCCAAATTTCTAAATTAAAAAAAAATTAAATTCCAGATTTTAAATATTTTTACAATATCAACAATAACTAAAAGAGATTTATTCTCAAATTCAATAATTTTAATGATTCCTATATTATTAAATTCGAGAACACCAAATATATAATCATTAACCAATAATAAATTTAATTCTTAATGATTCAACATGAAGGGATTCCGATATCACTTGTTGTGACAAAAACCTTTGGTGAAAACCATCACCTATAACTCATGAATATTCATGTTGTATCACTACGAATCAATAATAAATTATGCGAAAACGTACCTGAATCCATAACACTGAATTGCTCTCTATGGTTGTGTGGTTGGCCTTCCAGGTCAACGCATTTTCCTAGAGAATCCTTTAAGTTTGTCACTACTCTTTCTCTGATAATGGAATGTCAGTAGATAATAGAAAGATTCGTGTGATGACTACTTTTTCCTGTTGTCATTAGGTATTCCTAATTATGCCCATCATAGAATTAGAATACCATTAGGTCTCTACACATTAAAGGCCCACACCCTATTAGATACATTAAAGCTCATAATACCAAAAACCTAATTAGATCACTTTTAATTGGGCTTAACTTTATTTGACAGTCCGCAATACATAATTATTCACATATAGGCTCAACATTAGATTAAAAATCCAACAATGCTAGATTAAAAATCCAACAAGATAGAGTTGGAGAGAGTGTGATGGAGATCTAAATAAAGAGGAAGAAGAGAGAGAGCGTTGTCCACAGTTTAGGGGTTCTGGTTGAAGGAGTAATAGCCACAGACCAGAGGGTTGTCAACAAAGATAACGAGAGGGGAGAGTTAGATCGAGATAAGATTTTGGGAGATGTTGATGGAGATAACGTGAGAGAGATGTTGAGATTTGTTCTAGAATTTTTTTTTAGTTTAATTTGTAATTCATTAGAGGACACTTTTTACATGTTTTCAATTTTATTATGGGTTAAGTGAATCTGAATTCTTTGTTTTATAATTTATTTTTTGAGTTGAGCCCACCAAACATGTATTGTACTTGTATTCCTGAAACAAAAATGAAAACAAAGTTTTGAAAAGGGTACCGAACATGCCCTAAAAGTTCCGTTATTAATTTAGTGAAGTATTAGGAGTTAAATGAAAGATCTAGTTATTGTGCAAGAGGTGCGCCATACCCCTAATTTTTTCTCTTTTGTGTTTTTACAATTGGATCCATCACAAAAGTAGTTTTAATGACAGATATGTGTTTATTTGATTGTTAACATTGTAGTCCTGTTGTTTGCTGAAAATTCAGAGAATTCAAAGTTTAGAAAATTTTGTGTCAATGTCTTTCTTCTAAAATTCTCCTAGCAAGAATCATTGATCATTATCATTGTCTTATAGTACCCACTCTCATAAATTTGATCAAAAGACCAAACATGTCAAATGCATCAACAATGACAATAGAAAACTAAAGTGGGTTTTGAATTTTTGTTAAAACCTCTCACTTTTAGTTATTTGCTAAAATGCTATCTTATCTGTGTTAGACGTCCTCAATAATGTTTGTGATATGAATATTAGTTACTATACAAAAATGTTATTGAAAAGAACAACTAATATATAATAATCCCTAAATTAATTTTTCATGTCATATTCGTGTCATATTGTCAATTCGCTTATAACTTATTTAAGAAAATATTGACATACTTGTCATGTTTTGAATTAACTTTTATTTTTTAATATTTAGTGTGCTAAATGTGCCAGTACGTTTAGAAACTTTTAATAAACAAGTCGTATCCATATTTTAATCTTTTAACATAATTAATAAATGTGTTATATCCACGTTGCCTTAAATTCAACTTGTCATAAATTAGACATGATGATGTGAATTGACGGTAATAATCTATGGTTTATTTATATTAGTTGTTTGTTTTGACAACAAAAATTCTTTCTTTTTCTTTTTTTTTTTTAAAGAAAAACTAAGTTCTTACTTATTAGGATGGATTATGTACTTCTATAAATAAAGGTAACTAATTAAATTATAAAGAATTAGACTTTTGAACCAGGGAAGATAAAGATTTTCAAAGTCAATTGAGCTATTTTTCTTTGTTTTAATGGGAAGCATATAGGATACAATATATAAGGAATTTTAGATTTAGAGTTAATTTAGTATTTAGTATTCAATTAGAATTTAACTTATTTTAATAAGCTTACTTGAGTCGTATTTATAATTTTAGTCCAATTAAGATTTTAAATTATTTCTCTTATTTGAGAATGATTAAGATTAAGTTAGTATTAGTACATATAAGTTTGTTATTCATAACTTATTGTAAAACAGAAACTTTTCATTAATAATATTTCAAATTATTCTCTTTAGTTTATCTATGTGGTTAATTCGACGTTTTCTCTCTTTGAGAACTATTTTTTCTTGAGTTTTAAAAACGTATGTTATAATGACATTTAATATCACTTTCGCATAGTTTCAAGTGGTATTACAACCTTTCTCTATGCTGACTAAAGCTTTCCTAACCACCAACCATTCTCTGTACACAAATCCTTCCTCCACTATTCATCATTAATTCCATCAATTTAGGGGGGAAAAAAGGAACCGATTCCATCAAATTGAAAAAGAAAAAAAAAAAAGAACTACCTTCATAACCACTATTGCTACCGTTCTTCTTATTTTCCGTCAATCTCCACTACCATCCAAACACCCACATGTCGTCAACCATACCCTAGCCATTAATATCACCGACCCGTCACTGTAGCTAGTCTAACGCCACCCAACCAGCTGCTAAACCACAACTAATGCCATCGCTCGATTCACTGCCCTCTGCCACGATTCACCAATCTTTGCCACTACCAAATTATTCCTCAACATCAACTCTCTCTTTCCAGTCCAGGCCCTACTGCTGTGCCATTCACCGAAAACCGAAATCAAACCTCTAACCGCCACCTTACCTTAATTTTTCAATCAACCCATCAAGATCTGAGTCAAAGCACTACCACTATCACATTAACCAATTTCCAATATTCCAAATCCACCATTCCTTACCATAGTTTTGATTACCATTGCCAACAACACTATATTTTACTTATTTATAGCTTTGACCCATTGTTTTCTTTTAATCATAGTCCTTATAACTTTCTGTTAGGGAAAAGGACATCTACACCCCCTAGGTTTGGAGAAATGGTCACTAACACCCCCAAGTTTTTAAAAAGGGCCATCAAGAACCCCTTTTGACTATTATACCCTTTACATCTATTATCCCAGAAAATTTGACTTTAAAATTTTTAATAAATACAAATATTATATAAGGAATGTAATCTATAGTGTAAACTAACAATATTAAATTATTTTAATATTTTAATAACTTTAAATAAATAAATTATTATATTTATTTTGAAAATATATTTTTATTTATTGTAGATATTTTAAATAAATATTTGCTTTAAATACATTTTACAATTAAAAAAATCACACATACTAATAATGTTAAAATTATTATTTTACATAACATTCAAAATAGTTTAAATACATTTGTTTTAATATTGTGATTCTATTTATTATAAAATTTACTTTAATATAATAAAATATATCTAATAGATTGTAAAATATAAAAATATTTTTAAATATTGAAGTTATTTTAAAATGTATATACTATTATATTTATTTTAATGTTATATTTCTATTGATTATAAACATTAGAGTTAATATTTTTGGATAATAGAGGTAAAGAGTATAATAGTCAAAAGAGGATCTTGGTGTCTCTTTCTAAAAACTTGGGGTTATTAATGACTATTTTCCAAAATCTAGGGGTGCAGGTGTCCTTTTCTCTTTCTGTTATTATAAAAAAACCAAAAATAGAAGAGACAATTTGAAAAAAAAAAGAAAAAAAGAAAAAATGGTTTCTAGAGAAAGTTTTGAAGTTCATATAATAAAGTATCTTGAACGATCATCAAAGGCATTGCAAGTTTCAATGAAGGCATTGAGATCGATGCAACCTTCAATTGAGGCATTAGAGAGTTTAACTAGAGAATCTCAAGAATCATTATTAGAACTTCAACTTCGTCAAAAATGTACCTATGAACATCATAAAATAATTGAACGCGAGCCAAAAATTACACAAGATAACGTAACTTGTGATCTTAATTTGAGCATTGAGTTGAGTGGTACAATTGAGTTCAAGAAACTCAAGTTGAAGAGGCATCAATTGTTATAAACGGTAATATGATTGATATGACTTCATCAAATCAAGTTGTTGACAAGCAATTTATGCCTAAAAAAGATCATGCAGAGATAATTGATTTTTAAGTTAAAGGCAAACCAATTATTCAAGAAGACCCAAAGATAATTGATATGGTTTTGCCTATTCATAGCAAAGATAAGAAAATTATTCTTGAAGAACATATGGTTGGCAAGAGAAAGTTAATTAGCTAGAACATTGAGTGAGGTTGGACAAAAGACTCTAGAGGCTTGAAAGTTATTCGTTTGTACAAGATTTTACCTTTTTGTAGAGCAACTAACAAGATTAAGAAAAAGATGAAATACAGAACATTTTGTGTTTCAAGAAAAGTTCATCCAAAGTACTATGTGAAATTACAAGCATCCTCCAAATTGTCCTTCGTTTTCAGCAAAACTCGAGGACAAGTTTTTTACGAAGAGAATGAGATTGATGTAGGAAGCATATAAGATAGAGTAAATTAG
Organism: Murraya paniculata; assembly: GCA_030449075.1. NCBI lineage: Eukaryota > Viridiplantae > Streptophyta > Magnoliopsida > Sapindales > Rutaceae > Murraya > Murraya paniculata. The sequence continues at coordinate 1,228,384 of JAEVFN010000034.1, read as the reverse complement.
GAATTCTAGATTTAGAGTTAATTTAGGGTTTTGTATTTTGTTAGGATTTATCTTATTTTAGTAAGCTTATTTGAGTTATATTTGTAATTTTAGTCTAATTAAGATTTTAGGTTATTTCTTTTATTTCAGAAGAATTAGGATTAAGTTAGCTATTAGTATATATAAGCTTGTTATTCATTATTTATTGTAATATAGAAGCTTTTAATTAATAATATTTCAAATTATTCCCATCGGGTTTATCTTTATCATTAATTCGACATTTTCTCTTTGAGAGCTATTCTTTTTTTAGTTTTAAAAACATATACTAGAGCGACATTTAGTATCACTTTTGCACTGCATCTGAGCTCATTTGAGACATTTTTATAAATTCAAAGAGCACAAGATCTTTTCTAATATCATCTTAAAAAAAGAATATTTTGAAGTGATAGTCCATAGTTTTAAAAGAATCTTACCACTTGAATCAAGTAGTATAATGATTATGTTAAAAAAGCTAATTTAATTAGAGAGTGACGGCCAACGTTTTAGAGCATCACCAAAAGATTATTCTAATTTTACTCTTTAAATATTTGTTTATGTGATAAATAGAAGAGTGAAAAAATAAGTTCTCCCCCAAAAGACTCTTCAAATAAAAATAAAATTTTAATTATTTTAATCAAACTTTTTCCTCTACCAAAATATTAGCAATTATAATACTTCTCTCTCTTCAAGAATAATGAGATTAAAATAATTTAATACTAAATTAGAGGTTCCAAAAAACTCTCCAAATATAATTTTTCAAATAAGATAGTACTTCTCTCTTTTTAATATTCAAGAGAGAGAATAACATCTTATCTGAAGAATTTCATTTTAGTAGTCTTTCGAAACTCTTTTTATTGATGTGGCTCTTCAAATGAGATTTCAACATAATTGTTTCCTTCATGAGAACTTAATAGGCGGGATGTCGCTCTCCTCACCACCATATCAAAACTCTATGTTAAAGTTATATTTGACAAATGAGTAGTATTATACATCTTAAATTTTTTATCCTAAAAATCTTAAATGTTTTGAAATTCATCAATTGGATAATAAGATAATAGAATTACTTCACTTGAATCTTGTAAAAAAAATCAAGTACTTAATGAATGACAAATCATTTGAAATAGAAATTTAAAATATCTATTATTACTATTGACAAATAGAAAGAGACAAATTATGTGATAGCTTTGTCAGATCGCACTCTCAAGCAACAAATTAATAGAAAAAAAATTCAATTAAGAAAAGTGTCTTATATAATGCAACAATTATAGTCAATATTTATTTAATTTGTTAATATTAAAATATCTTTAATACGTGAGCTTAGAGATATAAACCAGAGAGGGGTATAGCATTAAACATGAAATTGACATGAACTTTCTAATCATGCCCCTCTAAACAATATTACAAATGCCAAACCAAACAAGTACAAGCCTTTACTTTAATATGTCTTTTCATGCTTAACTACAAAATAAGAAAGAGGATAAAAAGACATTCACATTTTAAAAAGCGGAACAACTTTAGAAATATAATAACATTAATATTAAGCGAACAATTAAGTTGTCAGGATTATCATTAGCTAATTTATCATTAAATTTCAGGACCCACTCCTATGCATATATGTACTAAAACATTCAAAAATAAAATTTCTTGAACAATGAGACACCTCCCCACTTTATTTTTGGGGTCGAAAATTTAAATTTTTATACTCTTATAAACATTTAGAAGTAGAATAGTCTTAGATCATCATAAAAATAATTTCAAAAGTTTTAATAATATTCTAATTGTAATGTAATGTAAAAAATTATCTTATTATAATTTTATATTTTTTTATTTTAATTTTACTTTGGAAGTTTAATAAAGAATTAAAGATACTTGAATAAATTAAAAGATAAAAAATTATAAATTAATATATTAAAATTTATAATTTTTTTATCTTTTATCTTATTCTTTATTTTAATATAGTTAGAGGTCTTGATGGAAACGCATTCTATATATAAATATAAATATATATATATAGATATATTAAGAGACACGTTTGAAAGTTTCAGCTAGCTCAGGTTTTTCCAATTCGAAATAATAATAATAATAATAAAAAAACGTTTTTCAGCTGTTTCTGTTGACGGAACTGGGCCCGATTTTGCACATCACAATCAAAGCACAATCACGCTAAGTCTAACTTTACGTACGTGAGAAACAGAGGATCCGCAAGCCACATATTTATCGCATTGTTATTAAAAAAAATAATAATAATTAACATCTTCACTTAAAGTCATCACTGAATGAATAATAAATAAATAAATCAAATAGAAACTTATCAAATTTCCAAGAGAGGTTAGCTTGGCAAAGTCACTTACTGTCTTGCTAATCTGGGCCCTACGTTCATTAACACAATCATTTAGCAATTATTACCGTATTAAACGAGTACCGTAAATATATAATAATTTGTAGTACTAAAATTTATTAATAACAATATATTTATAAATAATTTTATATAAATTAATGTACCATTAAAAGATTAATTTAAAATAATAATAATATTTTTTAATTATATAAATTTATAATAATTTTATACAATTAATCATCTCATATTATAATTATTTATACAAATTTATTTGTAAAAAAGTGGTTATGGCTCTATTAATCACCCGGTCATTTTTCTTTTAATAATTTTTCTATTAGTTTTCTCTTCACAACTGTCATAAGATTTACTATGTGACTAAAAGGTTAAGGTACTTTTCTATGTGCTTGGGATTCAGTACAAAAAGTCGTGATCGCTATCACCGTCGAGACAAAAAGGATAAAACTAAAAAAATAAAAATAATAATAAAAGAAGATTTTTTTTTTTTTTAATTTTTTAAGTAAAGGGTTGGCATCCGCATCGGTAGTAGTAAATAGTCAGCTCCTCCTCTCAAGTCTTAACTACCACACTTCACCTTCTGCAACTTGTTAGTTTCTTTTGAAAGGTAGCGTCTTACTTTCTTCAAATTAAATTCATTATTTAGCTTTTATTTTCAATTTTTGTTTTTCTTATTTATCTGTTTAAATTGAATTGCTTTTTCTTACTTGCTTAAATTAAATGCTCCTTTTGCTCTTTCTTTTTTTTTTCCCCTGAAGATCTATCTATTCAGTTTGTGTTGACAGCTAAAGTAGATTCGTTTGCCTTTCTATGTTGATTTTTATTTTTTTTTCTATGTGAAAGAAACTTTTAATTTTTATTATTCTCTGAAAGAGTACGACTGTTTACAAATATCACGAATAAGTTCTGTGCATTGTTATTGGAGAAGCTAAATAATTACAAAGACGGGATATTTTAATGGATTTTATTAATTTCTATTTGTAAACGTAATGACAACTTGAAAATGGCATTGTTCTAGAACGAAACGCCCCCTGCTTTTGCCTCTTAATTGACTCTCGTTAGTATTTTTACATCTTTACGACCATATTCTGGTTGTAAATGGTTTTTGTGTCCGTTTTTTAACACTGATCTTTTCCGTAATTATGAATTTGTGATTAAGAAGCAGGGTTCATTATTCTGCCACTGTTGATAAGTCTATGTCTTCTTTTCTTTTCTTTTCATAGGTTGAAGGATGGGAATTTTTAGAGGTACCATCGAAATTTCATAGTAAGCTCTTTCTTTGACATCTCAAACTGTCATAATATAGTGACTCGTAATCTTGTAAGAACTGTAACCTTTTCGGCATTATGCATGTCTGGCCCTGTGGCCATTGTTGGTAACGTTGAAAGAGCACTTTCTTGTGCAGACAGAACGACATCTCTTGATGCCATCTCTGACAGAGACCGTGTTTATGCATTAAACAATGGTGATGCTGTCCATACTTCTTCTGAAACCTCTGGCTTTAGAGTTGGGGAGCTCTCTCTTCCCAATGGGGAATCTTATTCTGGGTCATTGCTTGGCAACCTACCAGAGGGTCCGGGCAAATATATCTGGTCAGATGGTTGCATATATGAAGGTGAGTGGAGACGTGGGATGAGGCATGGGAATGGAAAAATTAGATGGCATTCTGGAACTGTTTATGAGGGTGAATTTTCCGGTGGTTATATCCATGGTACGGGAAATAATATTGGCTCTGATGGGTTGACCTATAAGGGAAGATGGCGCTTGAATCTCAAACATGGGTTAGGCTATCAAGTTTACCCTAACGGAGATGTCTTTGAAGGCTCTTGGATCCAAGGAGCTGCAGAAGGTCCAGGTAAATATACTTGGGCCAATAGAAATGTTTATTTGGGAAATATGAAAGGAGGGAAAATGTCAGGTAAAGGAACTCTTACTTGGACAAATGGGGACTCGTTTGAAGGAAGCTGGCTAAATGGTATGATGCATGGATTTGGTGTCTACACATGGAGTGATGGTGGTTCCTATGTTGGAACTTGGTCAAGGGGTTTAAAGGATGGAAAAGGAACATTTTATCCAAATGGAAGTCAGCTTTCAGTATCACAAGAGCCATACCTTAATGCTCTCAGAATTAGAGGGCTACTACCAGATATGAGAAGGCAAACCCATGCACATGCCCATCATGCTTCTTCAGTGGAAATGGCAAATGCAAAGGTTCCTGGGAACCGGGGATCTCGACGAATTTCTGCCGATAAAATCTCCAAGGGGAACTTAATAAATTTGGAGCAGTCACGCAGCGGAAATGTGTCCCTGGAAAGGCGTTGGAGTCTTGAGGTATCTATTGAAAAAGTTATTGGACATGATTCATCATTAGAGTTATCTGAATCAATCTCAGAAGGCATGGAGAAAGCAAGTGACAAAAATGTTGCACCAATCTTGGAACGTGAATATGTGCAAGGTGTTTTAATCAGTGAGCTTGTGTTAAATAACAGTTTTTCACAATCCTCTAGAAGAGAAAAGCGGCGACAAAGGAAACTAGTGAAAGAGGTTAAGAGGCCTGGTGAAACAATCATCAAAGGTCACAGGAGTTATGATTTAATGCTCAGTTTACAGCTTGGAATCAGGTACAATTTAGCCAGTCAGTATTATGTTTCCTATTTAGACTGCTTCATGTTTCACATTCAGAAGACTTTTCTTTACAAAAGGATACCCTTTCCGTCCCCCAAAAAAAAAATTGAATTTAAATAAATAGATAAGGATTTTATGAAGTTCATTCGGTGATTCATTATAACTTTATGCATTCTTTGTAATTAGATCCTTTACAAGGTTTGATGCTCTCTGCTTTTCCCTTAGTAACATTGTAGTCAGATTCTTTTCTGGAGAAATGATAGATAGTATATATTTAGCACATATGGATCTGAACCTTTTCAGCCATTACTTACATAATTTGCTTGCATAACTTCTATATTTTGATGTTCCTTGCATGTAACTTGTGAAAAGTCCTCCATTTACTTGGATAGAAGTAGTTTAAATGTTATATCTGTTATATATGTTTCATTACGTTATTTCCTGAAAAAGCAAGTTATAACATGCTTAGAATGTAATCAGATATACAGTAGGGAAAATTACACCTGTACAGAGGCGAGAAGTTCGGGCATCGGACTTTGGTTCCCGGGCTAGCTTTTGGATGAATTTTCCAAAGGAAGGGTCTCAACTAACACCACCTCATCAGTCAGAGGATTTCAAGTGGAAAGATTATTGCCCCATGGTTTTCAGGTTAGTAGATAATATTCTTTCGTTTCATTCCCATGTATTTCATTCAATGGGTTCGCTTGGCATTCTTGTTCCGAGCTTAATTCATTTTTCAGTGTTTCTGGTTAAATCTATTTATTGCACACAAAGCATATCTTTTTAGGAAATAGCTTGCTCTTGAACTTTTTTGGATCAAACCTATGTTATGTGATCACTTTAGAGCAGTGGAATACTGCTGTGGCATTCTTGGTGGTTAAACCTGTGCAAAATAAGTATAAAGGACTAGCATGCTTTATCCGTTGTCTTTGTAAGCTCTACAAAGAATCTTTTCTAATACCTGTCTGTAATATTCTAGGCCATGATTATTCTCTATGTAGTCAAATATTATTTGCACATATCTTAGTGTATGAGAGAGGGGAGCACACATTCAGCACTGATTTTTTGAATTTATTTCTCTTGCCACGCCGTAGAAGATGCAGTTATCGGGAACCTAGCATGCAGGGACTAATCTTTAGAGTTTAGAAGAAAGAAAAATGCTATTTGACTAAACAAATGGTTTGTAATTTTCTGCTTTAACTTTGAAAGTATACGTTGTATATTCATCGCTGGATCTTGGTTTACCTTTTTCTCCATGTTTTAATACCTTTTGTTCTTAAAACTCATTACAGGAATTTAAGGGAGATGTTCAAGATTGATGCTGCTGACTACATGATGTCCATTTGTGGGAATGATGCTCTCAGGGAGCTTTCTTCTCCTGGGAAAAGCGGTAGTATCTTTTTCTTATCTCAAGATGACCGCTTTATGATTAAGACACTTCGAAAATCTGAAGTGAAGGTTTGCCATCTCAATTTGTACTTTAACATCTGCTGTAGTTACTTATCGCATTTAGAACCCTTCACACGTTTATCCTTTTTCATTCTTTCCGCCTATTGTATTGTTTTATGTTTTGAAGCTTGAATGGGAAGAATATTGCCGTAAAGTTCCAAAACCAGAAGACATGTTTGACCTTTTATAATTACTTTGATCTTGTGCTTCTGTAGAAAAATAGGATTTACTTCCAAACGTGCAGAAGTAACAAAGTGGATGGTTGAGTGAAATTCTCTTCTTCTTCCATTTAGTAGACTTCTGGCATTACCTGATTTGTGGTATAATAAGTCCTATTACCTTGATTTGCTCAGAATCAAGGCCATTGGCTTGCTCTATCTCAGAAACTGGAGCTGGGGTCATGTTAAGAAGATTTTGGGCATTCGCTCCCATTCAGCATTTTAGCCTGGTATTAGAGGATCCAGCTATATGCCGGAGATATTGCTGCCTTCAATGGTAGTGCGATCAATAGAGTTCATACAATAAGGCTGATGCCAGTCAGTTTTGATATTGATGCAACATCTCTGAATTTTTGTTGCTTCCCAATTCTTGCCTTTTACACTTTACTTTGGTGATTAGAAGTATGGCCTCCACTCAAATGGTTGGCACTCTAATGTGGTCAACAATGGAAGTCTTAGAAGCCCTTGGAAAGCAATCTCAAATGAATATCCCTCGTTTCTTTCTCACATTAAACCAAGTGTGGGGAATGGTAAGGATACTCGGTTTTGGAAGGATAAATGGTTAGGAGATTTTTCTTTGTGTGATCGCTTCCCTCGCTTTTGTAGGCTCTATCCTACAAGAAATGCTTCTATAAATTTTTGTACATCTTCTTCCTCTTCGTTGAATTGGCATTGGAATTTCAACTTCAAAAGAAACTTGAATGATAAGAGAGATTCAGGATTATGCTTCTCTCTTGGAATTGTTAAACAATGTTGCTATCGATGAAATGAAAGTAGACAAAAGATTGTGGAGTTTGGAGGCATCAGGACATTATTCTTGCAAATCTTATCTTAACCGGCTGATTAATGATGTCTCCTTGGCTGATTTTTTACCCTCCAAAACAATCTGGAAGGCTAGTATTCCTCCTAAAATTCAAGTCTTTTGTGGGCCTTGCTACAAGGAAAATTAAATTTTGGGGAAGTGATTCAAAGAAAGTTTCCTAATATGTGTCTATCTCCATCTTGGTGTGATGTGCAAAAGAAGTGCAAAAACTTCTAATCATCTTTTTCTTCATTGTTTTGTGGCCTCAAAGTTGTGGAATAGCTTGTGCAAAGAGGCTAGCATTTTGTGGGTTTTTCGCGGTTCTCGTCACTCTATTCTTATGGAGAATTCTTATGCTTTTGGTAAAGGAAAAAAGGCCAAAACTCTTTGGATCTGTGCTGTGGCAGCTCTGTTTTGGGTAATATGGCAGAAAAGAAATCTTTTTTATTTTTTAAGGGAAAAATACAGATAATATTGAAGAATTGCAGGACAAAGTCCGTCTTCTAGCTTCGCTTTGGGCTTCAGTTTCTAAGAAGTGCCAAGATTCATCTTTATTCTTCATTATCCATCTAAGTTGGGAGAGTGCTTTGAGATAGGTGTCTCGGCTGGTCTAGTATTGTAGTGAGCAGCTGGTCGACTCCTTGTAATGATTCTTCATCATTAATATAATTTACAGTTTCTTATTTAAAAAAAAATTACTAATGCCAACTACTTGTTTAGCAGTACTTTGAACATTCAAGAATTTTGCTTCTCTTTTTGAAACGGAAGGGTAACCTCTTTGCAGAATAATGGTCAACAATGATATGAGGCGCTGAAGTACTATCATTAGTATATGTTGAGCAAAGGAACTGCTTAATGTGATGATAGTTTTCTTCAGTATATGGAAATAGAGAAAATAGCTTGAATTGCAACTTGAACATAACTCTAATTGTTAAACTTTAATTCTTACAGCATACCACATTTTCCTTACATTTTTTCCCTTTTTGTTCCATTTTGGTGATTGAAGTAACCAAAGTTCTATTTTGTAGGTTCTTCTAAGAATGCTTCCAACTTATCATCATCATGTGAGATCATATGAAAACACACTCATAACAAAATTTTTTGGTCTTCACAGAATCAAACCTTCAAGTGGTCAAAAGGTGATGCACATGGTTTATTACTGCTTTCTTTGTAACGATCACTCTTTTTGTTTGCCTCGATGTGTATAACTATTTTCTACCATGATATGATGTTACCTTGAGTATTTTCCTTCGATTACCTCATTGCTATCACAAAAGGAGCTTGCTTTCAAGAACTTTGAATTTTATTTCTCTTTTTCGTAAGAAACTGATGGCTGTAATCTAATCCCTTAAATTGCAGTTTCGCTTTGTGGTGATGGGAAATATGTTCTGCACAGAACTAAGGATCCATCGAAGGTTTGACTTGAAGGGGTCATCACTAGGCCGATCTACGGACAACATTGAAATTGATGAGAACACAACACTTAAAGATTTAGATCTAAACTACTGCTTTTATTTAGAACCTTCTTGGCGAGAAGATTTATTAAAGTAAGTGATGCCCCAGTGTTGTTTTGTCACTCTGTTACAGTTTCAAATTGACCAATGGTAGGTCTATCAGTTGGTAATTTTATAAATGTTGGGAAATAATTAATGGGAAAATGGTAGCTACTTTTCATTTGAAAGAATTTAAGATGGCTGACCTTCCAAGTATCAGATAGTTGAATTAACTTTTCTTTGTTTACTGCTTTAAGCTGTACTTGAAATAATATCTTTCTTATTTGATGCACATATTCTCATTTGTGTTGCTATGTTTTAGTCTTATACTTTTAATGTTTGCATCTTTATGCAGGCAGATAGAGATTGACAGCAAATTTTTGGAAGCTCAGCAGATTATGGATTACAGCCTTTTGCTGGGTGTTCATTATCGAGCTCCACAGCACCTGCGATCACTCATGACTATACAGGAAGATGGATTGGGAATTGTTGCTGAGGAAGGTAAGCATTATCTTTGGTCTGAAGTTGGGAGCTGAGCCTGCTAAATCTGCTTGACATAAAATTCAAGAGATGAATAATTTGATTGTCCTTCCATGGTTAGGAACTTACCAAGAGTAGTGAAAGTGCATGTAAAGATGAAATTTTTAGGTAGTACTCACGAGAAAAAAATTTAACAGTAGTCGTGCCTCTAATTTAGCCAAGGTGTAGCAACCGTAAAATTCTCATTAAGGACATATTTGAAGCACTGAACTAGTTGTATGATTCAAGTTAGAAACAGAAATTCTTCCTTTTACTTCTTGCATATGCTGAATTGAGTCTCTTGGTTTCTTGACTGCATTGTGGTTCAATGGGTCAGAAACAGAACTAGATATCTTGCTTGGTTTATAACCCAGATGCATCAAGTTCAGTCTATGCTTTGGTCCGAGTTAAAAATTCTTGCTAGTATAGGTTGCATGGTTGTATGGTCTATTAGGATATAAAAAGCTGATAGAGAATCTTGGTGGTGCTTTAATCTCAAACTGTCTAGAGGATGAAACCTCCAACTACCCACAAGGCCTTGTTTTGGTCCCTCGCGGAACAGATGATAGTAGTGTGATCGCAGGCCCACACATTAGAGGTAGCCGACTTCGAGCATCATCTGCTGGTGATGAGGAAGTTGATCTCCTTCTTCCTGGCACAGCAAGGTATGGTATCTTTGCACCTCAATGGTTTCTTCAATTATTCCACCATAGAAGCCCATTAAAATCTTTGGAATATTAAAAGACCATTAGTTCCATCTCATATGAGTTGCCTAAGCAGATTTTTGCACCCTGTCAGATTGAATGCATTGGCAGGCTGTGCAGTTGGCTTCAGAAATGAGAAAACTCAGCATGTTTGCTCATTATAATTTAATAGATAAAATACAAAGGGAAGGAAAACAAAAGAGCTAGTTTTGTCTGCCTTGTATTTTTACGTTCTAAGCATGAGCTCTCTATCCTCCCTGGATGTAGTGCATCCTAGTACACCGATTAAAACATGAATTAAAATTTCATGTTTTAGTTTGCCTTTTATATTCTATAACTGTTATTTGTGAAGCAGACTACAGATTCAGCTTGGTGTGAACATGCCAGCAAGGGCAGAGCAAATCCCTGGGAAGCAGGAAGATCTATTCCATCAATCTTACGATGTTGTTCTCTACCTGGGAATAATTGATATATTGCAAGAGTACAACATGTCTAAGAAGATTGAACACGCATACAAATCTCTTCAATTTGATTCGATATCCATCTCTGCGGTGGACCCTACATTCTACTCCCACCGCTTCCTGGAATTTATTAAGAAGGTATTCCCTGTTACAAGTTAAAAACTTTTGGGTACTTTGCTGATGTGAGTGATTTGTTAATGTGGTCCACAGTGACATCACATCCCTTGAGTGGCGATGGTCAGAGTGGTAGTAGTTATCTGGGGTTGTAACTTGTTGAGTGTTGTGAAGAAGTGGCTTCTAGGAGCCATCAGTGAGCTTTAGTGTTGTCTTCCCAACAATTTGTTCCATTTTCTGATAATTGGAACGTGCGCAGCTTTCTTCTTTTATTCCACGTGCCATTTAAATTATGATTTGCCGATTTAATTTGATTATCACCATGAAGTCTCATAAGTCTGGACGCATTAATGCGCGCGCGCCCAGGCATTTCTTCCGACGGTAAGGAAAACTGAAGCATGCAGACTAAACGCTGCATTCAAATTCAATGGCTAGTAAAAATATAGTTCTAATTGAACTGGATGTCATGTTATCATGTATTATCATTATTCACAATAAGCCAATAGCCTCAGTTGAACATTTGGCAAGGGGACAATTCCCACATTTCGAGAGATTTCTATGTTTACAAATGCAGTTGTGAAAGCCAAACTAAGTTTTGCATTTGATACCATAACTCTGAACGAACACGGATAATGTTTTTATTTTCCTACTTCAACATAGGGATGGTATCCTCTTACCTTTTTTCTTTTCCGCATTTTTTTCCCCTCTCTCAAAAGAACAGTATCATTAAATAGCATACAAATCAAAATTACAAGAGTACTTTCAAGCTACCTAATTTTCTAATGAGAGATCCAGTTTTCCATTTCATTACATATCACATTTGACAACCAAATATATCCTGAGATTAAGCAACATGAATCAAAACAGAACATGACTAGTAGCACCACATGAAGATGTGCTATGATATGGTCAATTAGTGTCCCATATTAGGAGGTGGTGGAGGTGGACGAATCGGCATCTGTTGGCCCCCAAAACCTTGTGGGGGAGGAGGAGGAGGAGGAGGCATTGTTGGAGGCCTTCCCATCTGAGTACCAGGAGTGAAATTGGCCATTGTACCACTACCACCAGGAGGCGGAGGAGGAGCAGGTGGAGCTCCACCAGGAGGCATAGGCCTAGGACCATTTGCCATTGGAGGTGGGGGAGGCGGTAATGTTCCAGTCATTGGCGGAGGTGGGGCTCTAGAGGCATTTCCTGCAGACACACCTGGTGGTGGCCCCTGCGGTGGAGGTGGCGGTGGTGGAGCTACTGCACCGTTGGCTGCAGGGGCAGCTTGAGGTTTGTTCCCCTCCACTGGTTTGGATTTGAAGTATAGCTGCAGCTGCATATCTCAAACAAACATAAATATCCAAAAATTAATACTTGCAGAAACTCCCACAAAGCAGAAAAGTGCCAAACAAAACAACAATGAAAAAGATTAATGTCTCATCTTTCCTAGAGGCATCGAGACATAGTCATACGTAAGTAAATAGCAGGAATAACCTACATTAGAAGTTAAAACCAAGAGCTGATCCAATAGCTGAACCAAATAAGCCACAGAGGTGGTCCTGAGTTTTGGAGTTATGGGCAACTTCCAACAACATTTAAAACAGCTGATAAACAACCATGATTACCGACTAATTCATCTAAATGGACCGAGTCCTAGAAAATGGAAAGAGGGTGGAAAGAGAAAGGGCAAGTATGAACAGACTAACCGTGAACATCTTTGAGTCTGGATCCCAATGGGAAAAGAACTTGGGTGTAGATTTGTCAATCTCTGTGCTGGGAACCTGAAACATAAACGGAAATCAATAATCATAGATATCTCCAGTAATGATTAATGGTAAAATGAAAATCAACAAACATATAATATGGTCAATTTACCTTAAAAGCAATGATCTCATATGGTTCTGCTGCAAACATAAGATACTGGTATCTCTTATCAAATGGTTGAACTCGCTGTATCATGAAAAGAAGAGATCAGGATATGGTTGACTAAAGAGAGGAAAACATGCAATTCATCTACAAAGGAGAGATAAAATCCATAAAGGAAATAATAATGACTACCGGTATCATGAGAAATCAGTTTGGTATTAAACTCAACTCAAATATGGAATATACCTGCTCAAAAGATGACATAAATCGGTGCCTCGGCTTTGCTAGGTCTTCTATCTCGGGATACTCAATCTGCATTTGAAAGAAAATCATTATACTTGATAAATTATATATGATGCTATATAATGAAATTTCAAGTACAAAACTTGAAAAAATATATATATATATATATACCTGGAATAGAAGAGACCTCTGCTTTGTCTCTGGATCGAACTGTTTCGTCACACGATACCCAGGCCTACCAATTTTGACTGCATACGCACCACACATACACATACATACTCATCAGCTGAGATTTTATGAAACACGTTCTTAAACTCACCAATAAACAAAAGATCAGGTTTCAAGCAGAGATTTTAAATATATATATATATATATATATATATCAGTGAGATATACGAAAACAATGCCACAGTTCAAAAAATTTTCAGCAATATCAACACTGAAGCAAAATGGCTGCCAAACAAACCAAAGTATCAAAGTTGCAAGTCCATATAAGCCATTGTTTGAGCTAAGCAATACACCTATCCTATCTTAGTTTTTAAATCAAAGCCAAATATACAACACTCAGTACCCACAAAAATTGGGTAACCATTGGACCTCTCCAACCTTTAATTCTAAGCCAAAATTAAGTGCTTAGAATTAAATCATCTGAGTGTTCCCTCAGCATGTCACCCTAATAGTAATAGCTGAAACTGTGGTTAATGTACTCGTAATCTCGGATGTCATCCTAATGGCTGAAACTGATGATAATGTGTAACCCTAATCTGCTAACATGTAGCAGTACGCACGGGCATCGGAATTAAAAAAAAAAAAAAAAACAATGCATGAGTGTGTGTTAGAAGAGAAAACTAGCCTGTTTTACGAACGTTGACTTTTCGCTTGTGGGGCTGGGGCTGAGCAGGAGCATCCTTGGCCTCGCGGGCAGCTCTCTTAGCCAAATTGGTCTGATGGCGCTTCCCTTGTGTGTGTGCCAAGTAGTTTCCCTCGTTATTGTGAAGTGTCAAACACAGCTTACACTCGTAGCTACAACAGGTACAACAACAAACAAACAGCAAAACCACCCCAAGCTTAAAAGTAAATAATTTAATTAATCAAATCAAATCACATCAGTCAAACGAAGATGTTATTGATTTACCTGCCCAGGTGGTTCCGCATGAAATAAGGATCTTTGGCCAAATCGATGGTCTCCAAAGCCAACCTCCGGAGCCTCTCCCGCCGGTCGATGGCCTCATTCTGAGCGGAGGCGGCGCCACCGCTGCCGGGCTTCGAACCCCATTCTCTGTCCATGATTTTGATGAGGTATGCGTTCAAAGCTTCGCTTTGGGAGTCGTAAAACAAACTCTAAGCAGGCCTTCGGCTTATATATATATACAGGGTATCCCACCTTGACGTTAATTTTCGCTGCTCCCGGATACTTTATTAATTTTTTTAATTAATAAACTTTTTACACACTCAAATTTCAATAAATTTCATTTTTCCCATTAAAATTATTAATTTTTTTAATTAATTAAATTTTTTATTTTTTTAATTTACATTATATGTTTAGATGGACCGTATTGCCCTTCATTTTTATTCTTGCCAATTAAAATCGTAAATCCCCAAATGCAAAATCAAATTATTTTTTACTTTTATTTTAAATTTTTAAGAAAAACTATTAGCCATCCACTCTAAGCTCATCCTATTATAAAAAAATACTATTAAAAACTAAATTTGTTTTATTTTTTACCCTAAGTTTGTAATTTGTATCGACCGTCCACTAAAACGTTAACGAATATTTAACCAAATCTAAGCTGAAATGACCATTTTCTGCGTTAAACTCAAGGATATTTTTGAATTTACACCATAAATAATAAAATAAAATTTAAAAAATTATCAGTCATTCACACTAAGTTTACCATGTTATCAAAAATACTATAAAAATTTAAATTTATTCAATTTTTCGCCTTCAATTTATAATTTGTATCAATTGTCAACAAAAATATTAGCTATTGTTTATACTTGATGACATCGCAAGGGTAATTTAGATGTTTAATATGCTGAAGAAATAAAATAATAGTTTAAAATAAAAAAAAAAAAAAAAAAAACTATTGTTCATAACTAATATTCAATTAAACACTCAAACTCTAATTTATCCCGTGATTAAAAGAATATATAATTTTTCTTCATAAATTTACATAATCAAACACTATCCACAAAATTACGCTAGCCTCGTGCACAGTTGCAACCACCACAAGACTCTTCAATAGCCGATCTTCATAGCTGAATGCAAGTTTTTATCAATTATTGCAGATGGTTGAAGGATTTAGTAATGAAGGATGTCAGTGATGAAGGATTTGATACAAATTTTGTGAACTCTAAAAATTTAGAGAGAGAAGATAAGGTGGAAGATAGTGAGACATATTCTATTTTGTTTTTTGTTTTATGTGGTTGATGAAGGATTTGATACAAGTTGTGGTTATGATTAAAAATCATTGGTGGATTTTGTTTTTGAAAAAAAGTGTTTGCTGGGTTTGTTGAGTTTTGATTTTTTTTTTCTTTTTTTTCAAATTTTATTTTATTATTTATGGTGCAAAATTAAAAAAGACCTTGAATTTAAAGGTAAAATGGTCATTCTAGTTAGATTCTGTTGAACTAATGGTATTCATGTTTTGGTGGATAGTGATACAAATTACAAACTTAGGGTAAAAATTAAATAAATTTAAACTTTTGTGGTAACTTTTATAATAAGATAAAATTTAAGATAGATGGGTGATAATTTTTCTATTTTACATGTTAAAATATATAAATTACAGGTTTTTTTTTTGAAATAATCACAGGTAGTTAATATTTTTGGTGAAAGGTTGATATAAATAAATTACAAACTTAAGGTTAAAAATTTTATCAAATTCAAATTTTTATAGTTTTTTATCATAAAGTAAACTTAAAGTATATAAATGATCATTTTCAAATTTTTAATTCATAAACCAATTATTTTCCCTTCAACCCAAAGAAAACCACCCAAAATCCTCGACAAAGATATAAAAATCTTTCCCTAATATGACACTTTCATTGTCAATTAATCAAAACATTACTGCCATCTATTTGTAAATATACAAAATCTTAAGAGAGTAATCTAAAAATTACACTTCTTAAAGCACACAGTATAATAATCATATTTTTTTACTGTCGGGGATAATATCTTACTTTATTAAGTTAACATCAATAGATGTTAAAATTAACATCATTTGAGAGATAAATTGATATTTTCGTATTTTTGGGAAGTTTATTGAGAATAATCACTATAGGTTGTGGATAATTAGAAATTTGCCTATATATAATGGACTTGAGTTTAACAAATAATGGGCCTATAAAAGGCCCAACAAAAGCCCCATTTTCAAAATCCACAAATTAAGCAATTTTTCGAAGCTGTTTTATATTTTCCCTAAAATACAGTATTATTGTTTCTAATGTCATTTTACTGTAATTAAGCGAATTGATTACGATTCATGTCATACATATTTAATTGCATGTTAGTAGTAATTACTAATTTATTTTGCAAGCTAATCCTATACGAAACTATAAGGATTTTTTTAATAATGAATTTGTTTAATAAATCCATCAAGAACGGATAAAACAATTATTTAATGAAGTTATCAATCGATCACGTATTAATTTTTTAAATTTCTAATTAATTTGAATTTGGTAAAATTCAAATTGATTTTTTATTCTTCTACCTCTCCCAAGATTATTCTAATTCAAGTGATAAATTAAAAAAAAAAATACTTGAAAACCATTTGACTAAATCCTTAGGCACCTTCTAGGCTAATTTGTAAAAGAAACTTATCTCTTTCAGAGTTGTATAGTTTAGTTTTCGGATGGGGTAACTATTTCTAATTCTGTTCCTAATTCCATAACGCTTTTTACAAAAATAATGAAAGTGATGATCACAATATGTAATGGATTCTCTGAGCATTGGGTCCTCATCAACAAACTTGGGTCTGCCATTGAAACAAATTATGCCCACCCCAAATTGAAAATATATAAAAGTGAATTGTCGAAGCATGCATGCACTTCACGGCATCAAAATGTCTTAAATCTCAATTCAATTCATTATGGTCCGTGCCCCATATTGTCCAAAATAATTTGGATGTCTAATCGGAAATGATCAATATAGCTTTCGTAGGAGAATAAGTGCGGTACTTTTCTTCGATGCTAAAGAAAGATATGAACAAATTAAATTAGTTTAATTTTATATATCAAGCTATGTTCTTCAAGGAATCTCTCTAGCTTTACATAATGTTTGAAATTATTTTCAAATATTTTATACCATTACCTGCTTTAGGTTTACGCACAGCACAACCCTTTTCAATCTTTAGTACATAAATTTATAATTTGGATGACAACTTTTACAAGTGCGAGCCAAATCTCCAAGACAGCTGAAAAAGGTTTTGAGGAAATTTATAATTGGTTATCATAATGACAATTAATATTGTGAAGCAACAGAATTTTGTTAATCTTTCCTGGAAGGTTACTATAAGTGTTAAGGCTAGGGTTTTATTTAAATTACTATATTATGACAATTTAAGATTTGTGTCCTTAATGCATTCTAATTTTTAAATTGAAGTCCACATTAAGTGACAGACTTTTTAGTTTAGTTATTTTTCTAAAGTTAGGATTATGTCCTTTATTTTAGGGAGAATACTTAGGACACAATGAGTCTTATTTTAGACACAAAGACTCTACTAAGGTAGCGTTTACTTTTTGATTTAATTGAGAATCCTGAGGAGTGGGAATCCTGGGAGTGTGGGATGGGAGTGGGAGTAGATTGTTTACTTACATTGAAATGTGAGGGTGGAATAAAAATCAGAATCCTATTTATAATTAGCTCCTCTAGGCTAATTATTCAAGTGTGTGGAATAAAAATGTGTTTACATTATCTTGGATTGAGAGTGAATAGTTTCAAATTATAATTTTAACCTTATTTAAAAAATTATAGTTTTTAGTTACAAAGTTGATAAAAATATACTGTAATAAAAATATATTTATAAAATAGACTATTTATTTATTACTAATTTTAATTATATAACTTAATAATAATTATTAATATTTTTAGTTATGTAAATCATAATTTTTATTAATTTTAATTGTAATTATGTAAATTAAAAATTGTTGATAAGACAAAAACAAATGAAACGTTATTATTCCATAATAGTATTACAAATCAATATTTTTTAATAACTATTTATTATTTTTATTAATTATTAACAGTAAATAAATATAACATTATTAAAGTAAATAAAGGTAATAATATTATATTTCAAATAAACGATAGTAATGATGGTATATATTAATTCTCTATGAATATAATTAATATTTTATTTAATAAGTTAATATTATTAACTAATTATAATATATTATTTAAATAAATATAATATTATTATTTTTAAATAAATGTATATTATTTTATTTTAATAAATATAAATTATATTGATAAAAGGTGTAATATCATAATAAATAATAATTATATTATATTTAATAATAAATTATTATTTTATTTAAAAATATAAATTATTTTATTTTAATAAGCATAAATTATATTAATAAAATGGATAAAAAAGGAAGGGATGGGAACCCCTCTCCCCATATGGGAGTGGTAATCCTACTCCACACTCTAAACGTGGGTGGGGCTTACGGCGTAGGACTCCCACTCCCCTTTTAAATAAGCAAGTAAACACTGGAGTGGGAGTACTTTGCACTCTGCACTCCTACTCTAGTAAGTAAACACTACATAACGCTACAGGAGTATAATCCTTCTCTATAAGTAGAGTTGTCTTCCACATATTGAAGATACTTTACCATAAGTAGAGAAATAGAATTTTGGTGCAGATAGACAATGCATGAATAGTGATGTGAAACAATGCTATAAATAGTTAAATATTAATGGTAAACCATATTAGTGAACAGTACTATAAACAGTAGTTGCCACAACTAATCATGAACTTTTAATCTTGATGTTTTTGATACATCTTAGTTTATTGTTAGACATCGTTTATTGATTGGTCTCTTTGGGATAATGGGTCATTTTTAATAGTGAAGAGATTTCACATAAAGGCTGCAGACGATATAACTCAAAAGTACTTGATTACTCCCAGGTATACAAAGTGCATAGTTATGATATAACTCAGTAAGTCAGAGGTCAAATCACAAGGAATTTAAAAATTCGATAGTCAATAATTAAATAAAAATAATTATAGAAAAATAAGTTAAGAAAAAAAATTAAAATCAAAGAAATGCTAAGGTTCATGATCCACTCTCGGTATTTTAATCATACTCTCTTATATTTATAATTTTTATTTTTTACCAATTTGAATACTATGGGATCTAGTTCTTAATTAACCACTCTACAAATAAATATAGCAATTAATTATATAATGTATCACAACTGTGTTGGAGTGTACTCACTACCGTATTGGTGTGTCGACATTAAGTCTAAATTCTCACATAGATACAAGGGGATCTAATTTTACAAATAAATATAGAATGAAAATAACTAGTAGAAAATATAACTTATAAATTAAAAACAGTAAACTTTAATCTCGCTTGAGAAAATAATTAAATATGCAAATTGAACCCTTGTGCTTCACCCTTTACCTTTGTTTAGAAAATTAGCCGCTCATGTTGATAAAGCAAAATACTTAATTTATTTGACAAATTAAATTGCAGAAGCACAATAAGAAAAAAACTGAAAGCAAAGGAGAGAACGAAAAAAATCTCTTTTTATTAACTAATTTTTTTAAAAAAAAATTCACAACAAATTTCGCACAGAAAAAACTCTCTAGAAAACTCACACGTCAACTCCATGATCAAACTAGTGAATACCTTGGCTTTATAGGTATGCTTGGCAATTTGTCGGGTCGGGCTCGGGCTTGCCGACAACATATATTAAGGGCCCGAGCCCGATAAAAATCGGAAATTTTTATAAATATTTAGTTTTTAATTTTTTTAATATTTAAATAATTTAAATTTACCCCCTAATATATTAAAATTAAACATAAAAATTACTTTAATCAATATGTCAACCATAAAATCATATAAATAACTAAACATAAAAAAAAAAAATCATGTCTAATTCAAATAAAAACATAAAATTCAAATAAAACATATATTTTTAATTATTATTAACCAGTTAGGGTTGGGGCGGCTAAGGTCCGAACCCGACCCGAATTTGATCAGGCTTTTTTTGGTTAAGCCCGAATCCGAATTTTGACCTTTAAATTTTGGTCAAAGCCCGAAAAATTTAGGCCAGATCAATCGGGCCAAAATTCAGATCAGGCTTTTTTACCATCTCTATTTATAGGCATATTATGATCTTGATTAAGTATGGACATTTGCATGGTAATTCTGTCGAGCTTGCAGCTACAACCTGTAAATGAGCTTTAATAATATAATCCAATAATCTAGGTTAGTAGCCAATGTCATGTGTTATGGAGCATTAGATTCAACTTAATCAATGGTTACAAATAAAGTCAAATGGGGAACCCCATTGAATATTTTTGTCAAGCTTATCCAACTAATAAAGTAAGTTGTGTTCAATCGACCATAATCGGTTGCATGTGAGCTCAAACACATGGTCTCAACCTTTTAACTCATTAATGTAAATTTGAAGAGTCAACCTGATGTGATAAATTATAGCAAATCTTCCAAAGGACTTTTAGTCTTCAAAATCCAAATTTCATGTCCGTTTTCTAATTCGGGCACCAAAAATTGATGAAATCTGGGATATTCCTACAATCTACAAAATCACACATAAGAACAAATAAATGTAAATAATTCTTAAAATGGACTAGGAATTCATAAATGTGAAAAAGTTATTTATGTTATTAGAAATGAGTGTCAAGAAAAAAATTTTATTTGGTAATCATAATATCATCCCTAATAATAAATTAATTTTAGGAATATTATAATAATATAAAATTTTATTAAAATATGAGTGTTTAAAATAATTTTTAAAGTGCAAATAATTCCTCCCCATATTCGTTGTTACAGTTATGGCCTAGGCGTTTGTTACAATAAATGGTGTGTAAATTATGCACATATTTTATAATAGGATAAAGCATGAGATTCAGATTGTTTTAATCACCATTTAAAGCTCATATTTTCATAGTAAGTTTCGTAACAAGAAGATGATAAAAAGACAAAAGGATTTTGAGTTAAAAAACAAACAAACCCAAGTATTACTGTTCCATTAATGTTGTCAAAAGTTGAATGAATAACCTGCTCATGCTCCTGCTGATAAAAATGCCAACGGTTGGCCTAAATCTAAAATTGAAAACGGCCCCTCACCTGGAGGAGAAGAAGCTTCTCACCCACGCGCCTTCGACTCTCGCATGCCTAAGTTTGTTTTTTAAATAACTTAATTGATTTCATGCATATCAAATGCTGTATAGGGTGGCAGTACGAAATACAATTAATTAGAAGCCTATCACACACATTTAAGGTCAATTTACTTGCAATATTAACATGACACTAACAAGCATGAAGAAAATGGATGCAGAAAATATATTTAAAAGACACCTCCCCTTAATGTGTATACACTCATACACAACTTTTGTGTATATCCTTTATTAAGTTCTATTAAGGATATCCTTTATTTTGATTGTCTTTGATTTTGAATTGCAAGTGAAAAAATCGAGATTGATTCCCTGTTGAAACATAGAACTTAAAATATAAGATAGGGTAACTGAAATTCAATAACTAGGCTAACTAAATAAAGAAGTTCAAAGTCACTCAACGTGTATATTCATAATAAATTTAAATATGACTAATATTTTAACTTTTTTTTAAAAAAAATATAGGAATGGGCAGAGTCTAAATATAAATTTTTAACTTCTTAAGAGTCAACTCGGATTGTTAGACTAGTTAAATTAAGAGACTAAAAGCTATTCAATCGGACAAAGTGTTATACTTTAATTTGTATAAAGATAGATATTCAAATTTTTTATTTTAAATTTTATTTTAAATAATGTGTTATTCATTAAGTAATTAATAATTTTTTATAAAATTTAAATAAATTAATAATATTATTTGACTAACTAATTAATAGATTCACATAATTTAAAATAAATTTTTAAAATAAAAAATTTAGAATGTGTGACGTTACTCTTACAATTTAGACAAAAGCCCCCAATCCGAGTTGGAAAGAAAGGTAAAGAATAACGTTGGTGTGCATCAGGTGGGCTAGCCGTTATCTTTAACTTGTCTCTCTCAGCAAAGCATATATACTAATACATCTCATTTCATCGCGTTGATGCCCACTACTGGTGCTCTCTGCCACCCTTTCTTTTTTGATATCTCTCTATATATACATTTCTTTTTGATTTGTACTTTTTAGAGAGAAAAGAGAAGAGAAGAACATCATTCATGTTCAAGACCTAGTCTCTTGATCATCATCATTAGAAACAGCAAAGCACAGCACAGGACAGACTCAGTTAGTAAGAAAGAAAGATAAAAAAAAAAAAGTGAGCTATTTGAGGTTCTTTCATATTTATTAGTGAGAAAAACGAGGGGAAAAAAGAAAAAAAGAAAGCTTAGGTGGGTGTGTTTGTGGATTGATAATGGGATCGTCTTCAGGGCAGAACAACAGCTACGATCTTTCATTCAAGATCCTTTTGATCGGTGATTCTGGTGTTGGTAAAAGCAGTCTTCTTGTCAGCTTCATTTCCTCTTCTGTTGACGATCTTTCACCCACTATTGGTACTTCCCCTTTCTTTTAAGTTTCACATTCTGTTTCCAGTTTCCTCACTTGGTACAAAATTGCAGTTATAATTTCTTAGCTTTTAAACTTGAGAGATTTTTGTGTTGGGATCTTCTTTGGAGTTTAGATAGTCAGTGTATACTTGGTACAAATTGGAGAATCTTTTGTTTACCTGATTTTTGGATCTTGGTAGGTAATGTAATTTTTATTTGGTGCTTTCAATTGTGGATGCATTAATCATTAATACTAGATATTTTGTGTTGTTTTAATCTGAACTATTTGCAGGTGTGGATTTTAAGATCAAGCTGCTGACAGTGGCTGGAAAGAGATTGAAACTTACAATTTGGGACACCGGTATGCAATCATTGTCATCGATTCTTTATTTTGAATCCAAATACTATTAGAAAATTAAGCCAAGGCATTCAGAGGATGTTTGGTGTTCTTATCGAGATGAGTTTTTGTTATTATGTCATTTTCATTGCCAATTTTTTAAGCTTAGATGATGCTAGAATCTAACTGGTATAAAATAAATAAATCTATATCTTGAGAAAATGGGCTTACCTAATTGGCCCCAGTGGTTGCTTTACTTGTAACGTCTTCTTTGATAGAGAGCAATTGTTTCAGTTTTAACTCAGAATCCAGGTCGACCATTTGTGCTGGCGAGTGGCGAGGTTGAGCTAGGCCTAGGTGTGCACAGAAGATTTATTAGGAAAAATAAACCCACCATAACCCCCTGTAATGTCATAATGCCTCTTCATTGTCACCATTACCATCCACGTCTTATTACTACTGTTGCTTAAATTGTTACATTCCATATTTGCCAATCTTGTTTTACAATCTATTAATAATGTACTGCCATGAACATAATTTATTTTACGATATCGTAATTGGTATGATGATTTTCTGCCATTTCTTGTCAAGTTCTATTAAAAAAGATTGGGTGACTCTATTTGATTACATTCAATGAAATTTCTTTTTAAGCTGAATTGGACTGTTGATTGAAGTCAAGTTCTGTACTTGAGTGACAAAGATCCTGTTTTACAATCTATAAAAATGTACTGCCTGAACATAATTTATTTTTTCGCATGGTATGATGATTTTCTGCCCTTTTGGGCAAGTTCTATAAAAAAGATTGGTCAACTCTATTTGATTGCATTTACTGAAATTTGTTTTTTAAGCTGAATTAAACAGTTGATTGAATGCAAGTTCAGAACTTGAGTGATGAAGATCCTTTTTCAATCCCATTTTCAATCTGTACATTGCATCTTATCTTGATCTTCAAGATAATTTTTCATTTAACAAAATTTTACCTTTCTACCAATTTAAGGTTCCGCATTTAATAAACATTACTGTTCCTTTTTCTTCTATGTCAAGTGCCTGCTTTTTACAATATGCATTACGAAAATTATTTGACAATGTGGATAAATGGTTAGTTGTAAAATCATCT
The DNA here is from genome assembly GCA_030449075.1 of Murraya paniculata. Classification (NCBI taxonomy): domain Eukaryota; kingdom Viridiplantae; phylum Streptophyta; class Magnoliopsida; order Sapindales; family Rutaceae; genus Murraya; species Murraya paniculata. The sequence goes on along the minus strand of JAEVFN010000034.1, from coordinate 1,204,354 downwards.
GTTTCTTGCAGCTGGACAGGAGAGGTTCAGAACACTAACCAGTTCTTATTATAGAGGTGCTCAAGGAATCATTCTTGGTATGCCTTCAACAAAATGTGTTTGTGTCATTTCAAAATGAAAAATTTTACTCTCTTGATTGACCTTATTGTGTCTTTGGCAATGATATGAACTTACAAAAGTAAGTGTTGGCATCAGGATACAAAAGGCACAGACATGTCTGGTAGCAACAAGCAAAAATAAATGTTTATGCCAGGTTGACTGCCAAGATGAGCTTATTTGCAATCTTGTATATTTGACCATACGTATGTATAAGTTGTGATCAAAATCTTGCCCTAAAATGGCAGGAGAGAAATTAACTACGACTGGGACTTACTAGAAAGCATGTTAATATACTTAGAAAAATGTAAATACAATAGATGATTTCATGCATTCTAGCTCTTTCTTTCTATAGAAAAGATTCATATTTCCCAAATAACACATTAAATTTCTTTTTGTTTTTACTTTTATCTTCATAACAGCCTGAACAACAGTGTTCTTTCCAGGCCCTACTGAAACAAGTTTTTTCAAAAACCTTTTGTGCTTTTACCTTTTCTTCATCCATTCGAACTATGTAACATGATTTCGCATGGATTGTCATTCTTGATCACAGAGAACCAGACTAAGTTTCAGCAAGCATTTTCTGTGGAGCTCTTTCTTCTATTATTTAAGATTCATATGTAATGCAAGCATCTGTTCATTGTCATTGCTTACTATTAAGGAGTGATAGTGGTGTTAGCTTGTAGGCCTAAAACTAATTTTAATTTTCACTATCATGAAAAAACATTTAATCATGACCTTAACTAATCCAATGCCTGCTTTTTTTGAGTTATTCTTCTTGATTTATATATATATATATATATATATATATATATATATATATATATATATAATTCCACCATATCGTAGATTATATTGGTGTTAACCTATTTATTTATTTTGCTTTAACTGTAGTTTATGATGTGACAAGGAGAGAAACCTTCACAAACTTGTCGGACGTGTGGGCTAAAGAAGTGGACCTTTACTCTACCAATCAGGATTGTGTCAAGATGCTTGTTGGAAATAAAGTCGACAGAGTAAGCGTCATAATCTCTGTTATCTCTATTATATTAGTTAAGATTTTAATCACAGAACATACATAAATGAGTACATAGAGGACCAAGACCTAGCTAATAAGTGTAGACTCTTTATTTCTCTCTTTCCCGGATATGACATTGCAGAAACATCGAGGTTGTTATAAGAGTTTAAAAAGTTTCCTGCGCTTTTCTTGTTGTCAAGACTAATATGAAAACTGATGAATGTCTCCTTTCTCGTTTGATCTTAGCAGTAAAAGAAAACTTTTCTTATGTTTGTCTCTCCCACATGACTGAAGTAATATAACATTCATCTTGCTGTTCATTTGAAACAATTGAACCATGATGTCAATCAGATTTAGACTTGGAATGGAACTCAATAATTAAAGTCTCTCAATTTCCAGAATGCATTTGCACATACCGTATTAGCACATTATTAATAAATAGTTTATCACTTGAAGAATATGGTATTAAGTCCCTAATTTATGTTTTCTTTCACCTGCTGGTAACTGACACATAATTATTAATTTGTATATCATTTATCTTCCCAAGCTTTATGGTCTATTTTACACTTTGATGTACGATTTCAGGATTCTGAAAGGGTTGTAAGTAGAGAAGAGGGGATTGCTCTTGCAAAAGAGCATGGATGTTTGTTTCTTGAATGTAGTGCTAAAACCAGAGAAAATGTGGAGCAGTGCTTTGAGCAGCTTGCATTGAAGGTACTCTTTGAGAAAGCATTTTGACACTTCAGTAAAATGTTAGGCAGTTTAATCCACAATAAAGTTTCATCAATTTGATATACTTGTATAGGGTGGGCATATGGTGCATGCTATATCTTGGAGTTATGACAGGGGCTTGTTATTTTCTTCCTTTTTTCCCAAAGTCTGTTAACCAGCCGAGAGCACTTTATTGGGATCGTACCAATTTGATGGTTAGGAAATTCCTTAATCTCAAGTGATAGCTCTCTGTAGAATCCCTAGATTCCTAATTCTTTAACTTTCCTTTTTTTTTTTGGGTCCTTTTTCCTTCAGTTCTAATGATTAACAAGCAAGCTTCATTCAAAGCTAGCTATAATCCAATACCGAACTGGGATCTCAATTGTAGAAATAGTGTTATGCATCATTTGATAGCTTCTCTACTGCTGTGCTACCATGTCGTTAGGAGTAATTCAATATTATTGAGACAGTATGGGATCATTGTGCAGATAATGGAGGTTCCTAGTCTTTTGGAAGAAGGATCCAATGTAGTAAAACGGAACATTTTAAAGCAGAAACCAGAAAACCAGTCACCTCCTATTGGCGGTTGTTGTTCGTAAGATGCTGCATTGTGGAGGTCTCCATATCAACAGAAGCCGTAAGCTGCCTGCTAATGCACTGCTTCCCTATTAACATTATGAACAGATCATGTATATGTATAACTTCTTCCATTACGTCTTACTGCTGTTGTCGTGGGAATGCTGGCACTCAAATAACATATATGTTAGCTCGTGTAAATGTTTTCCTTTGAATTTCGTTACTGATCCATGTTAGAAACACAAAGTTGCTTGTATCATTGATTTTAAGTGTGAGTTTTCTGATTCATGCTTTGAGTTATCATATTTACTTTGGTATTTGGACAAAACTAGAAACTGCACCAAAATTTTTCTTTACGATATAAAAACAATGGCTTAGGCTTATATAATTGGTACTTTTTGATGAATGGATGATCCCGCAAATATCCAGATTGAATGGAATTCATCTGCATTTTTATTTCAGATCTTAAAAGGGTTTTTTATTTGTATATGATAAAATAATTTTCCCTTTGCATAAACATAACAAAGTTTTTAAAATTTAGTACATATGATATTTTGATGGTATTTATTTTTTTCAATATTTATCACTAGATTAATTTTTTAAGTTACCATATCAGTGCTGAATGTATATCTATTAGGTGATTTTGATTTAATACTTTTTTTCGTCTTATAAAATATGATTTAAACCCCCAAATTTCAAAGTGTTTTACTGTCCCTACAAAGAAAAAAAGAAGTGTTACTTTCTACCCCTTTCAAGCTCGTAGTTTCTTTATAGCCCATCGAATCAAAATTCTTTCTTTCAGTTCAATAGTTGATTTATTTTACTTGTAAAATATGAGGCATTTTGTTTTAAGTTATGTTAAGAATTTTAACAGGGTTCAAACTTCCAAGCAGAGAAGAAGGGGACTGCAACTTGTAAACATAACATCTCTACCTAGACTCTCTAGGGTTAATTTTTAATGTCCCAACAAAATCAAGTAAACGTAATAACCATCAATTTGTCTTTTCAATTTCAATAAAATTATATTTTTAGCTTAAGGACAAAGACCTGCTCAATAATAATATCACACCGATATAACATCATTATCCACCTCCGCAGCCTAAATGTCAGGTATATAATTCTGGTACAGCATCTGAAAGATTTACTCCCCATAGTTCGGAGAAATTACAATCCTACGAGCACATGGTAACACCAATTCGTGCCTTGGCGAATTGGAAATGACTTCCCCCAGAATTTGATTACAACAAATGCAAAGATTAATGCAAACAATCTAGGTCTTCTCAAACCCAAGAACCACAGCATGTTGATATCTCCGGAGCAGCTGCTGACCCATTGGCTGGGTCTGGTTTACTGATCCTAATAGTTTGGGGCTAGAATTACAACATCAAAATTACAAAACATCAACACAAAATCAATCATCATCCTCATAAGAAGTTTATGAAACAAACTATTTACCTCTGCTTTTGAGTCACTCTCCACAAGTCTTTGCTTTATTTCTCTTGCAATTGAAAAGAACACCTGCTCCACGTTGAAATTGGTCTTCGCACTCTGCACAAATTGCTCAACAGTTTAAGGGTATTAAAAGAAGTAGGCAGCTGCTCAACAGTTATATAATTGAGTCCCACCAAAGCAAAGGAACAACAAAATTTATTTACATGGACGTTACAGACTTCCAATCACTACTCATTATTGAACTACTTACCGTCTCAAAAAATTTGATACCATATTCATCAGCTAATGCTTGGCCCTTTGCTGTTGGAACGGCCTATAAGAAAGAAATAAATGGTGGAGACCATTAGGCTTAGAAAAATAGAGCTGAAGCTAATCTTTTAGACATGATCCATTCAGTACCCTTTTGGTCTCATCCATATCAGCTTTGTTGCCCACCAATATTTTGTTAACATTATCAGCAGCATGCTGTTCTATGTTCCTCATCCAGTTCCTGATGTCTACAAAATAATTGAATCGGGGGTGGGGGGGGGGGGGGGGGGCATGTTTCCTGTCAATTATCTTTTAAGTGTAGGAACAGAACATTGAGAGAGCGAGAGAGAGAGAGAGAGAGAGAGGCGCGTACTGTTAAAAGATGACTCATCTGTCACATCATAGACAAGCAATATGCCCATGGCTCCCCGGTAATAAGCTATGCAAGAAAAAAGTAAACAATGTCTAAATTATTTGAAAAGGACAATTAAGTTGCACATTCAAGATCATCTGGTTTCCATCATTTATGTTAAAAATTGAACCATGATAATAACAAATAAACATTAAGGAGGTCATCTAGAAGACAACAGAAACAACTCAACCCTTGAGCAAATATGATATAAAACCAAAATTCTAGCCTTGTAAAGCAACGGTCTAGTACAAACAAGCTTAATGACATTGAGCAATTCCAAGTGTTGTTTGGTTATCTTCAAATTGTATACCACAGAACATAAACTCCCAATGAAGAAGAAGATATTATTTATGTTCAGTAATTATCCAATGAGGTCAATCTTCGGTCTAGAAGATTCTAAGCATCATAGTAAATACCTAATGCACCCCTGCAAAAGCAATATTTATGCCGCTAATAAGCAATTACCAGGAACCATCCAATATAACATATATCTGCATTTTCTTATAAATTTGACTATGACTGCATGCTCTTTGTATATGTGCAAAAGAAGGGGGGTCATAGTTACAAGAAGCTGACAACTATATTCTTCTTTTCCTTCTCCTGAACTCAAGAAAATGACTACTTTTCACAAACACAATCAATTGCCCAAAATTGACCAACCAAGCCAATATATTTCAGGTTAAAGAGTAACATATTTGTCCCTCAATTAGAATATATAGTCCTCCAAACCACGAAGATTACCATAACAAATTATTAGGTACCTGTTGTAATCGTTCGAAAACGTTCTTGTCCAGCAGTATCCCATATTTGTAATTTAATGCGCTTCCCGTCAAGCTCGATGGTCCTGATCTTAAAGTCAATCCTGAAGAGATATTAAATGTATTAAATGTTCAGGAAACAGCCGAACTATACAATTAAAAAATTATAACAGGATACAAGGTTTTAAAAACAGACCCAATTGTGGTAATGAAGCTTGTTGTGAAAGAATCATCTGAGAAACGCAATAGCAGGCAACTTTTTCCTACACCTGCAAATTTACAAAGTAATGAGGATAAAAAGTGGTACATAGCTTGAGATACATATTTTTATCCTATGCAAATAAACATGTTTTGATTTGGTGTAAGCTAAAACAGAAGCTAATATCATTTGCTATTTCAAAGAGCTGAAAAGAAAAATTAACACCTAAGCTGACAGGTCTGGGAACTAATGATAGAATAAGTAGGCACACAATCTAAAATTCTAAACAACATGTAGGATATATTTGAGATCGAGGTGCAGTAGTTTTTAAACCACAACTATTGTAGAACGAGATCACATGTCACTTTCAAGTATGAGCAGGTAAGTGAACGGTAAAACATTAACTACCAAGTAAAAGTGAGTGTTTATCAAACACTTTTGACTATTGTACCCTCAAAGTTTAAGTGAAAGCACAATAGTTACAACGACACCTATTGTAGCTTATCACTCCCCTCACTAACAAGCTAAACGGACAGTCGGCCTAGCTTATAGAGACTGAAGACAAGAAGCAAAAACAGACATGTAGAGGAATTCAACCCCAGAGCTACTAATCATAGCATAAGTAGCCATCTCAATCTCACAAGACAAATGAGGAAAACTAGACTAAGAGCATGTTTGGGATTGTGGTGGATTCTTAAATAAGCGATTATTTGAGAATCTATTCCCCAATTATGTTTGGATTATCAGATTATTTGAGTTATTCTTTTAGATCTATTAGAATGACAATCATCAAATAGGTGATAATCAAACATAATTTGAGAGTAGATCCTCAACTAAGTGATTATTTGAGAATCCACCACGATCCCAAATGTGCACTAAGGCTCTGTTCGGTACTGCTGTTGGAGATGAGGTGTTTGGTATGGCTGTAGTTAGTTTGGAAGCTAAGACGATTTATCCCAGAAGTTGTGTGACAAATGTGAAATTTCTTATTACTTGAACGCAATATCCACAAACACGTTAAAGCTTTTTATATTACGGCAGTTGTACGCTTAAAAAAAATTTATCTGAAGTATAAAAATAATACTGAAGCGACATAATTGCGAATATAAGCTACCGCATATGAAAGAAACCAACCCCTATTGTTTGATCGAAAACAATACCGAAAACATCATGATATAAGTTGATCAGTTTAGAGCAATAAGAATATTGAATTAGCAAAGGTACTTGCCACTATCCCCGATGAGAAGCAGCTTGATCAGGTAATCGTAATCGGCACGAGCTCTAGCCGGCGCAGTCGCCATCTAAGCTTTTTTTTTTTCTTTTTATTTCTTCGATAAATGATAAGAAACAGGTCTCTTTGTCTCTGTCTCTGTGATTGTGACTGTTTATTTTCACTTGGATCTGCAGCTTAAGGCAAGGCAACGCTGGCTGGCGGACTGTGAAAGGAAGTCCAAGAGAGGTTGAGGCGTGTGTGAAACAAGAATCAAGAAACAGAATCTCGTCCTCCTCTTCCCTCACGCTAACCTCAATTTAACCATACAAGTAACCAGAGTTCGCTCGGGAGGAATCTGCTGTTGCCTGTTCTCGTGGCAGTATGGTCATCAATTATTGGCTGTTGCCTAGTTAATTATTGGGAAATTATCGTCTTTCGAATAAAAATTTGTTTACACTTATGTAATTATTGTTGTAAAGGATGCTTAACATTCTAGTGACTGGTGAGGCAAAAGTCCCGCATGGAAAATTTAGCATCTCCTCCATCGTCGTTTAACTTATAAATATGTGTATTATGTCTCAAAATCATATCACAGTAAAATCAATTAACCAAAGCTTATTAATAATCAGTTATCAACAAGGTACTTAAAGTATTTTATCTTATTTTAAATCAATTTAATTTTTATTGTTTGTATTTATTTTTACTTTATTATTATATTTTTATATTGTTAATTTAATTATCTATTGTTTATAATAATTTTAATGGTTGGTTCTTAATGGTTGGTTCTTATCATACTGCCTATTTTGTTATTATTTTGTTAGTATGTTATTATTCTGTTAATATGCCTTATTCACATATGACTGGTTTAATTGTCTATCAAGTTATTTTATTTTTAATAAACTAAGATTTGCTCTTACTTATATTTGTCTATGAATATTATTGTTGTAGCCTAAAGTTTACACACAAATGAGGTGCGAGAACCTGAAGTTCTAACCTTATTAAAAATCAGAACCTGAAGTTCTAATTATGATTTTGAAAGTTAGGACCTGAACTTCTAAGTACATGCATAAGGTTGCTACATATATTTATAATTTTTGTTTTTGTTTATATTTACATATTTTATATTTGTATTGTGATTTTTTCTTTTAATTATTAATACAAGGTTTTCAAAAAATGGCAAATCTCATGAATAACAAATTATTGCTCTTGAAGTTCCTAGAAGAAATTACCTTTTTTTGGGTGTTTGACATAAAAATGCACTTGAAAGCTATGGGCCTGGAAGGCACTATAACATAAGATAACGAAACATCCCTATAGGTAAAATCAAAAGCCATGATTTTCCTTTGTGATCATTTACATGAGAGCTTAAAAGCTCAATACCTGATGATAGAGGATCCATTAATTTTGTAGAATAACCTTAAGGATAGATTTGACCAAAGAGGAATATTTTCCTTCCAAAACCCGGTCATGAGTGGCTAAACTTGAGGTTACGAGACTATGCAAGAGTCTCTGACTACTACTCTGCTCTGTTCCGCATCATCTCAAAACTGATATTGTATGGACAAAAATTACTTAAAAATATATACTTGAAAAGACACTCTCTACTTTTCATGCATCAAATGTTGACTTGTAAGAACAATATTGGGAGCATCAACATAGCAAATACTCTAAACTAATAACATCTCTTTAATTTTTGAACAAAATAATGAGTCATGATGAAAAATCATGACTTACTTCCAACTAGTTTGCAACCATTCCTAGAAGCAAATGCTAATACACATATTAGTAGCGGATGTAATCAAGGTGGCAAAAGAGGCCGTGTTTATTACCCTTATGGTGATCCTAAGCATTCAGGACAGCAGAACAACAAAGATGGACGCCACGAGAAATGGAACATCTATGAGAGACATAATAAAGAAAATGGAGTACAACGGAAAAATGCTAGATATCATAATGAAAAAATTTGTTATTGATATCAAGGAAAAGATCATTGGTGAAGTACTTGCAGTGCCAGCAAATATTTAATAGACCTTTCCCAAGCATCTAAGAAAAGGAAAAGAAAAATTGAGACTAATTTAATTGATAACTCATATCCTATTGACCAAACTCATCTTGATGTCTCTGATTTCTTCAAGGACACAGGAGAAAAGTGATCGCCTAACTGATGATGGAAATGTCCACAATAATTATGCTCTTGATGTTATGCCATAATTATTAAGTTACTAATATGTTAACTTTTGTATTTTTATAATTTCATAAGATGTATTTAATGTTCATATATAATCCTAATGTCCAACATGAAATTTTGTTTGATGTAAGGTTGTGGATTTTAGAAATAAATTATCTATTTTGGAATTAAAATCTGGGGATGTATGCTTGATAGTCAGTGCAACCACACATATAATTTTTCAAGATAAAAAATATTTTTTGAAAATAAAGTTACTTGAAGGAAATGTAAATACTACATCTAGTCCTGCAGACCTAATAGAATGCTTCAAAAGAGCTATACTCATATTAGTAAGTGGAACGAAACTAGTAATTGAAAATGCTTTATATTCAGCAACATCCAAAAGAAATCTTCTGAGCTTCAAAGATGTCGGCCAAAATGGATATCATATTGAGACTTTAAATGAAAATAATGTGAAATATCTTTGCATTACTAAAAATGTCTCAAGAAAGAAGTATATATTAGAAAAGCTCCGAGCATTCTCATCAAGATTGTATTATACAATCAGAAATGTGACTAAAAGCTATGCAGTGATGAATTAGAAGCTTATAGATCCAAAAATATTTAAATTGTGGCATGCTCACCTTGGACACCCTAGATCTACGATGATGCGTAGAATTATTAAAAATTCTTATATACATCCATTAAAGAAAGAGAAGATCCTATTGTTCAATAAAATTGTTTGTACCACTTGCTCAAAAGGAAATTTTGTGGTTAGACCATCTCCTTCCAAGGTTGGTTATGAATCTCTATTGTTTTTTCAAAGAATTCAAGGAGATATATGGACCAATGTATCTAGCTGGTGGACCATTTTGTTACTTTACAATTTTGGTTGATGCATCTGCACGATAGTCACATGTTTGTTTATTGTTCACAAATGACATTGCATTTACAAGATTTATTACCCAAATTACAAGATTAAGGGACTTTCAAATTATCCAATAAAAATCATACGTCTAAATAATGTTGCTGAGTTTACATCTAAGACATTTAGTGACTACTATACATCAGTTGGTGTCAATGTTGAAAATCATGTTCCATATGTACATATACAAAATTGATTGGTAGAATCATTAAATAGTGGCTGTAGATAATTGTAAGAACTTTACTTATGCATACAAAATTACTAATATCTGCATAGAAATCATGTTATTTTGCATGCAACGACATTAATTTGTCTTAAACCCAATACTTATCATCAATATTCTCTGTCATAGCTTGGTCAACAACCTGACATCTCCCAACACGCACTTTTGATTGTGCTGTGCATGTTCCTATATCACCCTTTCAGCACACAAAGACGGGACCTCAATATCATTTGTGGATTTATGTCGGTTTCAACTCACCTACAATTATCAGATATCTTGAAGCCTTAATAGGTGATCGTTTCACTGTGTGTTTTACGAATTTTCACTTTGATGAGATAATTTTTCCATTATCGGGGAATGGGAAGTCTCTAAAGTAAGGCATGGACTTTCATAGAAAGTTCATACTTTGTCTCATTAGATCCTCGTACCAATCAACGTGAAAATGAAGTATGAAGGATAGTACATTTGCAGCAAGTTGCAAATCAATTACCAAATGCATTTATAAATGTAGCAAAGGTAACTAAGTTACATATTCCAACTACTAATATACCAGCTTGGGTAGCTGTTCCTACTGAATATGTAGTTAATGAGTCATCTGTTACACATTATAAACATGATAGACTACTTGGTTCCAAAGACAGTGCTTCTCAGAAGAGGAGAACGAAAAGTCAGGATCCTATTGAAAATAATGCTCGAGCTATAAATGTACCAATATTATCTGAATCATCAATTTTAAAAGAACTGACTGTACCTGAAGAGATGGTAACTCTTAAAGAGGTACGAAAACACAAAATTAAGGAAAAGTCTACAAATTATATTTATACAAGGGAAATGTGGGATCGTAATGAAATAAACGTTGATAATGTATTTTCATTCATAGTAGCTACTGAAAATTACAAATGATTTTGAGCCTCAAACTGTTGATTAATATAGGCAAAGACATGATCGCTTTAATGGAAAAAGCAATTCGAGTATAATTGACTTCTCTACCTAAACATGAAGTTTTGATATGTAGTCCATACAACTAAGATGTCAAACCACTTGTGAGGAGACATTATAAGCATAATAAAATCACTAGATACAAAGCATGATAAGTTGCACAAGGTTTCTTGCATAAATCTAGCATTGATTATAAATATGTGTATTCTCCAGTGATGGATAGTATTACATTTTAATTTTTATTCGGCATAACAATCCCAGAAAGACTTGACATGGATCTCATGGATGTAGTGACTGCATGTCTATATCGATCACTTAACACTAATATTTACATGAAAATTCCTAAAGAATTCAAAATGCCTGAAGCGTATAAGTCAAAGTATCGTAATTTGTGTTTAATTAAGCTATAGTGGTTCTTGTATAGATTAAAACAATCAGGACACATATGATACAATCGTTTGAGTGAATATTTGATAAAAGAAGGATATAAAAATAATCCAATTTACCCATGCATATTTATTAGAAAATTCAAATATGGGTTTGCAATTATAGTAGTTTATGGTAGGACATGAACCTGATTGGAACTTTTGAAGAGCTTCTAAAAATAGTTGAATATTTAAAGAGAGAATTTGAATAAAAGATCTGGGAAAAACAAAATATTGTCTCAACCTGCAGATTGAGCATAAAAAAACAAAGTGCTTATCGATCAATCTGCTTATGTTGAAAAAATCTTAAAGTTTTTCAATATGGATAATGCTCATCCATTAAGCAATCCTATGGTTGTTCGATCTCTTGATCTTAAAAAGGATTCATTCTACCTAAAGAGGATGATGAAAAGATACTTGGTCCATAAGTATCATATCTAAATACAATTGGTGCTTTATTGTACTTAGCCCAATGCATCAAATCATACATTGCATTCTCTGTGAACTTGCTAACGTGATTTAGCTTAGTGCCAACAGAGCGACATTTAAATGGCATCAAACACATCTTTTGATATCTTCATGGAATGACGGACTTGGGTTTATTTTATTCAAGTGAGCCAATGGAGAATCTTTATCTTATTGCTTATGCATACATAGACTACCTCTCAGTTTCCACAAAGCCAGTTCACAAACACGATATGTTTTCACTTATAATGGCATAGTAATTTCATGGCCATCTACTAACCTAACTTTGTTTGCCAACTCCTCTAATCACTTAGAGATTCTTGCGGTACAAGAAGTAAGCAAAAAGTGTGATTGGCTGCGGCCTATTATCAACATATGTAGAGCACGTGCAATTCCACTTCTGCAATGGATGCTCCAACAATTATATGTGAAGACACTGCTGCTTATAATGTTCAAATTAGAGAAGGATACATTAAGGGAGATAGAACCAAACATGAACCAAACATATCTAATTAAAGTTCTTCTACACTCATGAGCTCTAACAAGATAAGAAAATTGATTTCAAGCAAATATGCGGCACTAATAATTTTGTTGATCCTTTTACTAAGGCTTTGCACACATAAGCATTTGAGAAGTTAGTCCATAGTATTGGCATGCGTCGACTCAACAAATTAAATTGATATTTTGAGAGGGTATTTCGTCAAAGGGAGCATATTTTAAAGAGAAGAATTCAATAGCTATATTAGATGAATATGCACTATATTCTTTTTCCTTTGATTAGGTTTTTTTCCATTAGGTTTTACTAGCAAGGTTTTGATGAGGTAGTGTTAATCACATCCACTAGCATTTCTTATCTTGAAAATTGTGTAACAAAATGGTGAATGCAAGGGAGACTGTTGTATATGGTGGTTTCACATTTTGGTGAGGCAAAAGTCACACATAGGAAAGTTAGCATCTCGTCCCCCTTCATTTAACCTACAAATATGTGTATCATGTCTCAAGATCATATTATAGAAAAATCAATTAACAAAAAATTATTAATAATAACCTATCGACAAGGTACTTAAAGTACTTTGTTTAGTTCAAAATTTTATTTCGTTTATTTATTTCATAATAATTATTATCTTTTGAATAAAAATTTTAGAAAATAATTTTCGGATCCGGATAGGGATTAAACCCGCATAGGGCTAGATTGGCATTTTGGACAAAATTTTAAGAGATAATATTAAAAAAATATTCTTCCTCATTCTACTAATAAAGACCAAATGTTGTAGCATTTTGAAGGTGTGAGGAAAATTCTAATTAAAAGTGCCTACTAATAGGCTGTGCTTCCGATCATATTTGGATTAAGGTCCAAGTCCGATTAAATGGGAATTAATTAGATGGAGTTGATTCATATCCGGATCAATCTGGTTGAATATCACACTAAAGAAAAATATAATAAATAAGAAAAATGTTAAACATAATCTAACATAAATTCCAAAATCATAAATGAATTGAACCCTACCCACACCTAAAGGCTCGAACCCAGCCAACAATCCATGCGTGGTTGACCAGTTGCATGCCGACTACAGTAAGTGCTAGCTCTTAAGATATTGGCTCTCTCACACTCTTCCCTTCTTCTTTCTTCCTTGACGAGTGAGTTAACTAACTAATTAATTAATCTCATTGTACGTCTTGATAAAATCAACAAAAAAAGCCCATGAATGCTTTCTTATGGTGCATTTATTTCGCAAGAATTGAAATGAGTTGAGATCAGAATAGATTAAAATTAGAATAAAATGAAAATTAGAATAAATTGTTTACTTGAGCTACAACAGGAATAAACTGTATTCTCATTAATATATTTTCTTTGTCTTAGAATCTGATTGTTACAAGTATTAAATATCCTTAGTTAAAATTATGTAATTGTCCACTAATAAGATAATAAGTAAACATTTCTAAATTAAATATATGATTGTTTATTATTATTTAATAATAGTAATTTTTAATATTATTATTATTACTACTACAGTTATAATTATAATTATGATTATAACTATTATACTATATTATTGTTAATATAATAATAATTATTATTAATATTACTATTATTATTAAAATTATGATTATGCTACTTATTATTATTCTACTATTATTATTACTATTACTGTTATTATTATTATTTTAATATTTTTATAGGGGCATAAAGGGAATTCTATGTTTTATTAGGGGCAACAAAGTCAGTACAAGAAATGAGAATCTCATTCCGACCCCCCATGGGAATGAGATTCTAATTCCTTATTCCCAAATTTAGCAGATCCCGTCATTTCTATTCATATTCCTTGATTCAACATTTGCAAGTAAATACACACAATGAGATAATCCTCATTCACATTTCTCAATCTAAGAAGTAAACACACCCTTATTTACATACATGGTGCTATTTACATACACTGTACGTTTACTAATTGGGAATGCGAATGGGTATAAAAATCAGAATAAGTTGTTTGCTTAAGCTGTACAAAATAGAATGAGAATAGACTACATATTGATGTATTTGTTTTGTCTTAGAATATGAATTGAAATAAAATGAATTGTTTCAAGTTACTAAACGCCCCTTAATTAACTATTTTCATCGTTATCATTATTATATACTATAATAATTGTAATTATTATCATTAAAAAATTATTGCTCTTATAATTGTAATTCATAATTATTGTTAATAATAATAGAAATGATTTATTATTATAAAATATGGTGTCCAATAATTAATAAGAGATTTATTTGTTAAAGTAAATCAATGTCTCGAGGTTCATAAAAATCAATAATAATAATAGTAGTAGTGATGGTGGTGGTAGTTGTAGTAATAGTACAAGTAATAATAATAAAATAATAAATAAAAATAACAAAAATTGGCTGTCGACAATGATCGACAATAGCACAACATAGCAACACTGGTAACGCAATAGTAACAGAAATAGTAGCAGTGATGGCATGAAGTAGTAGTGACGACTATTAGAAGCACAACAACAACAATTAGTGGCAGCAGCAGCAACGATGACAATAATAATGAATGATGATCTACTTTTTGTTTTTAAACTTTTTAATTGAGGATAAAACGAAAATTATTAAAATTTGATGGATAAATATGTCAAACCCATGAATGTGGTTCTAATTCCTAACCCTCCTTACGAATCAAAGCTCCAGTAATAATTCTCGAATTTATGGCCCACATGAATTTCATTCTCATTCTAACTTCAAATTATTCATTCCAGTTTCCTCATTTCCATTCTCATTTCTTGTAAATAAGAATACCAATAGTATGTAATACAGTAACAAGCCTCTCTTGACCTTTGGTTTCCTTGTAAAGTCTTTCTTCCTAGCTTCATGGGTATGTATTTTAAGTTTTCCACGTTAAAGTAGGCTTTTTGTCGCGGTATAAGTATTGTGCCCAACAATCCGTGTGGCACTTAGGCAACTTCTAGCAGGAAAGTCGTTAAGTAAGCCTTCAAGATTTCTCTAACTAGCTAAGCAAGTATGCTTGCAAGAGAGCTAGTGAGAAAAGAGAACAATGTAGGCCGAAGAGCACATTTTATTACTCAAAAGGGAGAGTACAAGAGAGCTTTACAAGTATGCTTGAGTTGCTTGGTGTTGGATGGATGCCTAAATGGCAAGTGCCATGCTCTATTTATAGGAGAGGCTTGCCCATTCTAGAGCCTTCATGCAACTTGCTAGATTACTTTACAAGATTCTAGAGAATTCTAGTGCTATGTACAAGTATGGAGAGTGTGTTGGAGGGTTGTGGAGAATTCTAGAAGGTTGGCCAACATTTGGGCCAAGCTAGCGCACCTTGGAAGGATTTGGTCCGTTGGGCTTGATGTCTTGTGCTTACGCTAGAATTGTTGGTTGTTTTGTTATTTAACGCACCATGGGTTGGCGATTTAACCTCTTGTTGGCTAGAAATTTTAGCGGCTCGTTACATCCTCTCCCACCTATGCTTGCGACATCCTTGTTGTGTTCTCGTGCTTGAACTTTTGGACATGCTCCGTAAATTGCCATAGGTCGTCTTCGCGTTCCCATATAGCTTCGCTTTCAGGAAGGTTTTTCCACTTCGCAAGTACTCATTGTAGGTAGGTATGTCCCTTCATCGAATGATTCGATCAGCGATGATATAGTCTATGTCCTTATCGTGCGGTGACTACGGCTGTTGAGGCTCGCCTTGATTTTCTGCAGCCTGGGTCTCCCTTGTCTCCGTGGTGTGGCTTGAATAGGCTCACATGGAAGATTAGATGAATTTTGAGTATTGGCGGATGTTAGAGTTGATATGAGACGTTGCTCACACGTCGTACTACTCGGAAAGGCCCCTCATATCACCTCACTAACCCTTTGTGGACTTTTCGTAAAGTCTTAAATTGTTGAGGCAGGAGCTTGATCATTACTTGGTCACATTCCTTGTACACGACGTGACGTCTCCGTGTACCAACCCACTTCTTCATCTTCCATGTGGCTTTGTCGAGATATACTCGCGTGATGTCCGCTTCTTCGTGCCACTCGTGTGTGATCTTATGAGCCGCTGAGCTTTTTTCTCCATAAGTTGAGGCTATGGCATTGGCGGTCATGGGCTGGAATCCCATGATGATCTCGAATGGACTCTTGCCAGTAGCCTCGCTCAGCTGCAAGTTATACGAGAATTGGACAACATCTAACAACTTTGCCCAATCTCGCTAGTGAGCGCTCACATAGTGCCTTAGGTACATCTCGAGTAGGGCATCGATACGCTCAGGTTTGCCCATCGGTTTGTGGGTGAAAGCTTGTCGAGAACTTAAGTTCGGTGCCCAATATCTTGAAGAGCTCCGTCCAAAATCGACCGGTGAAGCGAGGGTCTCGATCGTTTACTATACTCTTTGGTACGCACCATAGCTTCACGATGTGCTTAATAAAGAGACGGACGGCTTCATCGGCTTTACAATCGGCGGGTGCGGCGATGAAAGTTGCGTATTTGCTATAGCGGTCCACCACGACCATGATGCTCTCGCACCTTTCGAACTTTGGTAAGGTCTTGATGAATTTTATGGTGACGCTTTCCCATGGCCTTGACGTAGGCCACAGGGGCTTCAACAATCCTGCTGGAAGTTGGTGGCCAACCTTGTCTTGTTGGCACACATGGCAAGTCCGCACGTGGGCCTCGATGTCGTCTTTCATGTGCGACCAAAAGTATGAGGCTTGGACTAGTGCGGTCGTGGGCTCTACTCTTGGGTGGCCAGTCCACTTCGAGTCGTGGCACTCCTTGATCACTTCTTTCCGTAGATTTCCCTACCTAGACATGAAGAGTCGATCACCTTTGGTGAGGAGAATGCCTTCCTCTTGCTAAAATCACTTTGTCTTGCCTTCGAACACCTTTTCCTACAAGTCTTTTGCGAATGGATCTTGTTGGAGGCTTTCCTTGTTGCGTAGGACAAGGTCAGGCTTCGGCTGGCTAATGCTCAGTGTTGCCAACTCTACCTTGCGACTTAGAGCATCCGCAACGACGTTGGCTTTACCGGGCTTGTACTCGAGCCGATAGTGGAACTCCGCAAGAAAGTCTTGCCACCTTGCTTGCTTAGGGCTCAAATTCTTTTACGTTTGGAAGTAGCTTATGGCTACGTTGTTCGTTAAGATCACGAAGTGTGAGTGAAGCAAGCAGTGTCGCCATGCGCATAGGCAATGGATGATGGCCGTCAGTTCCTTCTTTTGTACGATGTAGCGGCGTTCTATATCATCAAGCTTACGACTCTCAAATGCTATGGGGTGGCCTTCTTGCATAAGTACTCCGCCGATGGTGATGTCGGAGGCATCCTGTGGACCTCGAAAGGCTTGGTGTGATCTGGAAGAACGAGGACGGGTTCCTCGGAGATAGCCTTCTTCAGGTCTTTGAATGTGCATTGGTATTCTTCGATTCGGACCAATG
This sequence comes from Murraya paniculata, assembly GCA_030449075.1. Classification (NCBI taxonomy): domain Eukaryota; kingdom Viridiplantae; phylum Streptophyta; class Magnoliopsida; order Sapindales; family Rutaceae; genus Murraya; species Murraya paniculata. The sequence continues at coordinate 1,186,596 of JAEVFN010000034.1, read as the reverse complement.
CCACGTTCGATTCTTCTTGAGTTGATCAGTCAAGGGTACCGCTCTTGCCGAATAGCCTTTGATAAAGCAGTGTTAGTAATTCACCAATCTGAGAAATGATCGAAGCTCGGACACTTTGGTGGGAGGCTCCCACTCCAGTATGGCCTTCACCTTTGAGTTCTCCATCATCAACTTCGGGCCCGCTATCTTGTGGCCGAGGAGCTCTACCTTTTGTTGAGCAAACAAATATTTCTCGACCTTGAGGTAGAGCTCGTTCGCACGTAGTACTAAGAGGACTTGTCACAAATGTTGGGTATGTTTTTCAAGTGTGGTGCTATACACCATGATATTGTCCAAGTACACGAAGACGAAGCGGTCAAGGAAGGGTTGGAGAACCTTGTTCGTAAGTGTGCTAAATGTAGCTGGTGCGTTGGTGAGGCCAAATGGCATGACAAGAAATTCGAAAGATTCGTACCTTGTAATGCATGCCATCTTTAGCTCATCTCCCTTGGCGATGCACACTTAGTAGTACCCAGACCGCAAGTCGAGCTTGGTGAAATACCGCGCCTTGCCAAGTTGGTCGAACAAATCCACGACCAAATGTATTGGATACTTATTCTTGATCGTGATCTTGTTGAGCACTCGGTAGTCGATGCACATCCATAGCAAACCATCATTCTTCTTTTGAAAGAGCACGGGGAGCCTTTAATGGGCAAATGTAGCCTGCATCTAGTAAGTCCGTAAGTTATTTCCGCAACTCCTCGAGTTCAGGTGGCGCCATGTGGTAGGGCGCCAAGGCTGGCGATTTTGCGTCTTGCTCCAACTCGATCTCGTGATTTACTTCTCACCTTGGTGAGAGCTTTTTCAAAAGTTCTGGAAGTATGACGTCCTTAAACTCATTGAAAACTTCTTGTATGAGCTGCGGGACCTGGCTTGGTAAGTTCTCGCGTCCTTCTCCCTCGTTGAGTTCCTAGATAGAGACCAAAAAGCTTGAATCCTTTTGGAAAGCCTTTTTGACTTACATGGTTGAGAGTGTCTTGTCCGCGATTTTTGCTCGCTCAGTGAGAACCATACATGCTTTACTCATGTTGAAGATACTTAGAGAGTTTGTAGCTGGTAATGGGAAGGCATGGACTTGATCGAAGAACTCCATGTCGAGAACCATCTTAAAGTCATCAATGGACACAATGGAGAAGTTGAGCTTTCCGCTCCATGTCTCGATCGTCACGTGCACAGCTTGTGCAGTACCTACAATGGGCTTTGCGCGCAAGTTCACCGCCTTCATAGTGCCTCCTTCTTTTGTAGTCTTAAGGCCTAGGCGCTTGGCCTCTTCTTCCGAGATGAAATTATGCGTTGCTCTGGTGTTTATCAACGGTCGAACGGCTTGGACGTTAATGGAAGCACTTACATACATTAGCCGTTTCTTCATGCATACTAGTGGTTAGCTCTTGAGTGCGCTAAGGCATTGGAGGGAACCCATGCTGGGCCAATGTTCCTCCGCAATTGGTGTACCATTGCCCTTGGGTTGAGCAGCGAGGGCATTGAGTAACTTTTTCTCAAGGCAGTCGCACACCCAATGTGGACCGTTGCAAATGAAGCATGGGTTTTGGGCTTGGGCTGCTCCTTCTTCCCTTCGGTTTTGTTTTGCCCGCCTTTGCCACTCGAAGGGTTTTTCTACTTGCAATCCTTCCGGTTGTTGCTTTTGTTCTTCCGACCTTCTCTCCACCTTTGCCGTGATTAGCCTTCTTATCTTTGGCTTGGGCGGAGTAGTCAGCAAGTGATTCCGCGATGGCAATGACGTCATCGAGAGTTTAAGTGCCACGCCAGTAGAGCTCCGCTTTCATTTTTTAGGTGGAAGAGAGAGTGCTTATCGAACATGTCGGTTATCTCGAGTATAAAGGTAACGAACTCGTTGATGTAATCGCGGATGCTACCCGTTTGCTTGAGCCATCATAAGTGTGCTCTTGCCTCTTTTTCGGCATTACTTCGGATAAAGTACTTTCGAAGCTCTTATTGAAAATCTGCCCATGTGTTGGTGTAAATGCCTTTGCCCATGTCGCCATGCTTCCGCCGCCACCATAGTTGTGTGGCGTTTTAAAGGAACGTGGGTGCTGTGCTCATATTTGATGCTTCGTCACGAATACCACTGGCATCGAAATATTAATCTAGCCTAAAGAGAAAGTTGTTCACGATGGTGGTGTTGCGTGTACCATTGTATGTGTCAGGCTTTGGCACATTTATGCAGCACGTATCACTTGTGCTTGTTAAACCTAGGCTAGCGGAGAGTGTGTGCTTGTGCCAAGCCCAATCCAAGTGGACTTCGTCGACCTCTGCACGGATTGCTCGCAGTTAATCTTGCACGAAACTGCAGAGTTTAAGCAACTCGTTTGGAAATGCTCAAAACTTGGCTTGGTCTTACATGAGGGCCTTCGTGGCTACTGTGAACTCGTCATACTTGCCCTTCGAGGGTGTCCTGGACAGCAGACATAGAAGTTTCGAGTGTGGCGATGTGAGGCTCTAAGGCATCAACGGATGGGGCCTTGGATTTGCCGTGGGACTTTCCTTGAGTGCATCCCTCCTCGCGGTTACGGTTTGGCTCCAATGGAGCATCCACACCGACAACATCCTCTTGCGAAATGCTAGGGAGATTGGTTATTGCTCGTGAGCTAGCTGTGTGGGTGCGAATCTTGGCTACAATACCACTTGTCGTGGAATGAGTATTGCGCGTAGCAACCCGTGCGACACTTAGGCAACTTCTAGCACGAAAATCGCTAAATAAGCCTTGAAGATTTCTCCAACTAGCTAAGTGAAAATGCTTGCAAGAGAACTAGCGAGAAAAGTGAGCAATGTAGAGCAATGTAGGCCAAAGAGCGAATTTTATTACTCGAAAGAGAGAATACAAGAGAGCTTTACAAATATGCTTGAGTTGCATGGTGTTGGGTGGATGCCTAAATTGCAAGTGTCATGCCCTATTTATAGGGGAGGCTTGCCCATTCTAGAGCCTTCATGCAACTTGTCTAAATATCTAGATATTTACATGCAACTTGCTAAATTACTCTATAAGATTCTAGAGAATTCCAGTGCTATATATAAGTATGAAGAGTGTGCTAGAAAGTTGTGGAGAATTCTAAAATCAAGCTAAAGCTTGGGTCAAGCTAACACACCTTGACTAGATTTGGCCCATTAGACTCGATGTCTTAGCGCTTGGGCTGGAATTACGGGCTGTTTTGTTACTTAGCGCACCATGGACTGGCGATTTAACCTCTTGTTGGCTAGAAATTTTAACGGCTCATTACATTTTGCTTGCCTTTTATTAAGAGGAATAATTCAGGTGATATTTGTAGGATTACTTCGATGCAGAACTATATATCCAGCAACAAGGCTCCTACTCTTGATCCTGCTTCAAATAACCTAATCACAGCTTGCACTTTTCTGCTTGTTGTCATCTTCAACTTCTTCTTCAGGTTTTAAAGTTCGGGCTTAGATGACTTTTTTTCTAATCCCAAATCAATTTTTGCCCACCGCAGCTTGCCATCCAGCTCTGAATAGAAAAATATCAGACAAGGGATTTAGGCCTAAAGCAGCTATGGAGTCATTTAGCTCAGCGCACTCAGATGTAGAAATATTGAATCTTACAAGGTTGGCTGCTGAAGAAAAAATTTAATGCTAATGTGCCATTGACGAAGCCAAGATAATCAAAATCGCCTATTAATTTTCAGTTGCCTGTAGTCCGATTCAGATGTAATCTCTGAGTTTTCTTAATTGAATCCGCCACATCAAAATCAACTGTAAATCTACTTCGATTTTGATTGAAAGATGTTAAAAGAGTTTTACTATTATCATTATACGGAGAGATTTTGTCTGTAAGAACATTGCAATAATCAACACATAAAAATTCTGAACTTAGTTGAGAATTCCCAATCCAATTAAAAACGTGAAGTCAATGATTCCTGGAGGATTCCTATCCTAGTTAAGAACGTGAAGTCGATGATTCCTATCCTAGTTAAGAGCAATGCATTTGTAGCCTACTATTGACCACTATAATTTTAACAGGTTTTAACGGATCTAATGCATACACACAAACATTTAGAGCTTCTCAAAAACTTGCAAATCCAAAATGCCCTTGATTTTAGTGTGCAAAGCATACATCAAATATGGCAATGAAAATGAGTATCGTCTATATTAACTCAATCAAGTGTATGGCCCCCTCTCTCATTTAGGGTTCTGAAATCAATAGAAAACAAAATTTTAATCTAATTCTAAACATACCTATCTATGAAAAGAAGAAAGAGGAGCAGTCAAAACAGAAATAAAGTTCACATAATATCAGCCATCTGGATAGAGATTAATGGCAGGCCTGAACACTAGCAGCAGCTTCTAGAATTTTCTTAGCCTCGGTGTCTGGCTCAGGTAACTCACTTGGGGTCTGCTGAATCACTACTGATTAGAAACATGATAATTGAATGAATGGTGATGATTCAAAATGATAGTTTAGAACACTAACCTTTCCATATAGGTTTACCATTGTAGGAGAAGCACCAGAAGCCAGCAACAATCTTATAACATCCACGTGTTCACCTCTTGCCGCATGATGAAGAGGCTGTAAGAGAAGCATATGTTAGATCATAAGAATACAAGTAAGGTTTCCAGTGAAAAAGGAAAATAAGGCAGCTGCTTTCACCTAACTAAATCATTTTGGTCATCACAGTCCAGGGTGGTAGCAAGGAGGAAATGCGGCTAAGCACTTATATTCCATACAGGAAAAATTGTTCAAAGAAAATTTCATTGTAACATTCAGAGCGAAACATAATTTTCCTTTAATTTTGACAAAGGTATTAATCAGCTCATGAAACAATTGAAACCCCAAAGGAACAAGTAGTACTCACAGAATCACCTTCAGCATCAACAGTTTCTAACATCCTTTTTACACATTCAGTGTCGCTAGCACTATTAATTAGAAGTTGAACTATCTCAATAAACCCTGCAGAGATCATTGATAAAGGTTAAGAGATAAACAAATATGGTATTACAAATCTTAAACCATTAAAAAATAATAATAATAATAACTCGGGCATGACTCATGAGCAATGACATGAAATGATGTTTAATAGCCTACCCCCAGCACAAGCATCATGCAGAGGAATTGCTCCATCTTCGTCCTTGGCCTCCAAACTAGCCCCTCGTTCCAAGAGTAGCTACACCGGAAAAAATAAATAAATAAATAAATAATCCAAGTGAAAAATCAAAACTCTGTTTGTACATTAAAGAGTAGACAGTATAAATTCATCAAAAGTAAATGCTCGCTGACCTGAACACAAGGCAGATAGCCATAGAGGCATGTCAGATGGAGAGCAGTGTCCCCGTCTTCAACTGGTTCATCAATACTACCAGTCAAGTTATCTACACAAAATATAAATAAATAAATGAATAATAGTAATAAAATAATAAAATTAAAATTAAAATTAAAAATTTCCTTTCCTAGGACTGTAGTACAAATAATCACAGTATTCAAAGATCTTTTCACTCAAATCTTAATCACATGCCCGTTCATAGTTGTTTGCTACACATTCTAAAATCAGATACAAATACACTTATGACATGTTTTATTTTGAAATTGTTCTACTTTCATTAGCTTAATTGGAGAGCATGAAATTAATAAAACCATAGGGGCCAGGGGGGTGTAGATACACCCTGAAAAGAAGCAAATAGGTAGGACAATCAAATCAAACCTAGAGCGAGACGGAGGGAATGAACGTCGCCAAGCTGAGCGGCGGCGGCGAGGTCACGGAGGTGAGGTGGAGTTTCCGATTCGAGTTCGATATTAACGCCGTCTTCTTCAAAGAGAGCGTTATCGTCCTCGCTATCATCTTCTTCCATCATTCCGTTGCGCGGTACAGCCATTTTTTCTTTCTCTTAATTATTTTATTACGGTGCTTTGCAGAGAAAAGAAGACTGAAAAGCTTGAAAGAAGGTCCAAATTGAAGTGCGGTGGTGCCTTTTAATAGGGTTTTACTTTTATCTTGCCCCGTCTCCGAATTTTATTTTTTTTCTTCCTACTCTTTTTTTTTTAATAATTATTTTGTTAGATTTCTCTATAATGCTGTTTAAATTTTTATAGTATTAATAATGAGATTGTTGTGTACTCTTGAAATTTTTAATGTTTTAATCTCTACCATTTATTTGATATAGTAGATAAAAAATTAATTACTTAAATAATAGCAGATACCTATAGCTTGTAAGTAAATATGGATTTTTTTATTTTTAATTAATTGATAAAAGAAAATTTTATAATATGTTGGATAAATAATGGGATCATTGAATTTAATATTAGAATCTTATACTTAATTTAATTTTAATAGACAAGTAATTATGTAACAAGTAATTTGTAAGTTGTGATATTTCTTCATACTTTAAATTATTTTTTTATCTAATCAATTGATAAATATTTTGAGTCACCAAAAAAATAATAATTTTGGAATTAAAATTATTATGTACTAATTCTATTACTTTACAATTTTACATTTTTTTTTCACTTTTACATTTAGTATTGTATTAAAAATATATACAATAGCATTAAAATAAATGTAATTAACAAGTAATGTTATTTCACTAATACTTTATATAAAGATATTACATAAAGTCTTATAATAATTTGTATTGTATGAATTTAATTACAAAACCAGTAATACTTAAACAATAATGATAATAGAAGGCACTATAATAAAATATTTTTATATATGTTTTATTAATGATACTATATGAGTCACACCAAATGAGAAATGTTTTTCTCGACAATTATTATTGAAAAATATATATGTCTATATAACTACATAATGAGAAATATTTTGATTTAAATTTTTAACAAAAAAATTAAACTATTAATTTCTTGCAATTCAACGGTGGAGGGTATAAGCGAGAGACTAATAGTTTAAATTTTGTGTCAAAATTTTATGTTAAAAATCTTGAACCATGTTTCTATAATGAAAATATAACAACATACAATGAATTTTTTTTTCCTCATTTTGTCCATTAAACATTATTGGACATAATATTTTGTTCATCGTCATCATTAATTATCGTAATAAAAGTAATGACTCTTAGTAACGTAAAAATTTTATAACTACAATCAAAGGATAACAATAAAATAATATTTCATGATTCATAAACTAAAGCTAATTAAGAATATATGTTAGATTTAACTTTTATGAAATTAACAAAGTGATATTTGAAAATAAAATGAAAACAGGCTTGGGATACTTAAATTTTTTAAGACTTGGATAATTTGCTACTATGAAATTAAATATATAAAAATATAAACAAATTTTTTTTTGATGTAAATATTATTAGAGGTAATATTTTTTTTATTGTCACTATTAATTACCTTAATTAAAGTAATGACCCCTTTAATAACATAAAATTTTACAATTACAATCAAAGAATATTAATAAAATAATCTTCATGATTCATAAACAAAGGCTAATTAGGAATATTTGTTAGATTTGCCTTTTACAAAATTAACTAATTGATATTTGAAAATAAAATGAAAAATATATAGGCTCGTAAAACGTAAATTTCCTACCATGTAAGAATATTAATTGTAAGATAAACAATAAATTCATGAATAGTCAGAATAGATATGCTAAATGGGTGTTAAAAATAATATATACTTCATGATTAATTATAAAATGGTCCTTAGTAGTATATAAAACAACAAGTATTTTAATATGCGATATTAAATTTTATTAAAATATGTGTGATCAAGTATTTTTAGATTACAAGCAATCTTACCCACAAATTTATTGATGTAATTATGACATTCATTTAGATATAAATAATTAGTTGTGTCGTTTATTGGTGCTATATCATATATAAATTTTACAATTACAACTTATTTATTTGATTGTTGTTAGATAACCTACTAATATTATATCTTATACTTAATAGTAATAAATTTTAAAATATTTATTTAAAAATTAAAAATTATCACATTCCAAATTTAAAGTAGGGTTTAAAAGTGACTTTTAAATAAAATATGCTATTCAAGTGAAATTGTTTCAAACTTGAAGGGTGAACACAATTGTTTTACAAAAATTCTCTATCCCCTTAAACCGTTAACAAAACGGATGTATTATTGTTAAGTTATTTATTTTTACAATTATTTTTAAATTATGTATTTTTCTTTAATATAAATATTGTATACCACTGATTAAATTAAACGGTACACAATTAAAGCATGGTTGATGTTGTAAAAATAATTACGGCATAATAAAGAAACCCTTGTTTGTTTTTTTTTTTTTTTTGGTAATGTACATAATAAATTGAAGTACTATTTAAAATTTGGTAAGATCATTTTAACCCATTAAATTACTCTTTAAATCTTTTACTTATTATACCCATCGTGAAAATTCAGAAATCATTCCTTTACTCACTACGTCTCTAAATATCCCAAATATAACGTTAATCACACATTTGTCTTCACCTTCTATTTTTCTTCAACATTCACAAATTTTCTTTTTCGAATCTGTGATATTTTACCACTATTCATTCTTTGTTTGAGTTTCATTATTACAATATAGAGATTCAAAAAAATCATAAAAAATTATTTCTTAGTTCTCTATATGATGTTCGTAGTTTGGAAAAAGCTTCATTAGCAATGTATGTAAATAAAAGACTAAGAACTTCGAATAGTTCAGATTTGATCCAAACTTGATACAGTTGTTTTACTTAAAAAAGGTAAAATAAAATAAAACAAAAGAAATTCTTGTATTTTAAAAGAAAAACTCCCGACATGTTTCTAAAAGAATTGGAAACCAAACTAGGTTTGAAGTAGTGAGTTTTCTAGTTAGTAATTAACCAGAAACTAAAGAGTTTTGGATTATAAAGAGTACATAATTACAATGGATTTAGACTTTAGGTAAGTACATAGAGAATTGGATATTCATCATGTTTATTCTTGAAGTTGTTTTGTTCAGAAAAGTTATTTATTGTCCTTAAGAGTAATTTTGATTAGGGAGAATTTTGTAATAAAATTTTTCATGAATTTATCAATTTTGTAATAAAATTATGGGTTCATATCGACTCACTTCCTTACATTTTGAACCAAAAAGACCACAACTTTTTATACCCATCCATACTTTTATAATTACTAATTTATCCTAGCACTAAAGTACATCTATAGACAAAGAAATTAAACAGTAAATAAACAATAGATAGACAAAGAAGAGAATAACAAATGGTGCGTTTGTCAACTTATTGTAGTGCAATATATTATTTGATGTAGATTGCATTGTAGTAGATTCATTATATTGTATTAATATTATGGTTTTTTATGTCTAGTAGTTTATTGTATTGTATTAATTTTATTTTAAAAGAAAATATATGTGACTGTCAGTTTGCCAAATCCAATGACCTGAGTTAGGTTTAATTTAAATTTTGGGTTTAATTTTTTGCCCAACCCTACTTCTCAGTTTGGTTTTAGTTTTCCTTAAAACCAAGGCAAGCTGACCGATGCCAACTGTACCCCAAGCAAAAGTCCCTTATTTATAATGTCTTAGGCCTATTTAGACAATTGTCCTTAAATGAATTTACTATTGGAAATATGGTAAACTTTTACCATGTCGCACTGTATATTTGATGAACTTTCGCTATGAACTTACCTCACTTCCATTAGCAACTATATGTGTGTGGTTATTGTATTTTGTAGTTATGAACAAAAGAACTTATTTACAAGCTATTTACGAGGTACTAGTTCCTTTTTTTTTACTTTAAATTTTTTTTTAATAACACGTTATCAACAGGGTAGCTGATTCGACATGAATAATTTATATTTTATTATATATAGTTAAATTTTTTTATTTTATACTTTATTATTATGTTATGCATTTTATTTATTATTGATATTAAACTTTTATATTCATTTTGATTTTATTTATTGTTAGTTTAATAATTTAATTATCGTTATGAGTATGCTCTGTGATTGCCATTAATTTAGATTTTCCACATAAGAAAACAAGATAATTTAATATATGATGCTTTTAGTGTAATTAATTTATGCTTGTATTTATTGATTTATATTATTAAACTGCTAAAACACTATTGTTGTATTACAACACATATGAATCAATTGGAATATGTAATTCTAAACTCATTCAAATTGAAACCTGCAGTTTGGACTTATGATTTCGAAAATTGAACCTGAATTCTTAAATCCATGAATGGAATTTCCACATTATAATCTTGTTTATATAGAATTTTCTATTTTTATATTGTGACACTTATTTTTCTTCTTTGACTATTTACAAGTTTTTGAAAAATGACAAAACTCGCAAACCTAAAAATTCTGCTCTCAAGGTTTCTAGAAGAAACTACCTTTCTTGGTTTATGGATGCCAAAATGAACCTACAAGCTATAGGCCTTTAAGATGTATAGTAGTAGAATGAAATAAAACATCCCTACAAGAAAAAAAATCTAAGGTTATGATTTTCCTTCACTATGATTTGAATGAGAACCTAAAAGCTTATTATTTAATGGTGGAGGATCTGTTAACTCCATAGAATAATTTCAAAGAAAGATTTGACCATCAGGGGAATACTTTCCTTCTAAAATTAAAGTACGAATAGATAAATCTAAGGTTATAATACTATGTAGGCATCTCTAATTATAACTCTAATCTGTTCCGCTTCACTTTAGAGCTGAAATTGTGTGGTAAAAAAATCACTAAAAATTACATGCTTGAAAGGATAATCTCTAGCTTTCACGCATCAAATGTAGTCCTGCAACAATAATACTAGGAAGATTAATACAACAAATATTTTGAGCTAATATCATCTCTTTTGATTGTTAAACAAAATAATAAGCTTCTAATGAAAAATCATGAATTGCATCCAACTGGTTCTCAGCCATTCTCTAAAGCAAATGCGGATGCACATACCAATAATGGACTTAAGTGAGGAGACGAGATGGTGTGGTTATCACCCTCGTGATGGTCATAAGCACTCAGAACAGCAAAACAACAAATATGGACTCTACCATAAGTGGAATGTATATGACAGGTAGAGAAAAATAATGGTGCAAAAAAGAGAAATGCTAGAAATGACAATGAACAAATTTGTTATCGATGTGGAGGAAAAGGGCATTGGTTATGCACATGCCATGCAAACAAACATTTGGTAGACCTCTACCAAGCATCCATAAAGATAAAGTAAAGATTGAGACAAACTTAAAGATAAAGTAAAGATTGAGACAAACTTAGTCGATGACTCATATCTTATTGATCTTACTCATCTTGATGTCTCGGGCTTCTTCAGGGACATAGAGGCGAAAATCAACCACTAAATTGGTATTGGAAATGTCCACACTAGTAAGCTTTAGTTATTAAGCTATAGTTATTAACTTACAAAGAATATTAACTTTTGTATTTTTTACAGTTGCATCAGATGTACTTGATGTTCATATTGTGATGTTTGACATAAACTTTTGTTTAATGTAAGGTTATAGATTTTAGAAATTAATTATCTATGTTGGAAATGAAAGTTGGAGATGTATCTTTGCTGACAGTGCAATCACTCATATTATTCTTCAAGATAAAAAATATTTCCTGGACATAAAATTATTATAGGAAGGTAAACTTTATATATGGTCTTGAAGGCATGATAGATGGCTCCGAAAGAGCTATAATTTTGTTAGCAAATAGAACAAAAACTAATAATCTAATATACTTTATATTCAGTAAAATCCAGAATAAATCTATTGAACTTTAAAGACATTTGCTAAATGGATATCACTCTAAATTAAAAGGAATTTGGAATACACTTGCATTACCAAAAATGTCTCAAGTAGGAATAAATTTTGGAGAATCTTTCAGTATTTTCATCAAGATTATACTACACATCATAAATGTGATTGAGAGCAATGAACCAGAAGTTCATAAATCCAAAAATGTTATGTTATGGCTTGATTGTTTTAGACACCCAAGATCTACAATGATGCATAGGATCATTGAAAATTCTCATGGACATTCATTAAAAAACTAGGAGTAATTATTGTCCAAAAAGACTGCTTGTACAGATTGCTCAAAAGAAAAATTTGTTGTTAGGCCATCCCCTTTCTAAAATTGGTCTTGAATCTTCATCATTTTTGCAAAGAATTCAAGGATATATATGTGTGTGTACCAATCCTTCCATTTAGTGGACCATGTACCAATCCTTCCATTTAGTGGACCATATTATTATTTTATGGTTTTGATTGACTCATCTACAAGGTAGTCACATGTTTGTTTGTTGTCCACAAGTAATATCGCGATTGCCAAAATACATGCCTAAATTATAAGTTGAAGGCAAAATTTATAAATTATATAATCAAAACTATACGTCTAGATAATGCTGTTGAGTGTATATTCAAGATGTTTGATGACTACTATATATCAGTTGGGATTGATGTCAAACATTTGGTTCTACATGTACTCATATAAAATCAATTGGCAGAATCATTGATTAAGAGATTGCAGGAAACTACAAGAACTTTACTTATGCAAATGCTTTAGTGCCTTGGGTATTTGATATATGGGTTCCTAAAAGTGTCCATTAAATCAACTTCAATAAACAGTTCAAACAAAGACTCCACAAATGGGGACACATGATTGCAACAGACTGACCTTCACATAGTTCTGCCGAAACTGACAACCATTCTTTACTTTTTAAAAAAAATCAATTTATACATTCATCTTGTTGGCATCCACGAAGCAAGTTAAGAAAACAATTGTTACAAATCACGGAGCTAACAAGTTTACAGTGCGTAACCATGAACATACTCCAGTTAACCAATTCTATAGATCTCCAAACCGTGAGTAAATTAAGGACGAATGAATACAAAAAGTAAATTGGACATTACTGTTGTTGGTTAGCTGCCTATAGAGAGTTGCAAATTTCTAGAAACTTACATGTATTGGTAATTGATTGTTTAACACATGCACTCAAAAAAATCAAATGATACTTGATTCAAGAATTATTCACATAGTGATGAGTAGATATGGCGCAGCAGTGGTCGAGCAGCAATTGGCGTTGAGCAATTAAATGCAAACGTGGCTGTGGTGGAGTAGCAATAATGGCGTCAAGCGATTGGGATGGTCAGCGATGGTTGGGTGATGAAGAACAGCGTTGATGGTGGAGCAGCAGTAACGGCGTTGAGGGATTGGGTGATGATATCGTTGGTGGCTGAGGATTGGGGTGATGACGTCGGTGGTGGTGGCTGAGTGATGAAGAACTGAACAGTTAGGAATTTTAGTTTTATTAAATTTGTAATACAATACTCCATAAATCCGAACCCTCCCATGGGTTTAGTTTATGCGGTGTTAGGTATACTACAATAAGAATTTTATATGCTGTAATACAAAATGATTTTAAAGCCAAACATGATATTGTATAAAATTAATGCAATACAAGATTGTAGCATCATAAAAATCAATGCACCAAACATGCCTTCATTGATTGCAAATTGAGTCTACGACTATAGTCTCTTAGTTGTCTCTAGATTGTGGTCACTGATGGTAAATTTCTTAATTAACCATTGCTAGATTAAAACGAACACATAAAATGACCCATCCAATAGTTGAAACAATGCCATCTTTTTTATATTTGGCCCCATCGAATAGATCAAAAGTCTATAGTCAGAGTGGTGTCATTGGATGACTGATCGCAGAACTATGGGCTATTGCTCTAATATGTTCGCAACAGTATCTCACACAAGTGGACGTAGGTGACGCATCTACACTCAGATAAAGAGGTCGATGTTTAATATTAGATGGTCAAGTGCCATTCAAATTAATAAAAAATAACTTGCCAATATTTTATATAACACATAAGATGAGCGTTCAACTATGAAGACGATTTTCTCTATAACAATGTTTTGTTTAATTCTTATGATCTTGCGCTTTAGCAAAAAGGTCACATTTGGCCATCGACCGTGCTCTAACACTATCAGGGTTTATGGTTAATTTGGCCAGAAATAGTCATAGTAATTTATGCAACTTCAAGAATGCAATCATGTGGAAGCTGTGAACTTCATGCATGGTGACTAGAGGTTCTGGATTCTTCAATTTAAATGGATGACAAGCTGCTGAGTAATGAACAATTTCTGAAATTATTAAACAATAACTTTGGATTAACTGCAAATTAGTAATTTAACCAATAATAATGGCATGACCTCGATTGAGTGTGGTGCACTATAGGTTAAGCCAACAAGACAAGAACAATGTCGTTTCACTTACTGTACTTGTGTTCAAATTAACGGTGCAATCATGATTGCTTGGTGCTGAAGAGTAGATGAGCGTCCTACAATGCTTGTCGTTCCAATATCAAATACTAAGGAAGATTTGTTTTGGCAATATGTGGAGCAAAAAAAACCATTAACCGGTGGCAGAACAATTCTTCCAAGTACTTACAAATATTATGTGAATTTGTTGTCTTGCAAAGGAAGGAACTGTTACATGCCATAAGAACAGCTTACAAGGTCAAGATATAAACATATTATAGTCAGTATTTTCCATTATCTAATGATAACAACTATAAGTAGGTCTCCAATATATGCCTGGGTAGAAAACCGAATCTATATTATGAAATGTGGCAAGTAAAAAACGAATTTTTTTTCGAGTTCACTTCTATGATGTGCAATAGGCATAACAATGATTGATTGAAGTTAAATGGAAAGAAAATTAGAAAATGAAGGGGTACGTATGCTCAACATATGAAAATAATTTTGAAAGTTTTCTGAACTTGTGGGATTCTCAGTGGCTAAAACACCCAGATGAGTGATTCCACAGAATTGCTTATAAATAATAGTTTTGCCCATTATAACCCTTGTGAACTACTCATAATTCTCTTGTCAAAGTGCATTTATGATGTAGCAGAAGTTTAATATTGTAATATTCCATTGATTATTGAAAAAATCAGAATAAAGGAACAGTCTAAATTCATATTTACTAAAAAAGAATACCATGAACCTAAGGGGTTAAAACTCATTGATTTCGTAGAATGTCGAGAATTAACTAAACTCAAAAACTCACATAAAGCTTTGAAAACTGAAAATATTATTGAACTCAAATATGCCTCCAAAGCCGATAAGAGATGACCATTTATACCAGTATTAATTATCCTAAAGCATAAAGAGGAAGGAAAGCAAAGTCCTAAACTATTAAGAAAAAGAACAATAAACTCTAGACAATAAAAAAACTATATTTAGATATGTAAGGATTCCGAATCTGCATCATTCCCACATAGGATGGAGAGAATTTTCCCTCGAATTTAGAATGTAATGAATAGTATTCCATCATGATTACCTCTAAAAGCAAGAAGATGCTTGACATTGAATGCATCTATGGTGCAAATATGATTGGAAAGCTTTAGTTTGTAGGCATTAGGATTTATTTTCTCTATAATCTCCAAGTTTGATTTTTCTGGCTAAAAGCTTATTGTGGTCTCCAAATCAAAACCTGCCTTTGTTTAGAACAGGCCAAATAAGATCTCCCACCTCAAATTTAAAAGCTTGATGCTTTTTGTCTTCCCCAATCTTATACCTTTCAGTAGTCTTCTTAAGAGACTTTTATGTAACTGTATGAATTTTTTGAAGCTTCTCAATAAAGTCTTTTGCCTTGCTGTTTTTGCAAACTAAATCTAGAACTGGAGCTAAGTCGATGGGTGCTCATGAATTATATCTATAATTCACTTGAAAAGCACTTAAACCAGTTTATACTTAATAGAATGGTTATAAACAAACTCGATTTCATATAATTTTTAATCCCTTGCCTTTAAGTTATCGCCAACTAGATTACATAGGTGGCTTCCTAAAGAGTGGTTGACAACTTTAGTTTGAATATCTATCTGTGGGTGATAATCACTTTCATAATCACTTTCGAAATTTAGCAAGTGCTAGTCAACTTCCATAATATCCTCTAAAAATAGTTAAGAAATTGTGTATCACGGTAAGATATAATAAAACTCAATAAACCATACAGTCTATGAACTTTCTTCAAGAATAGGCGAGCAACAGTTGAGGCATCTATAGTTTCCTTACAAGTAATAAAATGAGCCATTTTTGGGAACCGATTAACAACAACAAATATTGAATCTATACCCCCTAAGTATGGGATAACCCTAGCGCAAAGCCTATTATAATGTTAGCCCAATGGTGTGTTGGAATTGGCAGCAGTATAAATAACCTAGCATTAGTTATAGTACCCTTGGAAACCCGATATATGCGACGAGTCTCAAAATAATGAAAAGACATCACACCTCATAGTAGGCTAAAAATTTGTCATAATCCAAATGCTTTTTGTTATGTATTTATACAATGATCTTTAGTCTCAAACCTAAATTAGGAACACATAATTGATTACTTTTGCAATGGAATCCGTCATGCAAAAGACAGTCTGAGCGGAATGCTGTAATAATGTCTTTTAATAAAGGAGTAAAGAAAGGGTCAGTAACATATAACTCTCAAAATGTGTCAAATCCGAGGATTTGATTATGTATTCGTGCCAACAAGGAAGATCTTTGACTTAGTGCACCGAGAGTATGATTTACTATAAAAGTAAATTGTTGATGCACAGATAGTATGATTTACTATAAAAGTAAATTGTTGAAGCAATGTTGTCCAAGTGGCGTGTCGATTAGAAAGCTTAACTTGACTGTTGAGATGTTTCAATTCTGTATGGTCGGTTTATTAAACAAAGTCTCTATGAATCAAATAATGATGCCAATTGTTTTAATTTTTGCACCACAGCATAAAACTCTACATTATAAGTGATGTAACATGCCTTAGCTTTATTCATATTCTCATTAAATAAGCTATAGGCTTACCCACTAATACCTATTTTTAGATGCATCACAATGTGCCTCAAAAGTGAGAAAAGTCTGGTAAGGCAAGTACTGGGGTAGTAATCAACTTCCTTTTTATAATTTCAAATGCCTTGTAGCCGTTTCTCCCCAAGACAATTGTCTTACTTTCATGCAATCTATTATTGGTGCTATAATATTACTGAAATAAAGAATGAATCGTTTGTGAATAGATGCCAACCTTTAGAAATTTTTTATAGAAAATAAAGTAGTTGATTGTGGCCAATCTAGAATCGCATTCTTTTAATTGATTAACAGATTTATCATCCATCGACACCACATATTCTAACATATTCTAGAAATAATACTTTCTACTGTGAAGAAAATATATTTGTTTACTGCAGTGTATAAATTTGTTGCTCTTAAAGCTAAAAGTATTTCCCTCAAATGTTGTAAATGTAATTCATGGCTTGTAGTATATGTAAGTATATCATTAAAGTAAACATTAATAAACTTTCCAATAAAAGGACGAAGAACTTAATTCATAACTCGTATGAAAATACTCAGAGCATTGAATAAGTCAAATGACATTATCAATCACTTGTATAACTTTTCGTAAGTTGTAAAAGCTGTTTTCCATTCATCTCTAAGCTGTATTCGAATTTGATGGTAGCCACTTTTCAATTTAAGTTTGGTGAAAACTATTGCTCTACTGATCTGATCCAATAAATCATCTAATCGATGGATTGGAATATGTTACCGAATGATAATTTTATTGGTAGCTTGACTGTCCATGCATATTCTCCAAGAACAATCCTCTTAATTGAAAAGAGGAGCATTATTTGTAATGAAGAGTTGGCTAATAGAATAGTTTGATAAAAGTGACCAAAAAGTAGAAAATTATATTCTTAGTACCAATCTTTGGTGGATCCAAAAGAATAAAACTTTATCTCAAATTGCTTATAGTGATGAGATATTGTCTTGATTAAACATTTTAAATTCCAAGAATCATTTTTCTCATTTAGAAATGGAATTATATATTCTCCAAATATTAGTGTCCTTGCAAATTTAAGGAAATAAATAAAATGAGATAAGCTTCCTATACAGAGACTACGATAGAAAGTCTCATTTATGCCATGACAGACTTTTATTTTTAGTTGTTGGTTTACAAATATTATTTAAATCATACACATCAATGTATTGTTAAGCATTTAATATAAATTCTCAAAAGAACTAAGAATTATATGCTCATATATTTTGGTAGTGATCTCATGCTAGTAAATTTTACAAAAGTTTCTTATTTCTAAACCATGTTTATATTGGGAAGTGGAGATATAAGTTAAAGGGCTATGAAACAAATTAGTATCATAGACTTTGCAACTAAAGTTAAAAATGTGGCTCTATTTGAAGCTATTAAAGAAGCTATTTGACTCACAAATCCTTATAGGATCTTGAGATGGTACCTATACTATTGCATTTGTTAAATTTTAGTAGTAAAATAGTGACAGTCATATGAACTGAAATGATACTTATAGTGATTGCATCTACTGAACTTTAGTAGTATAATGGCAATGCAATTAATCAACTATAAAAAAATGAAGAAATCACTAGAAAGAAAAACACATTGAGAAGGAATACTATCCTTTTAAGGGAACAATGTAAAAGGGTTACAATAACAGGTAACCCAAATAGCATTTGAACACTATTTGGTAGATCTGATAACAATGGCCATCAATAGAAAACCTTTATAACCTACACTTAAAGTCCTAAAGCATGTGCAATATGGCATATATGCTTTGAGAGCTAGTGGGAGATTTTTGGCATTGTGTGCTCTTTAAAACATATTTATTTATTTATTTGCAATAAATATATTATCTTGATAAATAAAATATTTGAGATATTTTTTAGTTATTTGATTGCATAAGTATTTTGAATAAGACCTGTTTAATTATATTATGCGTATTTATGTGATCGTCATATAGATTTACAGAAGACATAAATGCAAGTCATCTTTATGATTAAATAAATTGAGTTTGCAGTTGATAAATAGAGTTGGATACTCTATGTATGTTTAGATTGTTTTAAATTCATTAAATGATTTGCCTTAATCATTTATGGATTTACTTATGTAGTTTAACTATATTGAACTGGATTACATATAAGATCTAATTACTATTGAAATAATTGTCAAAATTATTAAATCTCAGAGGCACTGATTTTATTGCATTCTTAATATTGAGTTATTTATAATTTCATGATTATGATTGTTATTTCATTTGAGTTAGCAATGAACACGACATACATTTGTAGTAAAGATCATGTAATGTTTTGGTGGGAGCAATTATAAGCAGTGAAATTATATATTAACAATATAAAATTTATACAACATCTCTTGATGTGTTTTTAGGACCTAATCATGGAATTCTCTGACGAAAGTGTGTGAACATAATTAATATATTGAAAATGATATTATAGAAAATCAATAAGTGTCAAGGAACAAGATGTAATTAAATTAATTAGACTATTGATATATCAATTTAATTAATGATGTGATATAAATGATTGCTTAGTACAAAAATTAATGTGACATGGGTCAAATTATTATTTTAGAACACTATCTTAGATAACATACAATTACGGAGGTCGGCTGCTTTCTTTCAGTGGAGAAGATTTTGAACTGTAGGCCTAATTATTGTACATACCCAAACGATCTCCCAGTTAGCTCATTTAATTGATTGCACCACTATTACACTTATAAGCAGGACAACTAGCTATTTGGATATATTATTCGGTGATTGACTCCATTTTGTATATTTGTTTATAATGGATCTTGTGTTATTTTACAAGGTGGGCTCCTATAATAAGCATTAATGATGCAGCACTTTTGGCATTATTTATCTAGTTTAAATGAAATATTTTTTATTTAATAGAATTAAAAAGAGATAAAAAAAAGGAGCCCATGATTTCCACTAAAAAAATATAAAAAGACTTGTATTTTCATAAAATAATAGAGAGGTGACAATATAGAAAACAAAGAAAAAGAAAATTCTCTCTCTAACTTTTTAAGAAAAATTTTATATTACTAATTGCTTTGAGTAGTGATAAAAGCGTCTACACATCAATTGCAAATAGAATTTGAGTCATAACTTAAAATAACATTGGTGACAAATCATGAGATAAAATCTTAGTAGTGACTAATCATGACCTCAGTAATTGTTGGCGACTAGTCTGTGACTTCAGAACCTAAATTACTCTTAAAAAAAAAATACAAAGCTACAATTTCTACATTATAATAATTCTATGTGTTGCATGAGAATTGCCATCTAATTATTTTCACTGCAAAGTGATTTTTAACCAACATAAACCAGGTTGATTATCACACTATACTTACAACTCGAGGTCAAGTCCCTTAACGTTATGAACTCTATAAAATAAACCAAACTACCAAAGGAAGAGATGAAAGATCAATTACCAAAATTCATTACTGCTTACATAATACTTTGGACAATAATTACAGTCATGTCAAATTATTCAAAAGTTATTATATATGTGCCACAGGTGAAGCTACACAACTACAATGTTTATTATACCGAGTTATTAAACCCATCAAATTTAAATTTCTAAATCTATCTTCTGAAATTAAGTCCATGATTACCTACTTGCGCCAGTAATGTCCCATTCGCCTAAACTTCCTCATGGTATGCGCCTAGACTTCCTCAAGAGTATGGAGATATTTCTTCTCTATTGCAATAGGCATCAACTTCGAGGTGATTTTATTAGCAATGTGATACTTACAACAATTTCGCATGACCATGTTCTTCACAGAGTTAACTCTGGAGGTTAGGAGTTGTAGTACCAGCCGCGACCGTTGCCGTTCAAAATCAAACTACAATTTGCAGAGAAGTACGTTTTTTGAAATTTCTAAGGAATTTCTATTAAAAAAAATTCTAAGGAATTTTACACAACTCAATTTCGTCCATTGTGTAACCTAACAATATCAATTTCAATTACTTGAAACAAACCCTAAAATCTGGATTCCACAATCATTTTTCTTCACTCTTCATTAACAAAAGAACGAATATTCCACTGTCATCGGATTGAGGAAAGGAATGGAAATTCAGTATTTTCTTTGATTGATTTTCTTTGATTGTGGACTGCTCGAACTTTGATTCGGCAACTTGTTCGATATTGTTTTAGAACCATTGTTTTTGTTTTTTGTTTTTTTTTTCCCCCAAAGAACAGGTGCAATAACCTCTCGATCATAAAAAAATTATAAAACGCAGAAAACAAACTTTATCTCAATATTATAAATTGTAAAACATGTTTGACATGTTTTCGATATTTTATAAAACAAATTATAAAATACATACCTCATTTTTTCCAACACTTTACTTCACTTTTTCTTACCTCAACGAAATCTCCTTATCCCAAACATTTACAGTGATCTTCTCTCTCAATTTCAACCAAAAATTCTCTCTCATCTCGCTATGTATTTTTCATTTAAATCTTGGTTTATTTGTTATACAAATTTTTTTCCCATCTCTATTTGCGGGAATTAATTACAACCTCGCAAAATTACAGGTAATTTTTTTCTTCATTTCTTTTATATCGTCCTTTTTCTTCATATTTTTGTATATATTTTTGTTCTTCACACACAATATATGTTTTTCCCTTTAATCTTTAGGAAAATCATATGAAAACATAACATATTTATGTGGATTTGCACTCATATTTATAGATCTACATAAATAGGAATTGATATAAACTTATTTTAGTTTATTTTGTTTATTATTTCTTTTCAATTGAATCAACGCTTTCTCATTTTAGTTTTTTGTACTGAGATTGGTACAATTCACAATTGATCAAACAAGTCTATTTATACTGTTAAGCCAGCGTTTGTTAATGATCCACCTAGCTACTTCTTTTGTTTGGCTAATTGTTGAATTAACACCTAGATTACACTTGTCACCATGTATGCAATTCGTGGCCAAATGCCTTGTTTGCTTCTGGTTTGGTATGCCGTGTTTACCAGGCAAAGTAATGCACCGGTTTTTTTTTTTTTTCCAAATTATTTTAGTAAGTAAAAAGGTGCAGCTTATTATGTATGTTTAGGACTATAGTGTTTACAGAGTACAAGTTTCTGAAGTTGATTAACTTTATATAATGATTGTTTGGGTTGCTTTAGTGATCTTGCATTTCATATCTATAAATAAAATTACTATATAGGAGTAGAAAGTGTCTGGTTTGAATTATCAATTAAATGATATTGAGCATATTATGGTCGTTAAGTTCGGTGTAGTTATAATCTGTAGAACATATAAAAGTACGTAATATATATATATATATATATATATATATATATATATATATATATATATATATATATATATATATATATATATATATATATATATATATTTTACCCTTAATTATGTAGTTGTTATTATTATTATTTGCTATTTTTAATTAATTAAATTATTTCATTGAAGAGGAAAGTAATTTGAGATTGAGAAACAAAAAATGCATAAAAGATCAAAAAGTGGAAGAATTGAAGAACTGAAGATTATGTTCCAAATAAGCTTCCGAATGAGGTTAAAAGAATTAAAGAAAGATTTTGTTTGGCAATTTGGGATGCATGTGCCAGCCACTAAAAGAAGACATTATTAATTGGCCTTTGGCCTTTGACTCCAAGAGTGGCTAGCTTTCGAAAATTAATAAGGAAACAAAGTAAAAACGGCTTGCTGGGTGGACTTTGGTAAGTCAGTGGATGGCCTTAACTTATGATAGGTTGTGAAGAATTAATACAATTAGAATCCGACAAGGATTAAGCGAGTCAGTAGCATTATATAAAGAGACGCAGGGGGAACAAGAGAAGCAAGACACATTCGGCAGAGAGAAGAGAAGAGAAGAGAAGCAGCAGCAGCAATCCAATTTTCCATGGCTGATTTTATTTATTTTGTTGCTCCCAATTCAAGTATGTCTAGCTAATCTTCTTATACTAAGGTTAATGATGAAACCTTATTCAATGAAATAATTATCTTTTTATTTAATTAAATTCTCTACATATGTTCTTTAATGTTTATGGCTTTTATTTAACATGATTAGTTGGATATTATTAAATCTTTACCAATTCTGTCATGCATTATTGATTGTTAGGATTAATATTCAATTAAATCTATGCTTGAATCTATAAAGTCTATATATGATTTTCTTTGATTCTGTGTCTTTCATTAAATTATTTACACAGAGTTCTTAAGAAAACTTTGACTCTTTATTATTCAATATGTTTACATAAGATGCTTAGATATTATACTATTAAGCAGAAAAAGAACATACACAAGATTAATTTTAATTGGACTTAATTGTTATATCCATGAGGCGACATAGATTGATTTCGAGTTGTCACTCTAAAATTAGGGATTAATTGATAATTAGATAATTACTAGTTGAATGGTGGCGGATTCTAAAACCTTAGTAACCTTTGTCTTATTGAATTCTCCTTTGCTTTAATTGTTTTCTTAGATTAATTAGTTTAATTTTTCTTAAAACTCAATTTGCTCAACTAGGTTAGGATTAATATTAGCTTTAGATTTAAATTAGACATTTCAATTTAAAGCAATCCCTGTGGGTTCGACCTCGTTACCACTACTCTATTTCTAGATTCGTGCGCTTGCAAGTATATTAAAATTTTGCACAACACTTAGCTAAAGGTTAACAAAGGATAGATTAAGGAAAGAATAAGACACAAACCATGATACACCACCAACAAACAAAAGAGAAATCAGTGTGCATGATTGAAGGAGTCCAACGTGTTGGAAAATCAGAACTAGAAATAAATTTTCTATTTTATAAAGTCAGCAGAAGCAAGGAATTTTTTTTTTTTTGATTATGTATACATGCATAGGGTTAGAGAAATAACTTAATATTCTGCTAAAGATTTGAAGAAGAGGATTGCAATCTTTTCCATCATCATTATTGGGATCCGCAAAATATGGTTGCAGTCTTCTCTTATATCATCACTCGTTTCCTCACATGTATGGGCATGTAAAGAACCCTATGCGTAGGAGATGGAAACCCTAGAATTGTATTTTTCTTTTTCAAAAAAATCTATATGTAAGTAAAAGTCGTATCTTTGTGTTCTAATTTCCTCTCCTTTATATAAGCACTTATTAGAGTCATATTTTGACTAGAATTGAGCAAGCAGAGAGACTATAGATCTATGGGCTTTCTAGCTCCAACTTAAAAATCAAGGGCTTGTCATCTCATGATACACCAAAACTACTAAGTTAACCCTATATTATTTCAATAAAAACCCAAAGTTGCACTCTAATAACCCATGTAATTAAATGAAAGCCCAATTAATTAAAAATCCATTTAATTAATTTTAGCCTTGGCCTTAGACCAATAATAACCACTTAATTGATACTCTATATAATGCTCATAATTAAATCTTGGCCAATGATAAATGTCATGCCTCTATAATCACATGTTTATGCCTTTGTCATTATTTCTTCTAATAATCACTTTTTAACATATCTATATTTTTAAATAAATTTACAAATAAATATTTTTATTCAATAAACAATTTATTGAATAAACTTTGGCCTCAGATTTAAATGACCAAGTACCACAAATAACTTAAGTAATCATCATTAGTATAGACTTCATCTTGTAAGTATATGTTCCCACGGTCCATGAAATTACATCTCCAAGTTATCGAGGTTTTCATAGTTTATATGGATCCCACTTTGTGATAACTCAAAAGACATAATACAAGAATGCAAGTTCATTACTCATTCAAGATTAAGGTTGATTAAGCTTATTATGATCAACGACATTTGTTAAACTAGATCATAAATCACTATAGTCCAGTTCAATATGCATATCACATATATATATTAACTATTCTACTTGAAATCTTCACTTAATGATTAAGATAAAATCACTCACAATAGAAGTAGAAAAGTTACAACCTTACCTAATGAAATGCCCATTTTATTAATAACTGTGAACAATCTTTCATTTATAAAAAGCTTGTGATTTATATCTTCTAGTATTGACATCATATGCCTAAAATATAAATCACATACTTTATAAAAAAGAGCTTACTCAAATAAATAATGAATAAATAAATTTTATGAAATTTAGAAATTGTAATTTATTGCGTGCTTTTAGGGCACAAAAGTATAAAAAAAAAATAATAAGTCTAGCAATCTCTCACTTGCCCTCAAAACATGTCGTACATCTAATATATCCTTATGTCATCAAGACAACTACCAAAACTCTTGACTATAAGTGTTTAATGGAAGGAACTTTTCGACTATCAATCAACAGTACCATGAAGATTATGACTTCACCAATCTGTACAAACTCTTTGTATTAGGTGATATTTTCACTCTATTTGTTCCTCTCTTTTAACTACTTGGTTATTATAACTATGCTATCACCTCATTACTATCATAATAAAGTACACTGAGTATCTAAGCACTTGGAACTACCTCAAGTTCTGAGGAACTTGTGGAGCCATATAACCTCTTTTACAGCAATTGAAAAAACTATATATTAGGTTTCTATGGTGGAGTCTATAAGACAAGATTGTTTCACACTCTGCCAAGATATAGCTCTACCACTTAAAGTCAACACAAAACTTATAAGCTAATCTTGGAACATCTACATCTTTATAAAATTCAAATCCTGTATACCTTATAGTTATAAGATCTTCACTAGAATACATAAGCATGTAATCTCCTATTCTCCGAAAATACTTGAGCATATGCATCAATATAATCTAATGTTCTGGTCTTGAGTTGGATTGATAAATACTAACCATGCCTATATTACAAATATCTAGTCTAGTATGCAACATAGCTTACATGAGACTTCTTTATGCATATGCATAAGGAGACTATCTCATACAATCTATCTCTTGAGAAGTCATAGGTGAGTAATCATTAGATAGAAGAATTCCATATCTGAAAAGGTGTAATTCTTTCATGGATTCATGTACAGCAAACTTTACTAGAATTTTGTCAATGTCTATAGCTAAGGATAAGCCTAACATTATATGCTAGCGATCTCGCATAAGCTTGATCTCAATGATGTAACTAGCTTCTTTTAGGACCTTCATATCAAATTGGTTAGATAACCAAATGATGATAGCACACCTACATCATTATCAATGAGTAAGATATCATCTACAAACAGGACTAAATTCACCACTAACCATCTTCTTCTAATCTTATAGATACAATGTTCATCAAGATTTTCGATCCAAATCAAACGATTGGATTACTACATGAAATCTGACGTTCCACCATCTAAGTATGGCTAAGAAAATCTTGATATATTATAAGTATGGATACTAGCAAAACACTTTTGCTATAATCCTTACTTTGTAGATTTTCATTTTCCTATCTATTTTTCTCTTTCTCCCAGACTTTGTTGGAGTGCATTAAAACTATCTTAGATTTCATAGCTTTAAACCAATTGTCTGCATCTTCAGATGTCATTGCTTCATCATACCTAGTGGAATCTAGATCTTTCATAGGAGACCATCTGGAAAGACTCTCTAATTAATATATACTTGCCTTTTGCTATATGATTGATTTAGGTTGGTTATTAGATTCGAAGTTAGAAATCACTTCATTATTTTGCTTAAGCACAAATTGGAGTTCTTAGATAATTCATCAAGCACTATCTTGCTCCTACATTTGAAGTTCTTAAAGTCTTCTTTTAAGAAAGATTCCATTTGTGCTAATGAATACCTTCCTTTCTTTAAGACTAGAAAAGATTACCTTTTATTTCTCTAGGATAGCTTATAAACAGACAAACTTCAACTATATATTCCAAAATCTATCTTTCCCTTAAGCTCATCTCATGTGCTGGATATACCCAAATGTATATATAGTGTAAACTGATTTTACATCTGTTACACATTCCTAGGAATATTCTGGGAACTGACTTAAATGGCAGTTAAGTTAAGAAGATACATGACTCTTTCTAAACCATAACCCTAAAGTGAGATGGGCACAGTTGAATAACTCATTATAGATCTCATCATTTCAAGATGTGCATTGTTTCTCCTTTTTGTTACACTATATTGCCGGGGCATCCCAAGTGCAACCAATTGGGATAGAATCCTATGTTATGAAAAAGATGCCTTAAACTCATTGAGGGGGTACTCGCCACCTTGATCAAATTAAAGTGTCTTTATGTCTTCTCCTAATTACTTTCCACTTTGGACCTCCTTGAATTAATCAAAACTCTCAAATTTGCAAAAGCATTAGGTACCCGTAACCATACCTTGAATAATCATCAATAAAGATGATATTCATATCCTCCTTTTGCTCGTTGTTCATAAGCCTAAATACATCAGACTGTACTAATTCCAACAACTTTGTGGCTTTATTGCTTTTAGCATTAGATGCTCTTTTGATCAATTCACCTTATAGACATAATTCACAAGCTAGTAATAGTTCGATGCCCATTTCTAACTAGTCTTTTGGATCATATCTAAAATTTATATGACCTAAATGAAAATGCCATATATATGGTTTGTAGGACATAACTTAATCTTCTAATGGTGAATTGATTCATTGTTCAATTCTTAATTATGTAGTGAATTTAGAAAACAAATAGTATATAGATTGTTTAGCCATTGTATTACTTATTTCTTTTCATAACTTTAGTTGACTCCATATAGCTAAATAAACAAAATTATTCGATAAACCAACTGATGTTAAAATAATTTAAGTGCTGGTACAAATAAACAATTATCTACTACTAAATTCCTAAAGCCATCAAACTATTTGATAACTCCCACTACCTTATATCCAACAGTTGCATAAGTGCCCAACCTCAAATTGACTTATTACTTGAAGCTGAAACCGCCCTTTTCTACTTATAACTTAGCTAAGTAAACTACCTAGTTTCTCTTCAATGACCTACTCAAGCCATAATAGAAATATTTTTTATTATTCTCTTATTTCTTGAATTTACGTCACCTATGAATTAGATGCTTTCCAGAACTTATTATTCTTTTTCTTATCTATCTTTCCATTTATATTAGGAATGGGTAAAGAAAAAGAGTAAAGGCTCCAGATTAAATGAACTATTGTTTTGGTTTTAGAATTGGTTATGTTAACCCTTATCTTATTTATTAGTTCAATCGATAAATAATTTGACTTATTCATTGAATCCTTGAACTCTTAAAATAAGAGACCTGGGGTTGTTAAGAGTATCTTGACCTGGGTTCCCTATCAAAGGTCAAATTTCTATACCTACTGGAACATTTCAATCAATATCGACAGTTGATCTTGAACCAATGTTCCTTTAATTAATAAAGTGTTCAATTATGATGACAATTATCTTCTAAGTCTTGTCTTTATAAAAGAAAATCCTGCAATTTATAAATTGCATATCATCTTAGTATCCATGGCCATAATTTGATGTTACCTAGATAAGGCATTGGAAAGTGATGCCAGTGTATGCCACTTTGTCATCTCATCAGAACTAATCCGCTTACATAGCATCAATTTCAACTTGGTGTGTAATTTCAAAAAGAGTTAAGAGGTATTCTCAGTCAATATGATAATATGTGCTTTTTAGCTGTGAGAACAATACCTAAAATCCTTTTCAAAATTAGAAAGTTATGTCCAATTAACTAATTTAAGATTGAGGAAGTGAAATGAAATACGCTCTCTAAATATGAGATAAAATAAATAAATTCATGTGAGCATACATACACTTAAAAGTATAAAAGTTTAGCATAATAAATATAAATGCATGAAATGCATAAGTAGAACTCTCTAACTACTTTTATCATGCATCGGAAATCTAATTCCACATCAAATAAGCCTCCGTGGGAAGGTCATATTTGTTGCTTATTAGACATGTATACTTACAAATTTATTATCATCATCTAAATATCTCATATCAAATAATAATAAATTATCGATTCATTTAGCCTCTTAAGTTTAATTAATAAGAACTTCTGTATGGAGGATATTAACAAACTTAAGTTGAGTGTGTAACTATTATTTCAATCTTTTATATTTCTCAAATAAAATAGTTGCTATAGGGCAGTTAGTTTTAATGTCAAGATTTTATCTTTTAGAGAAGTCCGACCTTGTGGCCATTAATACATTCCACAAGGAGCTCATCTAATTTGAGGCGAGTTATTAATATCCTTTAGTATATGCCAAAAACCCTCTCCCACTCAATCTTTGTAAATTAAGAGTTTTCTTTCAATATTCTTAATTGATTCATTAATTGGCATTCCACCCATTAATATCCAATTTTATAAACTAAATAATTAATTAAGTTGTGTCAGTAGTAAAATCAATTTAATATTAAAACACGAAATCAATATCTTATTCTAATCTCATGAACGTGTGAATGTGGCACCCTCTTAAATTAAATGACATGTTATTCATCCAATCAATTAATCATATAACTAAACAACACTTAATCCATGAGTTTCTAGAAAAATGCATTAACCTTTAAGCCTAATAGTTTCATTGGGCTTCTCGTTAATGTCCACCTTCCAGATGTTTGTCTTTATTAATGGGCTAGGGAAATTGGTCCATTAATTTTTTTAAATACTAAAATTAATTTTTTTCTTTATAAAATAATTTTAAATAAACCTTTTGAACCAAAAATAAATTTAATGGGTTAAACCTTGACTATGCATTTTAATTCTTTAAGCCAAATCTCCATTGAACCTAAAACTAGGATTCATTAAGCCTAAAACGAATATAGGACTTAAATGCAAAAAGTCTGGACTTATAAGAAAATCTTTTAAACCCTTGAAGCCCAAATTAGAAATAGATAAAAATAAGGATTATATTGATAAAAAAAGAAAAAGAAAACTTATATTGGTACTCCTACACATAAAATTTTGACGATGATTATTGATTCTGATAGTTCGATAATATTGTGAGTAAGCAGATGGCTTCAACCCAGTTTCAATGGACATGTAGATGTCCTTGTAGCATTTGGTGAAAGGTTGGCAAGCCTTGGTAAGTGCACTCAAACTCAACTCAGCTTACAAGGTTATCCAATTTTATTGGATTTATATTTGCGCAAATTGAGGGCTATGATGTCATCTTGGGTACTCAATATTTAAGTTTGTTAGAACCTATTGAGTGGAATTTTTCTATGTTGTTAATGAAGTTTGAACTAGGTGGGCAAAAGATTACTTTGTGAGGCTTAACAAGTGCAGAAAATCAAGTCATAAACAGCCATAAATTTCAACAAGTAGCCAAAAAGAAAGGGAATGCTTGAAATGATTTCAGCTGGAAACTTGCCTTTTATTCCATCAACCATTCACAATCAAATACAACAGCTCCTATCAAAATATAATGATGTCTTGAAGGAACCCAAGAGCCTACCTCCATCCCGATAGTATGATCACAAGTTTCCATTACAGTAAAAAAAAAAGGACCTGTCTTAGTCAAGCCGTATCATTACCCTCACTTTCAGAAGGTAGAGATAGGAAGGTAAATTTACTTTTTGTTCTCTTATTTATTATATCCGTTTTCTGTCTTTTTTGAAATTTACCAAGATTTAACTCCTTCAATTGGAAAGACTGATTTAAGGATGGAGAATTAGGATAGGCATATTAGTTCGTCTTTTTCTTTCTCTTTCTTATTTTAAAGGAAACCTTCTTTTTAAGTGATGATGCAATGAATGAGAGGATTTGCAATTGACGGGAGTTCGGGCCCTTAATACTAATAAGTATCCCTCTTGTTAAAAATCTCCAATTACCGATTCAAAGAAGATGGTGGCTGAAATGTTAGCTTTTAGAATTATTTACCATAGTAACAGCCCTTACTCATTTCCAATCATCTTAATGAAGAAGAATGAAAGTTCATGAAGAATGTGTGTTGACTTTATAGCCTTAAATCTGATCACCCTCAAAGATAAGTTTTTGATTCCAGTAATTGATGAACTATTAAATGAGTTGCATTGTTGATCTGTGTTCTAGGTACTATCAGATTCGTATAAGTTCTTAGGATGTGGAAAAGATTGCCTTTAGGACCATCATGGCCACTACAAATTTTTAATGACGCCACTTGGCCTTACCAATGCTCTTTCTACCTTCTAGGCTCTCATGAATGAGGTATTGAGACCATCTTGAGAAAACTATCATAGTTTTCTTCCCTGACATATTGATTTATAGTAAATCATGGTCTGAACACATGAAACATTTAGAAACTGTGCTTTTCATTTTACAATTTCATAAGCCATATGTACAATTACAAAAGTGTGCATTTGACCAAAAGGAAGCTAAGTACCTAGGCCTCCTGATCACAAGTGCAAGTGTCCTTGAGAAAATTGAAGCAATGTTCAACTGGCCACAGCCTCAAACTCTAAAAGCTCATTGTGAATTCCTTGGATAACTGCCTCTCTTAACAAGATATTGAAGAAATACTCTTTTCAGTGGCGAGAACCGGCTTTGGCAGCATTTATAAACTTGAAAGAGGTGATCACATGTGCCCCTATACTAGCCTTAGTAGATTTTTTGAGACCACTTATTGTAGAGTCTGTCCCCTTAGAAATAGGAACTAGTGCTGTATTAATGCAAGACATGCTTCTTGCTTTTTACAGTCATGCCCTTCAAGGGAAGCAACTTTTGCTTTCTGCATATGAAAATGAGATTTTTGTTCTCCTTACCTCTTAGGACATAGTTTATAGTGCGAGCTAATAGTCAAAGTTTGAGGCATTTATGGACTCAAAAAAGCACAATTCTTGCCCAACAAAAGTGGCTTTACAAATTAATGGGGTTAGATTTTGCAGTGGAGTACAAGAGTGGAAGAGAAAACACTATGGCTGATGCCTTATCAAGGAAGCATGAACAAAATGGAGCGGGTGCAATTTATGCAATATTTCAGGCATTACCTAATTAGATTGAAGTACTTAGAGAAGAAGTCCAATCTAACACCAAGCTGCAAAACCTGGTGAAATTAATCAAAGATGGTGAGATAGTGGGTCCTTGGAAGCTACAAGATGACCTCCTTTACAGCAAATTCCCCTCTTATTCATGTTATAATGGAACAATTCCATGGGAGCACACATGAAGGATTCATTAAAACTTTGATTTCATCTAAATTTTTCTAGATAGGCATGAGGCGAGGAACTAGAAATTTCATTAAAGATTGTGATGTTTGCCAACTATACAAGCTGGAGCAACTTGCATTAGCTGGCCTTCTACAGCCACTTCCCATATAGAATTAAATGTGGGAGGATATCTCTATAGACTTCATAGATGGTCTACTGCTAGGGGGGCAATTTGGGTCAAGATTTGTTTATTCGATTCAATTCGATGTGAATTAAATGGGTTTAGATTTGAAAAAATTGATTCAATTAATAAATAGGTGAATTCGATTCGATTCATTTATTAAACGAATCGAATCTGGATTTGAGGACATTGATTCGTTTATTCGTTTAGGATTCGTTTAATAAATATGTCATAAATGAAATTGAATATGATTCATTTGTTTATTATTTGTTTAATTAGATTACTTATTTATCCGTAAATATATATGAAAAATTTTAAAGTTTGAAGGGTAATATAATAATTATAAATGATAATAATTTTGTATTTTGTAGGATGTTAAATTTGTGGTCTTTTTATATTTTACTTTGCTTAATTTTTATTTATTAATTATATTTTTATAAACGAATTCATATTAAATTTTATTCGTTATGGATTCGTTATAGGATAAACGAATAGTAAATGAATTCAGATTCGATTCGATTTGTTTATTAATTCAACTAAACATATTAAACTAATCAAACCGAATATTCGTTTAATGATCGAATTGAATCCGAATCTTGAGATTTCAATTCATTTAATAAACGAATCGAATCCGAATCAGCAAAATTTTGACCCAATTCATTTATGCTTCGATTCGAAGGCGATTCAATTATTCGTTTTGCCACACCTATCTACCGCTTTCCAGTGGTAAATTAACTATTTTTGTTATTATGGCAAGAATTATTTTAACTCAATGGCACAACTTTCAACTTTTATTCCAACCATCACCCTCAAATTGATGGACAAAGTGAAGTGGTGAATCGAACTCTAGAGGTGTATCTTAGGTGTTTCACAAGTTCTCAACCCAACAAATGGTTGAAGTGGCTTACTTGGGCCAAATATTGCTACAAACGATCAAATGTTGACCTTTGAAGTGGTTTGTGGACGACCACCTTCTACACTCTTGTCCTATGTTCCTGGAATAACTAAGGTTGCAGCCATAGAAGAAGAACTTAATGATAGAGATAGAATTGTGAAGGAAGCCAAGAGCAGGGCCAGTGAAGCTCAATCAAGTACGAATTGGATTTACCACTCTAAGCATCAAGAAGAAGAGTTTTCAGTTGGTGAAATGGTGTACTTAAAGCTATAGCTTTATAAACAACTATCATTGGCTTTGAGGAGGAATATGATGTTGGTTAAAAATCGTTTGCAGTGGAAATTATTGGATTGTAATAAAATTACTATAATTTAGAAATCATACCTTCATTTTTTTCATTGTAGTAATTTAGGCTCCTAAGTCAAGATCTGTCACCAACTGTATTCTAAGTTATGACAGTAATAAAATTACTATAATTTAGAAATTGTAACTTTATTTTTTCATAGTAGTAGTTTAGGCTTTTAAGTCACGATTTGTCACCAACGGTCTTCTAACTTATGACTTAAGTTTGATCTGTACTTGATATGTGGGCACCTTTATCACTACTAAAAGCAATTAGCTATAGAAAAATTTTCTCTCAAAGTTAAAAAGAAAATTTCTTTTTCTCAATTCTGTGTATTGTGGCTCCTTTTTTCCTTTTTGGAAAAACAAGCATTTTTATACCTTTATGGTGGAATAGGCTTTTTATTTTATCTCTTTTTAATTCTATTAAATCAAACATATTTGATTTATATTAATAGATAATATAAAGCCAAAAGTCGAGCATCAATTTTACTTGTTATAGGGGCCCACCTTGTAAAATAACAAAAGGTTCTTTATACACGAGCATATTAATATAGGGTCTCATACTAAATAATAAATTAGAATTTTAACCTAAATAACTAGTTATCAATTAGAATTTTAACCTAAATAACTAGTTATCATACTTATTAGTCTCGTAGTGGGTGCAGCTAATTAAGTGAGCTAACCCAGCGATCATTTGAGTACATACAATAGTAGCTACAATAAATAGGTCTCTGATTAAATTAGTCCGATTATTTAATTTCAAATCTACTCCACTAAAAGATTGAAAATAACCTCCATTATTGTATGCTATCTAGGATAGTATTCTCGAATAATAATTCAAATAATACCATATTGATTTCGTTATTGAACAATCCTTTGTTTCACATAATTAATTAAATTGATATCTCAATTGTCCAATCAATTTAATTACATCTTGTTCCTTGACCCTTACTAATTTTTTCTAATGATCATTTTCAATATATTAATTATGTTGACACACTCTACCTAGAGAATTCTATGATTAAGTAACAAAAACCTATTAAGAGATGTGTTGTACAAATGATATATTATTAATTTATAATCTTACTACTCATAATTACTCTCATCAAGATACCAGGTAATCTTGACTACAAATGTATATCGGACCCATTGATAAATCAAATGGAATAAAAATCATAATCATAAAATTATAATTAACTCAAGATTGATATAGCAATAAAATCAATACTTATGAGATTTAATAAGTTTGACAATCATTTCAAGGTTAATTAAATCTTATATGTGTTCTAATTTAATGTAATCAAACTACATAAGTAAATTCATATATGATTAAGACAAATCATTTATTGAATTTACTACAGTCTAAATATAAATAGAGCACCCAACTTCATTTATCAACTGTGACTCAATTTATTTAATCATAAGATAATTTTTATTTATGTCTTCTTCGAATCCATATGATGATCACATAAATACATATAATATAATTAAATAGACCTTATTCAAACTACATATACAATTAAGATATATGAAAAAAATATCTCAAATATTTTATTAATCAAAAAATATATTTATAAATAAATTAATATACTTTAAAAAACACGTAATACCAACCTATGAAGCTTTCGGCCAAGTACTTTAGGCCTTCCAGCATATAAATTGGAACTGCCAAGCACTTAGGTAGTGTTTATTTACTGGAGTGGGAGTGAGGAGTCTGAATTCCTCCCGCTCCAGTGTTTACTTTCATAATTTGTGAAGGGAGTGGGAATCCCACTCCGTGGGTCCCACCCCTTTTTGGAGTGAGGAGTGGGATTCCCACTCCCATGGGGGAGGTGGGAGTCCCACTCCCACTCCTTTGATTACCAATAATACCCTTGTTGAAATTAAATTATTACAATTTTGTCATGTATATAAATAATTAACATAAAATTCATAAAAGTATTTATTTTACATTATTAAAAGTATTAATAATTTTATCATTTTATATAATTAAAATTAATAATAAAATAAATAGGTTATTGTGCAAATATATTTTCTTATTCATTTTTTAATTAAAAACTACAAATTCTTTACATATGGGTAAAATTCTAATATAAAATAATTCACTCCCAATCCAAGACAAAGTAAACAAAAAACTAGGATTCTGATTGACAATCCACACTCTTATTTTGTCTAAGTAAATATCCTACTTCCAGTCCCACTCCACACTCTCAATCCTAGGATTCACACTTCCAATCCAAAGATTCCCACTCCAATCCGAAAAATAAACGCTACATTAATGTATACATCCTGTGTTCCACGTTTCACTTCTTAAAAAAAGTGCTGGAGAGGAGGTGATACAGCCTCAATTTCCCAGTCTTGACGCATAGAATAAAGAATAATCCCAACCCCACAAGCTGTTCTAGACCGCAGAATTCGAAGGAAGAAGCACGAAGTATTAATTCATTAATTGGCTAGGCTTGTCACCTGCAGATGCAACTTGGGAGGAACGTGACTTCATCAAGAATCAATTCCCTGATCTTAGCCTTCAAGACAAGGCTGCAATCTAAGGGTGGAAGAGTTGTTACATGTCCAATAGTTTGTTCCAGTTTATTTATTTTATTTGTTTCTTTTATTCTTTGAATAAGTCTTGCCAGTTGTTAAATAAATTAGAGTCCACACTGTTTAATTAGCTAATTTGTTGGCACGTGCCTGGAATTTTGGAAGGGTAATTGTATTCTTCATTATTTAAGTTATGGAATAATAATTCAGAGATAGACTCTGATTTGAAAGTAAAAACTACTTGTAGTTTTGGAAGTCCATGCTCCCTCTAATGAACCTGATAAATTTAATAAGCTACCTTCTTTCCCTGTTACACAATAGGTAGAATTAGGAATACTAATACTGGCATACTAATACTAACTCGTATATACCAACATAGTACTTGTACAATTCAGAAATCAAATTGTCGTTATATGTATCACGATTCATGCAAAGCCCTCACAGCATACTCAGATCACATGTGTGTTGGTTGCATGAGCATATAATAAAAATGATAAAATATAGCCAAATCCTTTTTCTCTTTCTTTTAGCCACTTGCCTAGGAGTGAGGACAAAACTAAAGAATAAACTAGATATGAGTTGGAGAACCAGCTGGATCATTGTACAATTTGATGAACTTAAGTTGTGTAGCTTTTGCTTTATGAAATCACATGGCGTGTATATAAATAACAATATAGATCGGGGTTAAAGATTATTTTAACGGATAAATTATGACACGGCTTCACCTGAGGGTCCTCCCTAGTTGATGATTGCATTTTTCTTTCTTTTCGTAGAAGTAGATTTATACTTTTTCTTTCTTTTCGTAGAAGTAGATTTATACATAGGAACTAACTCTATTGTTAGGAATGATTTTTCTAGGACTCTATTTTTGGGTTCGAATCTTACTAATATGCGTGCATTAAATACAAAAAAAATGTGGTTATGATACCCAATTATATGGGCTTGGCTTGATAGTCTTTCTCTTCTATTTGCTTAAGAGTCAAGAAGAAAAAAAAGCCCGTTAAATCTTGAATTATAAGCGTATGTAGCAGCAGATTAATCTTGATTTATATGTATATACATATAGTCTCCCATACGAACGTCCTCATGATTTTAAAATACAGGTGTCATTGCAGATAGAAAATGTCATAAGGGCAAATTAAAATAAAAATAAAAATATACTACCTTTTAATAAATTTGAGTTTTTGTATTTATGTAACATCTTCCCTTTATTAAATAACGACACCTCAAATGTCGATTATAAATTTGAAAGTTGAACTCATTTAAACTGTGTCATGTTTTAAAGATCTCATACCATATTATATTTAAAACATGACACCAATAAAATTTAGTCTCATAGATTGTTACCAGTTATAACCTTATAAAAAATCAACAGTATATATATAGAGATGAAAATATGAGGAATCGTTAATGAGACCAAAGTATAGGGATGAAAAGGGTGTTTACCCCTTTGTTTTTGGCAAAAGAAATGTTAAGTTATGTGACAGATTTAATTAATTAGCGTGTTAAGATTTGACAAAGAACTAATAATTTTGTTTTGTACAAAGCAATTTGAGAAAAAGTCAGCGAACTAGTAGAAAAGTCCTATTACTCATATATAAATGTGATGACAACTTTCATTCATTGAACGAACATAGCAATGATGTGATATGTCCATCACACTCTCAACTTAAAACCATGGACGGGGGTAAGAACAAATACTGTTAATCGATGACTTTACTCGTTACTGGCTTGGAGAGTATAACGGAAGAGTTAAAGGTTTACAGATATGGATCCTTAAAGAAAGGGCAGTTAGATAGCAACTGGCTCTGGCTTTGCATACCATACGTTTAATTTACATCATATTAATGAGACTGACAGACAAAGACGGTGGGTTTAGCTTTCTCGCAAACCAAACAACACAACAGCAAAAGAATTTAATCCATCACCACTTTCTTTCTTGTGATTTTGTGGTGCCAAACACGTCCCCCAAGATAATTACATCTTTCCTTTTTCATCTCTTGACAATTTGATCAATCAGAAGTTACAGAAACATCACTAATTAATCAATGAAAATACAATCAATCACTTGATTCCCCAAAGAATACAAAGAATAAAAAGAATGAGTAATTGTGAGTTACATCAATTGGAGAAAACAGCAATGTTAATATTTCACATTTGGCTTTTAATTTGTGACAGAATCTCACAAAATTATAAGAAAAAAAGTTGTTGCCCTTTAGTAATGGCAATCAACCAAAGGAGATGCTGAGAAGATTATAACTTGTTCTTTGGAAGCAAAGGCGAATTCGGATTCGCGGCGATCATCGTTTGGGGCTGGGAGATTAAGATCTAATTGCAGAATATTTCTTGGTTTCTTAGCTTGTGGAGATTGATGATCAAGACTACTACTTTTATACGTACTCAATGGTGTTGTGGTCGTAAAAGCCCTGTGCCGTCTCATATGCCCTCCTAAGGCTTGCCCAGAGGAGAACTCAGCACCACATATGGAACACTCATGAACCTTATTAGCCTTATTGTTGGTTGTCGCACATAAATTAGCAGCATCTCTATTATTTGCTATTTGTAACGAAAGGGTTGTGCTCATATTACTGAAACGATCATCTTCTTCATCCATTATCACAAAGGCTTTCTTACTGGCTACAATGTTGTTATTATTTATTACCTTAGGTTTCTTGTGACTCGCTCTGTGTCCACCTAGTGCTTGAAACGAAGGAAAGCATCGGTTACACGTCTTGCACTGGAAAACATATAAAGCGGTAGCCGCAGCCGCAGCCTTGCTAGTGGTAGCCGGTTGGTCAAGATGATGAGATGATGACGACGATGAAATTTTCTTGGCATCTCCTTGAGCTAAAAGTATCAAACAATTAGCCATATCCTCTTCTTCTTCAGTACTCGTTGTGAATTCAACAGAGGTGGTAGGAGAATTAGTACCGAATATTCTTTCACCTTCACCACCACTTTCTTGGGCACTAGAACAGCTATAAACCATAGCCAATGCTAGCGGAGACTGCGGCCTTTGCCTCTTTGTTCGCTTCCCTTTGATTATTATTTGCGTTTGATCTTTAGACCCCATCATCATATCCTCCTCTTGATGAGCTTCATCGGCCATCATCATCATATATATCACGAAAATTAAAGAGAGAGAAATAATGGGGTGGAAGCAAAAGCAGGCGATTGGTGTTAATATATTGAGATGAAAGGAAAGAGAGTCAAAGGATGATTAAGAGTAGTAATCGTGGCCAGTCTTGCGTTTTCCAACATTGGAAGTTAGAATATGCACATATATAGGCAAAATATACAGGGTGTATAGAGAATGGAGTGAGATGAGAGAGGGAAAGTGGAATTAATAGGATGCAATGTAAGTATGAGGAGGCGAGGAAACGAGTAAGATTCGGTTGGCTTTCAAGCAAACCCATTACCTTTTTCCTAACGATTCCTTTTTGGAGGATTGCTTCGCAAGCCTGGAACCACATAATTTTCCCACTTTTTTCTCTCCTTTTTTTGGCTTTATTTGCTTATGTTTCCGTTATTCGCTTTTGTTCCTGCTTAATAACCATAAGACAACTTTTAGTATGTGTGCGTGTGTGTATATATTTATAAAACATAACGCTATATTAATTGAGTTGTATCAGGTGATGGATAAAGCTGCAACTTGTGGTAACACCTTTTGCTTATGTTTGTATATTTCTTCACCTCATTTTTTATGTTGATTCTTCGAGGTTGATTATTTTTTCAATATTTGAAAATGCATCTGATTTTATCAATTTTTTTCCTTCTAAATTCTAATATTTAGACTATATGTCATGTGGTTTAATTAGTAGTAGATATTCAGTATACGTCATTTTATAAATGATTCTAATAGTATGGATAAACTTTCTATGATAAATATTAATATATTAATAATACAATTTAAAATTAGAAAAACAAAGTCTATGACTTGTGATTGTGAGAGAAGATATGTCATATAAATTTTAATTTAATTTATTTGGAGTATTAACTAATTGTGCTTTTGCTGCAGTTAGGCTTAATCAATCGAACAGTTCATGTGCAGTTGACCCCACTCGCTTCACATTCGACTTGGATACCTCCTTCGAAGGGCAAAAGCCCTAAAATCACGCCGGCTTTATGATCCAATAATTATTTGATTAAATTTTATATATTTTAATTATTTGCCCAATCATTAGGGTTGGTAAAGGCTTGAAATGCTGACACGTTTTCCGTGAAACTTAATTAATTCAGCCGCCGTATTGCATATTTAAGAAATATTAATCAATTCTCCTAAATGGTTTTTTTGCTTATAAATGCCTCTATAGTCAATAACTATGCATGTATCCATTTTTTCAGATCACGTTATATATTATGTTGTAGTGTTACGATGTGAATTGCCATGATCTATTTTCCAGTGAAATAAATAATTGACCTTACAAGTCCTAACACGATGTGCAGGGACATATGGTTACATATAATTTACAATCTAATGGACGCTATTGCAAATAAAATGAAATACAGGGAAGAAAAGTAATTGATTCGTCTTCTCCATAATGCCAAATGATACTTTACTCCAATGCATTGCAACAAGCCAACAACTTGGTGTTGGCCACTATGTTACCTGATCATCTATTTGTTGTTTAAATTATATTATAGTAGTAAGGTTTATACAACTTCTATAACTAAAAATTTTCTGCCGAGCAAAAGGGCTTACTTTACAAAATATGAACTTGAATTGAGATCTTAGGAAAATAGCACTTTTTATTCCCTTTTTTTTGTAAAACAAAGATATACCCACCGAAAGATTAAAAAAAAAAAGTTATATATTCCTTTTCTTAAGAAACCTTTTTCAGTTTGCTTTTGATTATTGACATAGTTGGTTCAACCTCTTTTGTAGTAAAAAACATATGGCGTACACCTTTTTTTTCCCTTCAATTGACTGAAAAAAATAGAAGATCATGAGGAAAAAATGGAAAAAAGAAAAAAGCTAAGATGTCCATTGTCTTTATGCATGATTTTGGAGCAGTTGTTGAAGGACAAAATAATCTTTTGAACCATGCACCGTGATCACTTTCAATCTTTTACCTGAATTAGTAGTGATACACTTACGAATTGAACGAAAAGTTTGCCTCTTAAATGATCGATAGCGAAGTTAGCAATAATTTTTTAGGGTGGACTGAATTTCACAATCACCGTTTAACAAACAACTATCATAACTCTTATAAAACAAGTGGGTTAGGTATGTTAGTGTTTTGATATGATTTTGGTTCAGTCCAAAACACTCAAAGAACTCCTTTTCTGTAGGTGCTTTTACAATGGTGGAGATCAAGTCGTCTGGAAACAGCTTTTTAAGGAAGATAGTGACTGAAACGAACTTGAAATCAAAGAAAACAACTATTAGAGGTAATGCTAGCGGTGGCTGGCGACAACACTCTCACGGTAAAGTTAGTGGGATGTTCAAGGAGGTGAAGGGTTTCAAAAAAACCCCTAAATAAGAGAAAATTTGAGAGTTTGTATGAG
Organism: Murraya paniculata; assembly: GCA_030449075.1. Taxonomy (NCBI): domain Eukaryota; kingdom Viridiplantae; phylum Streptophyta; class Magnoliopsida; order Sapindales; family Rutaceae; genus Murraya; species Murraya paniculata. The sequence goes on along the minus strand of JAEVFN010000034.1, from coordinate 1,145,261 downwards.
TGAGCAAACTTGCTTTTTTTGTAAGACTAACCTGACCCTTTGAGGTAGAGTGCCCTGAGAGTATCTTTGTGTCTTTTTGGACAAGTGACAGACCGCTATTGCTTATTTCCTTTCTTAGGTAGGCATTTAAGAGGAATTAGCCTTTCTTGTTGAGGCATTTATTTTTTTTAGGCTGGACAACAGTCCTCTAAGAGACTATCTTTGTTGGTAGTGTGTCCTGCCTCAACCCTGATTGGCTCATTTGAAATGAGCCAATTAGATAGAGAAGCATCTAATTTCACTGAAGATGGTGCAAACAGTTGTGTTTCCAATCCCTCTTTCTCATATCTGATTCATGTGACCTACAAAGAGTTATTTGGAGATAACTTAGGTGGACCATGTTGTGATGATGTGGAATGACCTCAATGGTGAAGCTGTCATTGCCTCTGTGATCCCAAGCTAACATGTGGCGGCTTTGGTGCATTGTACGAGATAGTTCTCAGTTGGTTTAGATGGCTGAAGCTTAGGACCTTCCTATTTTTCCCTTGCTCTTTCGTTGCTTATCCATTCTTTGCAAGGGCTCAAAGGTCATGAGCAATGTCTTCAAAAGTCTCATATCCTACAGTCTTCCTTATTAAAATTTTACCACCAACTGTTAGTGATAAGCTCAAGTTTGGATCTTACACTTGTTCACTCAAATGGCTAATTTTCATTTGTCACAAATTACTAAATATATGTGTAATAATTGCTTGATTACATTGACTTCGAATTCAATAAATGAATTAAGAGGCAGCTTTCTCTCTCCTTGCGTAATTCTCTGCATCCTTTCTATTTCTTCTCTTTTTGTTTTTCAAAATCATGCTCCATATGCTTTTGTTTATTCACTTGCTAATTTTTGAATATATTGAATGAGAAAATTTAGATGAATATATTACTCACTTAATACTAAACAAATTAGGTTTCGCTATTTGTAGTTTTCTTTAGCTTCCCCTTTAAATGATGATAGTCACTAATAATGAGAATAAATCTTGGATTGTGTATATAATCCTCTATTATTGAGTTATTTATTGAGTATGAGTTAAGTTTTTAGACTTCTATATTGTACCAGGGCCAAAGGTCGGTCTACATGTGACACAAGGTGTTAGGGACATTATTTTCTCATATTGGCTAAGAATTGACCTTGGATTAAATATATAAAATTTAGCAACCCTCAATTTTAGAGCTACCTTTTATCGAGATTTATCCACTATATACTCAAAACTGCTCTATTAATGTCTTTATGCCAACATAGTTTAAATTACCTCCTCATGAACTGGCTATTTTTAAATTATTCATTACTTTTGAAAACGTCAAGTTACCCTCACTTTTGTTAAAAGACATGAGAGTAATTCGATTAACCATTAACATAAAATTAGGTTGATGTTATTTCCACCCCACACTTTTCGTTAACCCACTCCACTTCTAGAAAATAATTACAAAAAATTTACATATCTTTAAAAAATTTCAAATAAAAAAGTATTTTAGAGGATTAGTTAATTAGATCTATCTTAATTTATTTTTTGTGACTTATATTGTTTTATTATAATTGACTACTAAGACTGTTTTGGCCAAAGTTTAGGCTTGGTTTTTTTTTTAACCCTTATAAGTTAAAAGTATAAAAAATGTACTTTAACTTCAATATTTTTTAATTTTTAAATAAAATTCATTATTTTTAAATGATGCGTCTTTGCCGCTTTATTAGTATGGCTTTTAATATTTAATTAATTAAACTTAATATTAGTTAATTAAACTAACAAAATATCTTTACGATAGAATATCATATAAATTATTAGACTAACCAATTTATGTAATTTACATGTAGGATATTGAAAATTATTAGATTTCATCTAATAATGTTAGATTATAAGTCACAAAATTAAATATCTAGGAATTATTAGATACAAGAACATATGTTTATAGGGTAATTTATATTAATGCATAAGGGTAAAATAGTCAAATAAATTTTATGTTAAAGAAACTTTTTTTTTATTACATGAGACTATTGCTGAAATTACAACTCATATTATATGTAGGGATGGCAGAAATCCCCACGTGAATGGGGACCCTTGGAGATTTTCTCTATTCGAAGAGGGTACCAGGACGATTTTATACCCAATTTCTTATTTGAGAAGGGACATGAATAATTTTTTACCTAGTTTCTTATTCGGGGAAGGAACATGGATGAGCTCGAATCCTCATCCCCTCCCCATTTCCCCATTTCCTCATTTTTATTTTTAATTATAATTTTTTTAGAATTATTAATAAATAAATAACAAAATTTAAATTATAAAATATTAAATATTAGTATAAATAAAAAATGTCAAAATATTTATACAAGGATTTTGCTAACATACAGTTGCTGTATGTTACAGCCTGGCCAAAATAGATGAACAATAACCAGCACGTGGTTACTGTTCACCCATTTTGACCAGGCTGTAACATACGGCAAATGTATGTTAGAGGGCTCCTTTATACAAATGTACTATAAAACTTTGAGGCCTATTTAATTAGTAGTGGTCTTGCATTACTATTTAAGCATACCTTATTTCAAAAGTCTTGCCCCCAAAATTGTTTTAGATTATGAATTACATTTCTTTTATTATTTTTATTGTTTTAGATTTAAAACTTGATGCTATCTCTCAATTTACCACATTTGAAAAACAGAAGGTGTAGGAGATACAAGAGTAAATTATTAAAAAATATTAATTTCAGTATCTATACTCATTTTATTTATTTCATTATTGATATAAAAGTAATTTTTTTTTCATTATAGGATTATGAATATTGACGAAGATAATTATTCTGATAATTTGTATTTTGAAGTGTGATTTTTGTAATAGATTAATGTGAATGTACGATATATTGTCAAATCTTACTTTTGTTTAAGTTTTTTATTTTAGTGTGATTAAATCAAGTTCAAAAATTAAAAATATATTGGTTATTCGGGGATCGGGGACCCTTCGGAAATCCCCTGTCATTATTCGGGGAGGGGATGTGGATCCCCTCAAGCAATTTTAACGGGGACGAAGACATACGCAGAATATCAGGGATGGGTATGGGGATGTTGGTCCCCTCCCTCCCCTCTCCATTGCTATCTCTAATTACATGAGACTATAACTAATATTTACAAATCAGACTATTACTGGGACTAGATATCAATTCTTATGAAGCACTGCCAAGATTTTTAACCCTCTCTAATATTTGAGGGTTGTCTATTTCACTCACACACTTAGATAAATGAGAAGACTGCCATCAATTCGTGGATAAGGGAGAAGACTGCTTTCACTCAATTATTAATTGAAGAAGGAATTACTCCCAAAATGCAGTTGTGGGGGTTCGAACTGCTGCCCTCACATTTGGAGGGCAGCAGCCCTAACCACTTGGCCAAAGGCCGAATGACTTATGTTAAAGCAACTTGAATGGTCAAAGATAGTCAAAGAAACATAAGTAAAAAACAAGTTATAAAAAAGATTTAATTAATTAATTGTAAAAATTTTATTGTTAATTTATATTTATTAAAAACAATGTGAACTTCTTACAAATATGTTGGGTTTACACAATTACACAACTAGTCGAATAATAGTGATATGCTCGACTAGACATTATGTCCTTACATGAGCGGGGATTAACCCAGCGCAGGCTTGACGAAGACTTTCCCAACAACAGAAGAAAAATCTCAATCCGCTTTTCCTGTTCACTTCTATTTTTTTTAAATGATAAGTATGATATTGTTGAGGTAAATTTAATTAAAAGCTCTAAAATTTTAAGTGTAAGTTAGGTCTAGACACCGACATTCTATAATTAGAATAGGTCTAGACACCAGACTTCTATAATCAGTAATCAATATTCGAAGAATGTGAAACATATGGACTTTTTTATTATTTGTTTCATTTTTATAGAACTATTAGAGATTAACCGTGAATAGTTTAGGAAATGAATGAAAATTTGTAATACTAGTCGAGTCAGTGGCGGACCCAGATAATTAAATTAGGGGGGGTTTGGTTAAAAAAATTATTTAATTTAAGTTTTTTTAAATATTCACTTGAACATATTTTAAGTCTTATAAATTCAAGTTTCGTTTTTTTCTTTTAAATTTTAAATAATAATTGTAATAAATTATTTATTTTACATGCATGAAAGTATCTTTTTTTTAAGTAATTTTCATAAAATATTTGAAAAATCAAAATAATGTGGAAATAAGGATTTGAACCAAGACTCTAAAACCATCACATAACACTTTTACCTTTGAACTACAAGTCTTTTACAATATAAAAAATGTGTATACATTTTTTTTAACTCATTTAGAAGGGGCTTGTAGTACATTTTAAAAGAAAAATTAATAGCTTGGTTCGCCCATGAGTCGAGTAGTAGTATATGGATGTTGAAAATTCAACAACCACTATTTTAAGAATTAAGACAATGACGGCTATGTTTGGATTGCATTAGTTTCCCAAATAATCAATTCCAGCTTAGATTCTTAATTAATCAGCTTTATAAATAATTTAACAAGGTGTTTTCGTAAATTATGATTCTAAGACAATCACTTTTTAAATAATGAGATATATATGTTTCGTATTGGTGCAAATTATGTCCCAACTTATTATGTGAAAATTCCAATTGAGGACGGCCCCCTTAGTACTGGCGTTCCACTTTGTTGGATCTGATAATGGTGAGTCTACCCTTTGGGCTGATCTTAATGGACCTTTAAATCTCCTCCTTCGAGTTCACTTTCTTAGGTGAGATTGCATTGTCTAATAATATTCTACAAACACAAGAAAATGATCATAGAGCTGGCTTTGTTGGTGTAAACATTTCGACGGTTAAGTCAGTAATCGGATCTTTAGAAATATAAATTTAGAGATAAAAAACTGAGAGAAAATGTCAGTATTTTCCCTCTTGAATCTATTTTTTCTTACCTTTAAGTCAGAATGAAGGGCATATTTATAGGAAAAATTGATTTGACTTGAATCCTAATTACTTTGATGACAAGTGTCATTGTTATGGTGATATTTGATAACATTTGTCTTCTTTTGTCCATGTTGATTGACACATGGATATGTAAGCTTGTCTACAGATTAAAAAAGAAGCGTTTTATCCTTAGTTTGTTTTTACTAAAACTCTGGGATCATAGGAATCTTGGAACTTAGCAGGTTTGTCTTAGGTGATTTGTCTTAGGATATGAGCCTACAATCTCGGCACCTTTTGGGCTTTGAAGGCTTGCCACCTAATTGATTTATCTTAGGTGATTTGTCTCAAGATAGGAGCCTAGGACCTCGGCACCTTTAGGGCTTTGAAGTCATACCACCTATTTGATTTATTTCAGGCAGTTTGTCTTAAGATAGAAGCCTAGGACCTCGGTACCTTTTGGGCTTTGAAGCTTTGCTACCAAGTTGATTTATCCTAGGTGATTTGCCTTAGGATATGAGCCAAGTACCTTTTCATGAGAATTATAGGGACTAAATTTATTTGGGCCCTAACTGAGTTTATCCTTCTTTTGATCCAACACTTACCCCTACCCCAAGTCTAAAATTGTCAAAGTAAAAAATTTAGAACTCTTTTATTTTATTTTTTTTATCCATAAGAAAATTTTATCCTAGGATGATTTCTCTCTATGGAATGTTTCCTTGAATCTCATCCTCAAGAGCATTTTATCTTAGGATGATTTTTCTCTCAGGAATTTTTTTCTTGAATTTCATCCTTTATCTCAGGATATCCTTAGGAGGATTTCATCCTAGGAACATGATTTTTTTTTTAATTTCATTGTTAGGAGGATTTTATCCTATGATATATATATATATATATATATATATATATATATATATATATATATATATTTATTTATTTATTATATATATGTTTGGATAATTCTGTTTCCATCGTAGGATGATTTTTTTCAATCCTTGGACAATTTTATTTCCATCCTAGGATTTTTTTTTTAATTTTTTATCCTAGGATGATTTTATTTCTATCATAGGATTATTATTTTTTAATCCTTCGATGATTCTATTTCCATCCTAGGATTATTTCCATCTTTGAATAATTCAATTTTCATCCTAGGATGATTTTATTTCCATCTTAGGACGATTTTTTTTTTTAATTTTTTATCCTAGGATGATTTTTTTTTTTTAATCCTTTGATGATTCTATTTCCATCATAGGATGATTTTTTTCATCTTTGGATAGTTCTATTTCCATCCTAGCATAATTTTTTCCTCTTTTGGATAATTCTATTTCTATTATAGGATGATTTTTTTCCATTTTTGGATAATTCTATCCATTGTTGGATGATTTTTTTTTCCATTTTGGGATAATTCTATTTCCATTATATGATGATTTTTGGAGATTTAAATTATCTTAGGAGGATTTTCTCCAAGGATTTTATCCTTGATTTCCACCCTTAGGAGAATTTTTTCCGCCTTAGTCGGATTTTTTCAAGGATTCATCCTTGATTTCAGTCCTTAGATGATTTTTTTAAGGATTTTATACTTGATTTCCATTCTTAGGAGGATTTTCTCCAAGGATTTTATCCTTGCTTTCCGTCTTTAGGAGGATATTCTCCAAGGATTTTTATCCTTGGTTTCCGCCTTTAGGAATATTTTCCCAAGGATTTCATCCTTGATTTCTGTCCTTAGCTTTAGGAATATTTTCCAAGGATTTTATCCTTGATTTCCATCGTTAGGAGTATTTCTTCAAGGATATCATCCATGACTTCCAAGGATTTTATCCTTGACTTCCATCCTTAGGAGGATTTTCTCTAAGGATTTTATCTTTGATTTCTATTCTTAAGAGGATTTTTCCAAGTTATCTTTGATTTTCGTCCTTGGGAGGATTTTCTCCAAGGATTTTATCTCTGATTTCCATCATTAGGAGGATTTTTTCTAAGGATTTTATCCTTGATTTCTGTCCATAGGATGATTTAATTTTGAAAATTTAAGCCATTTTAGGAGGGTTTTCTTCCTAAGATTTTTATTTTAGGATGATTTGTTTCCAACCTTGGATAATTATGTCCATTTTTGGATGATCTATTTCCATCCTAAGATGATTTTTTCAATCTTTGGATAATTCTATTTCCATCCTAAAATGATTTTTGGAGATTTAAACTATCTTAGGAGGAATAGCTTCCTTCCCAATATTATTTGATTTCCATTATTAATTGTCTTAATTACAGATCCTTTTTAATTGGTTAAGATCCTTTTCGTCTCCTATGTAATGCCTCATTTCTCATTCTCTTTCTTATTCGAGTCCTTATAAGAGAAAAGAGAAGAGGTTAAAGAAAAAAGCTCTCAAGTTTCAAAAGAGAGGCAACGATTATCCACGGTGCTTGATGGCGGTGTTCATAGTGGTTGGTGAAGAATTTTTAATAGCTTTTTGGTGACTCTCCGATGATTTTCCGGCTACTTTCTGGTGACTTTTTGTGAGTATTTATTTATTCATTACTTTTTATTAGTTATTGCTGTTTGAGAGGAAACATGAACACTGCGATAAAACGCCACGTGACAACAAAAGGTGTGAAGACTTCAAGTGATCGCTGTAGATGCTGGGGATACCCTTGTTACACCACCCAACTCGGTACCCAGGATACCCTTCCTATACCAATAAACTCGGTACCCGGTATACCCTTGTTACACGACCCAACTCGATACCCAGGATATCCTTCATATACCAATAAACTCGGTACTCGGGATACCCTTACTACACCACCCAATTCGGCACCCGGGATACCCTTGCTATACCAATAAACTGGGTACCTAGGATACCCTTCCTACATTAGGTACATCTGGTAAAATGAAGCGGACAAATCTCTGAGATTCAGTTAAGGGACACGTCTCCATCGCTTAAAAAATAATATTCGATTTGCCGAATCAAACATTAGAGTACCTTGTCAAAAAAGAGGGGATAGCCACCTGACAAACTTACAAAGGTTACAGGCAGCATACTAGAAAAGGTTATGGTCCCCAACAACCATGCTAGATGTATCTCTGCTGAGGTATCCTGGACCACCCAACCACGTGTACCGCGTGCCCTTGGGAGTAAAATATGTCATAGATGTCCTTCTTGCTCCCCAAACATACTCATAACCGCCCAAAAAATGCTAAAACCTGACAGCTAGCGACCACTAGTAAGGTACCACATGGCAGCTGGGTACACCATATATAAAGACACCTCAGGTTCCACTTTGATATTCTATTCCATTACACACGCACAAACCACACCAAAAAGGCTGAGGTATTCTTCAACCTCCAGCCACTATTTTCAGAGGGCTTGCAAGCTCTCATAACCATCAAAAGCTCGAGTAGCTGACTTGAGCGTCGGAGAGTGGACGCTAGATAACCCGGCTCCACCTCTAACCTCATTTTCAATTGTTTTCCAGGATCAAAGCTCATCTCCAAGAGCCCCCTTATTCAGATTTTGATTCTCCACCATCACTATTCCTTCTTACCTCCCATAATTCTCAATACACCACACACACAATGACCAAGTGAGGTACCCTAACTCCCAACGAAAAATAAATTTATTGTTCTTAGTTTGGTTTTGAAGCTTCCATTCATGTACACCAAAATCAACTAAAAACAATTGCTATTCTTAAGAGAGTAATCATAGGTCATTCTGGCTTTATAGGGTTTTCTTAGTTCAAGAAGACCTAGCTTTGAAATGACCAAGGATAATAATATAGTAGTAGATGCTATTCCTTTGACAACTATTCATGCTACTACGAGTGATGTAGGTAGTTGTGACTTAAAAGAGGAGGTAGACGAGGATAGTAATGCATATGCAGGTGAAATAATAAAAAGAAGGGAGGATATTAACTTAGAAAATTTTGAGGATGAGGACGAGCATGTAGTTAAAGATACATATCTATGGCAGATGAAGACGATTAAATGTGGATTATGTTAACATAAATATTTCCATAATATTGATTTTGATTATAACAACTAGATTAACAATGTTGAAGTCTTTAAAGGATTAATTTTGTAGGAAGTATGAAATTTCTTAGACAAGAATAAGATTATGGAAATAAACGGATAATTGTTAACCGAAGTGGCAAACTGTTTTCATAAGAAAGTTTTATAATCTTGATTCTGAAAGATAAAGGTGAATCGTTTAATAGACAATAGTTATTTGATAAATTTCATAGAGTAATTTAATAGAAAATGGTGAACCGATTACTAGAAACGGTTAGTTGATATCTCTTTGTACGGTTACTGGAATTATTGGCAAACAATTACAAGCAAACGGTTAGCGGACTTTGAACTTATTATCTTCTGGAATTAAACGGCAAACTGACAACTCTAGGCAGTGAGCCAATTATTCAAAATTCAGCATAATGGTAACTTCCACAAAGTCAAAACTGTAATTCGATGGCAGTTAATAGCGATCTGATTATGCCTATAAGGTCAGCAACGAGTAGTTTTCTTCTCCAACTATAGAAAGACTCAATCAAATTCAAATTAAAAAGGATTCTACAATCATCATTGGGCTTGTTATTGTGTATTCAATCCTTCTTATGCTTAAAACTTATTAGTCTTTCATTAAATCCCAGTTTGGGTTTTTATTTGTAAACACATAAATTTTGTGATGATAAATTTGTGTAATTTTCATTTTAACATCAAATTGAGTGCTTGAAACTGTAGTAAATACTTGGGTTAAGAGGTTTGGGATAACCTTTAGTTGTAAAGGTTGATTGTCACCTTGGAAGTCAATTGTAAAGATTTTGAAGCCTTAGGCTGTAAGGTTTGGATATTGGAATCTTCAAGCCCGATGAGCTTGGAGGCGTGGACACAAGCACAGTTTGCTGAACTACGTAAAAATCTCGTGTTTAATTCTCTTTCCCTTCTCTTTTTAAATTTTGATTGTTGTTATTTATTTGTTATTTGCTTAATTTTATTAGATATTTGCATTGGATTTTTTTATTTAATTAGTCCATAATTTTAAAAACCTAATTCACCCCCTTCTTGGGCTGCATAGCTAGTATTTCATTTGGTATCAGAGCAAGGTTCTCTTGTTAGGACTTAATCGTCTAAGAGTAAAAGATCTGTGGCAATCCAAAATTATTCCACTTTTAGGAAAGGACAGTCCACTGCTAGATCACCATTTTTTGATAGAAATGATTATTCTTATTGGCAAACTAGGATGAGAATTTACTTGCAAGCTTTAGATTACAAGACTTGGGAAGTTGTGAATGATGGTCCATTCATACTAACTACTAAAAATGAAGAAGGGGAAGAAATCTCAAAATCGTCAAGTGAATGGAGTGAGGCAAAAAAGAAAAAGATCTTGTTTAAATTCAAAAGCCATGAATGCCCTGTTTTGTGCCTTACATAAGAAAGAATTTCATAGAGTTTTAGGTTGTTCCAATGCTTATGAAATTTGGAAGAAACTTGAAATTGTTTATGAGGGGACAAATCAGGTTAAAGAGTCAAAAATCAATAGATACACTAGGCAATATGAATTGTTCCCAATGGAAAAAATGAGAGTGTGCATTCCATGCATACTAGATTTACGGATATTGTAAACACTCTAGGAGCTCTAGGAAAAATTTTCTGAAATAACAAGAAGCGAAAGAAAATCATTAGGTCTTTGCCAAAAGAATGGAGACTTAAGAGAACTGCCATTGACAAAGTTAAAGATTTAAATACTTTATCCATCGATGATTTAATTGGCTCATTTATTTCTTATGAGGAAGATTTGGCAGTTGAAAGAGGTGATAAAGATAAAAAGAAGAAGAGCATTGCCCTGAAAGCTTGAAGATCGGAAAGCAATGAAGAAAGTGAAATCAAAGATGAAGATATGGCTATGATAGCTAAAAAATTTAGGAAGTTTTTCAAGAAGTCCAATGAGTGAAGAAAGTTCAGGAACTTCAAAAACCAAAAACAAAAGAAGAAACCAATCATATGCTTTGAGTGAAAGAAGCCTGGACACAAAATCAGAATGTCCTCTTCTCAACAAATTGAAGAAGAAAGCCATGGTGGCAACTTGGGATGACAGTGACGAAGATTCAAGTGATGAAAAATAATCACAAAAAGTGTCAAATCTAGCACTTACGGCAATTGGAGAAGAACATTTGATGAATCTAATGAGGTAAATGATCTTACTACATATGATGAATTGTTTGAAGCATTCACTAAATTGCATAATGATTTAAAGAAGATTGGAATGAAAAATGTTTCTTTTAGAAAGAAAAATGTTTCTCTTATAAAATAAAATGTAGAACTTTCAAATGAGAATGAATCATTAAATGCAAAGGTAAAATGTTTAGAATTAAAGAATAAAAGGTTGCATGAGAGATTATGTCTTACAAAGAAAGCATTGCATTTGAGCATGAAAGTTTACTTGTTGATTTGAAAAAGGAAAATGAAATGCTTAAGAAAAAGAGTAATGAAATATTGTTTTAAAATTTACAAATGGGCAAAAGATTTTAGATAACTTGCTTGGCTCTAAAAAAATGTGTGTTTGACAAAGGAGGTATTGGCTATAAACTAAATTTGAAACAAAGATATTACAAGAATTACTTTGAAAAGGTTACCTCTATTAATGATCAAATTGTATGCCATTATTGTAATAAAAATGTTCACATGAGTTACAAATGTCCAGTTAAGAGAAATGCATATTATGGAAAGAAATGTATTTAGGTTCCAAAATGAACCATTACTAATGCTCAAGTACCCAAATGTATTTAGGTTCCAAATGGTACTTTGACAGTGGATGCTCGAGACATATGACAGGTAATTACTCTTGGTTTTCAAGTTTTGCAAAGATAAAAAACGATGGAGAATTGATACATATTAGGAGTCTATATTATACTAAGATTAGTTTCCTTATTAACTAAGGTTTAGGACTATATTTTCCTTTCTAATTTAGAATTTTTGTTTTCCTTTTACTACATGATTTAAGATAATTACTACTAATATAAATAGCCTCCCTTGTAGTTTTTGAAGGCAGATTTTTGGGTTCAATAATATCTTCAGCCTTCAAATCTCTGTGTGAGTATTTGAGTTAATTAATTCTCAGTATTCTGCGGAATCAACGAGTCTTAATCTCTAAATTCACGGCATTCTTTGAATCACCGTGAATTTAGTTTATTATTTATTTCGGTATTCTCTCGAATCAAAGAAATATCTTAAATTATAACTTCCACTGCATCGCTCGGTATTAAAGCCAAAAGCCTGGTTCTCGGCTATTCCTAACAACTATCCTTTTTTTTATAACTCGTTTATTTTTTTTAAAAAAAACAAAAGATTAAAAACAAAAAAATTCAACAGCCCCGCGTCAGCCACCACCCACTGCTTATAGCGTCGATTTCTCGTTGCCTTTGTGACGATCAGCCTCCACCATCCGAATCAGAATAAGCCATCCATCAAACCCAATGCATCAACCACCGCCGATCGGCCACAAAACGCCGAAAAAATAGTCAAAACAGCTGCGATTTCCACCGTCTCGATCATTGGATTCTGCTGCGTCTTGGCTAGTACAACCACCATCAGTCCATTTCTCTTCATCAGTACAACCGTCCCAGCTCGTCACCACTGTCGATTGACTCACCGATCTCCAAAAATTAAAACAAACACAAACCCGCCGCCTTTATCTCCAAATTCCTGCCAAAACACCACCTTTTCTAACAAACCACCACCACTATTATACTCATAGACCCAAAATATTCCAGATCCATCCATCCTTGCTCGATTTCTGACCACCTTCAGCGGAAACCTAAATTTTTACTTAATTATAGTTTTGGCCCAACTTTTATTCAATTTTCAGATTAGCCCTTGACCCTTTTTTAAACTAAATTTGGAAAATGCCCCCAGGAATAGCCTGTGATGCCCCTCATGCTACAACTTAAGATCATGATCATATCCCTAGAGATAAAGCCTTAGCTAGCATGACAGTCAGGATTGATATGTTAGTTGTACAAATAGCACAGTTGATAGAATTACTTGCCGAATGCCATTGTACTGTAGAACACAAAGACAAATTAAGTGAAAACTTTGATAACCCTTTCTCTGGGCGTCGGCATAGAAAGGAGTCTACTGATGATTGAAGATGGGAATCTGGGTTGAGAATTGACATTCCTAAGTTCCAAGGAAGTGGTCAACTAGAAGAATTATTAGATTGGATTAATGTAATTAAGGAAGTTTTTGTATATAAAGAAGTTCTTGATAATAAACTAGTCTCGCTTACTGCAACTCGATTTTGTGGAAGGGCAGTAGATTAGTGGTAACAAACTAAACTTGCAAGGATTAGGTAGGGCAAAAAGAAGATTGTCTCTGGGGAAAAGCTGAAGGAGCACTTGTGTGGAGCATTCTTTCGTCACAATTATGCCAAACTATTATACCAACAACTACTGAATTTGAGGCAAGGTAACCGATCAGTAGATGATTACACAATAGAATTCCATTGGTTGGTAGCGCGCAATGACTTGACAGAGACAAAAGAACAACAGGTTTCCCACTACATTGGAGGCCTATGATCACAGTTTCAAGACCAGTTGAATTTACTTGGTCCATATTCTGTCTCATAAGCACACCAACAGGCTTTGCAGTTAGAAAAGCAATTTAGTCGGCGTACTAGTGACTCTTACTTTCGGGGTTCTCGAAGTGTTATTCGTGATAGCTCAAACTCGACTTCCCAATTTCGTAATTTTACTTCTCCAAATCCGCCAAATAAGACTAGTAAATCTAGTGAAAATGGTCAAAGCAGTAAAATCCAACCCTCGGGCTCAAGATTATGTTGTTTTAATTACAGAGAAAGTGGGCACCGAATGACAGAGTGTAAAAAGAGAGGAAAGTACGGTAAAGGCTTATTCGTGAGCAGTGAGGAAAGTGAAGACTACTCGGAGGAAGAAAATAAAGAGTTTGCTGAAGAACCAGCTTTCGATAGTAGCGGCAGTGCACGATCGTTGAAAAACATGGTGATACCGGGCCAATGTTGATAGTAAATCGTGCATTCTTCACTTTGAAAGGACAAGACAAAGACAAGTGGTTACGATAAAATTTTTCAGACCACTTGCATAATTGGGGGAAAAGTATACTGTATGGTAATATACTCGGGCAGTTGCAAGAATGTTATTTCAGAAGAAGCTGTAACAAAACTAAATTTAAAGATAGAAACTCATCAAACTCTGTACAACCTCTCATGGCTAAAGAAAAGAAATCAAGTGATAGTATCTAAACGTTGCTTAGTTTCTTTATCCATTGGATCAGTCTATAAAGACCAAATTTGGTGTGATGTTGTAGCTATGGATGCTTGTCATCTATTACTGGGCAAACCTTGGCAATGTGATAGAAATGTAACACATGATGAGAGAAGAAATACCTACAGCTTTATGTTTAACGATACTAAGATCGTTCTCGTACCTAACAAGTAGTTCACTCTCAAACAAGACTTGGGTATTGATTTGTTAGTTAAGAAGCAGTTTATAGATGTTGTAACAAAGACGAAGAGGGTCTATATTTTATTGGGAAAGGAGAGTCATGGTAATTCAAAGGTTCCTAAAGCTGTGACACCTACATTGAAGGAATTTCAAGATTTGTTCCTTAACGAGCTACCACATGGCTTACCACCTTTTAAGGACATACAACACTAGATTGATTTGGTTGCAGGCTTAACTTTACCAAATCGACCTCATTATCGTATGAGTTCTATGGAACATGAGGAATTAAGGCGCCAAGTGGAAGAGTTACTAGAAAAGGGATTTATTCTTGAAAGCTAACCCTGTGCAGTTCCTACTTTGTTAACACTAAAGAAAGATCTACTGTGCGTGGATAATCAAGCTATCAATAAAATTACAATTCGATATCGTTTCCCAGTCCCTTAATTAGATGACTTATTTATTAGATCATATAAGTGGAGCAATAATTTTTACCAAACTAGATTTGAAGAGTGGTTACCATTAGATTCGAATACGGCTGGAGATGAAAGGAAAATAGCTTTTAAAACTCGTGAAAGGTTATACCAGTGGTTGGTAATGCCATTTGGCTTATCCAATGCTCTGAGCACTTTCATACAAGTTATGAATCAGGTTCTTCGTCCTTTTATTGGAAAGTTTGTAGTTGTTTACATCGATGATATACTTATATACAATTCCAGCCACGAGTTACATCTACAACATTTGAGAGAAGTACTTTTAGCCTTAAGAGCAGCAAGTTTACACACAGCAATAAACAAGTGTATTTTCTTGACAGAGAAAGTATTACTTTTGGGATATGTGGTGTCAAAAGATAGTATATCTGTTGATCAATCGAAAGTGGATGCTATTCGAGATTGGCCACAACCAACTACTTTATCTGCCATCAAAAGTTTCCATGGATTAGCAGCATTTTACTGGCGATTCATTCTTCATTTCAGTACTATTATGGTGCCAATTACGGACTGGACGAAAGGAGGACAGTTCTTTTAGACAGAAGGAGCGACTAGGGCATTTGAGACAATCAAAGAGAAGTGAATTACTGATCCAGTACTTGCCCTACTAGATTTTTCGTTTACTTTTGACGTGCATTGTGATGCATCCAAAGTAGGCATTAGAGTTGTTCTTACCCAGCAGAGTAAGCCTATAGCTTATTTCAGTGAGAAGTTAAATGGAGCAAAAGCACGTTATAGCACTTATGACATGGAGTTTTATGCACTGGTCCATGCACTAAAACATTTGTTGTGCAACTTTTTTTGTACTCGCAAGCGCACGAATCTATTGCAGTATAGATTTATGGTGACGAGTGTTGATCCCACGAGGAGGTAGATTTAATCGTGTGTAGGGTTAATCTTCTGAGTTTGTATGTGGATTGGTAGGATGTAATTTTTTTAGCAAGATTTAAATTAAAAAGATAGCTTGAACAAATTAAATATGAAACAATATAAAGTAAGTGCTTGAGTCTTTGGATTCACACTCAACATTTCACCATAGGCTTAATATTCCTTTTTAAATTCCAATTAATCTATGAGGGGGGTATTTCCACTCCTCATAGATCTATCTCTAATAAATAAAGTATCAAGTGCTCATTGTGCCAGATGAATTAATCTTATATTAAATGGGTATCAAGTACACATTATGCTATGTGAGAAAAATTTTACTGTCAACAATGTGGTAAGACTGTCCACTAAATAACTCTGACTTATTCTCTATCAACAGTGAGTCAAGATGGACCACTAATACTAGAGGGGAGGTTTTTTCTCTAATTGATAAAGTGTAAAGCGCTCATCGTGCCAAACAATAATAATCTTGCACTAGGGAGCCGGTATACCAGTGCAAAATCTAGACAAAATTATTATTATATGTCAACTATAAGTCAAAACAACCTAAATAAATCAGAGAAAGATAAAGTAAACTTACCAAATTAAGCCAATGGATCATGTTAAGGCTTCACCTTCAACCCAAGGTTGAAAATAAATTAGCTACTCATTTTTTAACTAGGGGTGAAATAGAAATTTTATTAAAATACGTAGAAAATACAGTATAGAGAGGGAATTACAGAAATCATAGCTCAAAAATGAATTCAAGGATGTCAAGTTAGGGGGGTAGCCCCCTATTTATAGATACACTGAGTAAATAATGGCCATCAGATAAACTCAATTTGGACGCTCAGGATTACGCCACGTGGCAAGCTTTAATTGGATTAAGCACATCATTCATTCCGTGTTTGTGCATGTATTGTACACACATTTTTCGGTCCACTAATATGCTACCACGTCGTTAGTCAACAAAAAGTCAACACTTGGTCCAATAATGTATCGTCACGTCATCAGTCAACGCCACATCATCCGGTCAAAGCCACGTCAGCATTTTCGGTCAAATAAGATCATGTCACATCAACGGTCAATGCCATGTCAGCCGGTCAAAGCCACATCACGTGGGCCCCACCAAGATTCTAGAATTGGGCCTGTTCACATGTAGGTACTGTTGACATATATGGTATTGTTCACGTATACGGTACTGGCCTTCATATCATTCCCTAAGGTTTTCAGCTATTCTGAGCTAAAAAATGCCATTCGTTTTGCCGTCCGACCTCTCATTAGCCATGAAATAGATAAAATACACCTTAAATAAATAAAACACTTAAATTATGACAAGACGCATACAATTAAAGTTTAAGTAATATAAATAAAAAAATAGAAATATTAATGGGACTTAGAGCACAAAATGACAATTCTATTTTATATAAATATTTATTTTTCAACACTCAACACACCCCCCAACCAGCTTCTTGCTAGTCCCTAACAAACTAAGCGACGATACCCAATAAAATTCAAATTAAAGTCTCACTTTTTTTTTGGGCATTTTTATTTACTTCTTAATCAGAATAATGATAATGATCAAATACAAGTATAAGTATTATCTCCAGTTTTAAAAATATTACTCCCACATCAACCAATCACACAAATGAGTCAGGCAAACTTATGTAAAGCGATTGATTATCAGAGCTACACTAATTAAGCCACTTTTCAAAATGACATACCAAACATCAAAATCTCTCCGATAAGAATGACACTCTCAAAATTAATAAAAACAGTTATTTCAAGGAATGAGGGATTGAAAGAAAGCAATAACACACACACTCACCAAGATAAAGTTTATAGCTAAGAAATAATATAATCTCGAGTCAAACGAAGTATCAATCAAACCAATATTATTTGTATGAACCTTTTTTTCCCTCTTTTTTCTTTTTTCTTTTTCTTTTTTTTTTTGTATGTATCACCATATCTTTTTGCCCATAGTACCAGCTTCTACTTCAGACTATAATCCCCTAAAATTAAGAACTTTTATTAGGTCACAGCATAGGTTAGGGAAATGGATAACACAGAAGGGATAGTTTAGAAAAATAAAATATATGTTTGAGAAAAATAGGGATCTTTTGAAAATTGTAAGGTGCTTTTATTTACTTTATACGCTTTTTTTTCTTTCTTTTTTTTCTTTTTTTTAAAAAAACAATTTTTTTTTTATTTTTTTAATAGTGCACCACTTTTCTTAAAAGGAAAAATCATTCATATTTTTCTCAAACATAAATAGGTGATGGAAAATGTAAATATAGGATAATACTCCAAATCGGAATAGGACAAGATTTAGGTTAACAAACATGTTTTTTTTTTAAGGCTCAAAGGGGTAACTATAGATATTTCACAATAGAGATAGCTAGAAAAGGCTCAAATGGATCAAAGAGGGCCTTTCTATCATTTTTTAGGGTACTAAGTAGGCTTCCATATCTACTAGTTCAATGGACTTTGAGATGTGGCAACACAAAATTTTTTTCTCTTTTTTTTTAATTGGTTGACTTAAGAGAAAAAGTAGAGATCATGTATAAAATATTAAGCTATAAAAAATGGTTACTCTCCAAGAAAAATTATAGGCTTAAAAACTCACTTGGTATTTATTATGACAAGCGCATTCCTTCAAATAACTCAATCAATTTTACTCATCAAATCTCTCAATTCACACAAGTCACCAGCATCAATATGCAAAATGGCAAACATGGTGTAACATAAATCAAAGCCAAATATAATACAAATACTAAAATTCAAAAGTCACCACGTCGTCCAATGTCAAAAGATCACATAAAATGCCTTGAATTTTTTTTTTGAATCTTTCAAAAATTTTTTTTTAATACCAAGACTAAGAAGATGCGTTTCTAGAGTAACTACACTCCATATTCGGTCATCTTCGACTCAAATATTTAGAAAAGGTTAGTGACTATAAAACACAATTTTTATTCCACAATCGTCAACTATTCCCTCCCCCCAACCAGAAATAAACTATTGTCCTCAATGTCTGAAAGGAAAGAAGAGTTTAGAAGACATTACCTGAATGATGTGACATAAGAAAATATTTATAAACGGAGAGTTAAATCTAATTTGCATTTCTTACTACTGCTACTATTACCATTATTAGTTGACCAATTCAATGCAAAGGTCCTGGGATCTGGCTCTGGTCTGTAAGCTTGTAAAAGATCAAGTAACTTATTCGCAGTTTGGGCACAAATAAAGAGTTGCTTTGCAGTGAGAGGAATGAAATGATTCTTTATTGCATGGTAAAAAAATGCTATCAAGCCATCATAAAAATTATTAACATTTAACAAATTGATGTGTTTCTAATGAATGTTCAAATGTGCCCACAATACGAACGTCATTAGTGCCTCTAAAGTTGCAAGATCTCCAAGCATGAAAATAAAGGCGTCAGCATGATTTAACATTTCAGTTATTCTTTCTTGCATGCTTGAGGCAATTATCTCTTCCCCAATGGGTGTATCGGACACACATTCCAGAGGTTTTAGTGCCTTGGGATGATACTGAGCACTTGGCTTCCTCTGGTAAAGGTGTCTTTTGAAACAAGTCTTGATAACTCACCCCCTCCATATACCAGGTATATCTTTCTCTCTACTAATGCTTGACCAAGATCTATAACTGCTTGAACAAACTCTTTGTATTTTCCATAATGAGAACCAGAAAGCACACAAACATTTTTTAATTGTTTATTCGAAGTTGTTGCCCTTAAAACAATTGTAAAAAAAAATTGATGAGCGGTTAATAAAATAAACTTGTATTTAAAGATCTTGATGTCAGACATAATGATACATAGTTATAAATGAGATGGTGTGTTTGTTAAATGACACGTGAAGTCCGTGGCTTAAAAGTAAAAAATAAACAGTAGAGAAAACAAACAGTGAGTAAAGATAAAATCACAGCAAAAAAAAAAATTTATGAGCGATTAATAAAATAAACTTGTATTTAAAGATCTTGATGTTAGACATAATGATACACAGCTATAAATGAGATGGTGTGTTTGTCAAATGACGCGTGAAGTTCATGGCTTAAAAGTCAAAAGTAAACAGTAGAGAAAACAAACAGTAAGTAAAGATAAAATCACAGCAATAATAATACATATGATAAAAGAACAGTAAATGAAAAAGATATGTACTGGTAGTTGTGATTGTGGCTCACATATTTCTTTGGTTTTATGTCGAGAAACGGCTTGAATGCCCTCAATGGGTCGAGGATAGGCTTCCCATCCAGTTTTCTTATAAACTGGCAAACAGGGTCGTTTATAGTCAGATTCCTGAGACTGTATCGTGCACGTTCTTTCTGGAATAATGGCAACAACTGAAAAATTATACGCTGTATGTATCCATTGGGATGCGTTTCAAGAGACAAAAGGATATCATCTTATGACACCTTATTTAAACCATCCCTAATAAATTTAATCTTACGTTCTCTGTTGTTGGATACCATTCCTAAAGAAGTGCACGATTGTTTAAAGCATTGCATTCTAACACATTTATGATAAGCAACTGGAAGCCGTGCAGCTCTTCGTTTTCTTGCGTAATTTCCTTTCTTGCAACCAGGCATGTAGGCAACAAATTTAAGAGGTAATTCTCTTGCTAATCGTACTTTGGCTTCGATTAACCAACGAATGTAAACAGGGATATTATTCTTCATAAGCAGGCGCATATGTTCGGACCGAGCTTTGTAGATTGTAAGGAGTGCCTTCTGAGGAAGAGAGGGAAATTGCTTGTAAAGCTTAGCAAGAGCTGTGTTCCTATCCATACCTTGGTTAGAGAATATCAGTTATTGTGGGAAACTGAAGGAACCGACGCAATAGTCACGGAGTACCGTTATCCACTACTTAACCAGGGTGACAAATGATAATACACAAAAGAAAAGAACAAATCTAGCAAAAACAAAACACTCGTGAAAATAAACAATAACACAATATAAAAAGTGGGATGTTAACTCACCGTCGTCCTCTTATCGAGTTTACCTTAAGTTCTAATTGGATTTCATAAATACCACCTTCTATTTCCCTCAGTTGCTCTTCTAGCTCTTTAACATGGGATACTAACTCTGGTGGTTGTAGATCCCAAATAGGATATGATTTACAAAACTGGATTAAGCCGTTTAGGTGATGCTTCGCTCACAGAAGTTGCTTAAGATAGTTGAAGAAGGTCTGTCTAATTGAAGTATTTATGACATATGGTACAAGTGACGAGAGAAAACACAACTGTCAAACAAACACACTTTAGCAGGCAACAAATAGTTTCAATTAGCAAAGGAATAATAAAAAAAAATAAATTACTGAAAAAGAATAGGGAAAGATTTTAGTCTAGATTTGGTGGGTCACCCAAATTTATTTCGGTGTTTTCTTCATGTAATTGGTACTCTCTATACGGCTTTAATCTTTGACCATTAACTTTAAAAGTGACACCGTTCTTTGGATCCTTAATTTTAATGGCTTCATGTGGAAAAATAGTCCGAACAATAAATGGACTAGACCATCGAGAGTGTAACTTACTTGAGAATAGGTGCAAGCGAGAATTTAATAAAAACACTTTCTGGCCTGATGAGGAAGATTTTCTCATAAGTTGCTTGTCATGAAAGACTTTCTTCTGCTTCTTGTAATCCTTAGCATTTTCATCATTACGAATCTCCTCAGGTTCTGCAAGCTGTAATCTCCATTTTGTACCACAGATGGGGTAAATGATATCTGCATTCTTTTATTTGTCATCAAGGGACGATGAGATAATTTTTGACAATGTATTTTCTTCTCCTAAGAATGCATACTCCAAAGTGTCTGGTAACGATTTGAACTCGAGCTTTGGTGGTAATTCTGATGATGGGTTGAGTTTCTTCCCTGATGGTGCTAGTTGCTCTATTCTTGACTTCCATTTATTGATATCTATGGATGGTGATGAGTCAAGTAAAGCATTGACCTCGTCAATCGATCTGTCAATATTAAAATCCGAACCAAAGTGAGTTAAACATGTTTGTAAATGATCATTACTAAAGTTAGAAGGAAAAGTATAATCAATTAATTCTTCAATCAAATCTACATCTACAATTCCCTCATCTGCATCACAAGGTTGCTTGGCAATGTTAAAGATATTCAACTCCATAGTCATGTTGCCAAAGGATAATTGCATATTTCCAGTCCTGCATTGAATGTGACCATCGGCAGTTGCCAAAAAATGTCAGGCCTATGATAATGGGGATGTGCTTTTTTGAATCCTGCATTGGTTGAGTGTCAATCACAATGAAATCAACAGGAAAATAAAACTTATCAACCAGAATAAGCACATCTTCTACAATACGGTATTTTCATAGATCGGTCTGCAAGCTGCAACACAACTGGAGTTGTGTGTAATATTCCCAATCCAAGTTTCACAAACACTGAATAAGGCAGAATATTTACACTAACTCCTAAGTCCAATAAAGCATTCTCAAATATGTGATTCCCAATACTACATGAAATAGTGGGGGAGCCTAGGTCTTTGAATTTTGGAGGAATTTTGTGTTGGAGTATAGAACTAATGTTTTCTGTTAAAAATGCTTTTTTTTGAACATTTATGCTTCTCTTTTTAATGCAAAGATCTTTAAGAAATTTAGCATAAGATGACACTTGTTTAATAGCATCAAGCAAAGGGATGTTAATATTTATCTATTTAAAAATTTCTATAATCTCACCTGTGGAACTTCCCTTTTTTGCTTTTGCTAACCTCTGAGGAAAAGGAGCTTTGGGGACGTATTCTTATGGGTTGCCTTCTTCTTTTTCCTTTGATGAAGAGTCCTCAAAGTTTGCAGGTTGATCTTGACTCATCTTTTTTACTGGCATCTCCACTTTGTTGTCCACTTCTTTACCTTTTCGCAAGGTCATAACAGCCTTGACTTCTTCATGATGCTGAGATGAACTTTGTACTCACTTCATGCACTCCCTTAGGATTAGGCACTGGCTGGCTTGGGAATTTGTCTTTCTCAACGTTCATTGCCAAAGTTTGAACTGAAGAGGCAAGTTTACCCACCATCTTCTCAAGGTTTGAGATCGATTGAGCATGTGAATTGAAGCCAACTCTCATCTCATTTCGCAATTCGTCAATGGTATGATTTTGCTGTTCTATTACGGTGTGAGTAAAATTTTTGAGACTTTGGAATGCCTCTTCCCATGGTTTTAGCTGTGAGTAGCTCTGATTCTGATTATATGGTCTGAATGATGGTTGAGACGCTTGAGGCATTTGATGAACTAGTTGCATGGGTGGAGCTGGTGCTGTTGTTCTATTTTGTTGGAATCCTTGAGACCAAGAAAAGTTGGGATGGTCTCTCCATCTAAGATTATAGGTATTGGAGTAAGAGTTGTAATTTAGCTGTTTTCCCATCACATTTATGGCATTGGCATGATCTAGATAACACGTACAAATTAAAAAAAATTGAAAATAAAGAGAGAGGAGTAGTTACGGTACTAATTTTATCATGCTGTTACAAACTATAAATAAAATACAATCAAATACCACAAACGTACAAAAACACAAAAAGTGAAATAAAAATGAATAAACCAAAAAAAAGCTAAATAAAGTAGCAGGTGGTTGAACTACCCATTAAAAAAATAAAATAGGCGGTATTATAAAACCAGCCATTAAAAAAATAAAATAGGCGGTATTGTAGAACCAGTCATATATAAAAAGAAATAACAATTTAGGCGGTTAAACCGGCATAGAAATAAAAGTAAATGAAAAAGAAAAATACAAAAAAAATTAACGAAGAGAAAAAGAAATACTTACCTCAAGATGCGGACTCTTGTTTTTTTCAATTTTTAAAAATTACCAGCCAATTAAATGATTCATCAAATTATCGGGTCTTTGGTGTAATTTTTAAAACTACCATTCACGTTTATTTGGTCTAAGTCAAGTCCAAATTGAGTCTAAAAAAGTTCAAATTGTAGGTCCAAACTCTCTTGTTATGGGAAATTTTAATCAGGGACCTATTTGATAAGTTTTCAAACTTTTATGGTCAATCCGCAATCTTTTAGAAGTAGAGAATAGAAAAGTGATTGATGTAAGTGAAAATTTTGAAACTTTTGTAGGCAAAGCAAAATTTAAGGAAAGAAAAATAAAAACAAAAATCTACACAAAATGTTATTTACACAATATTTATAAAGAAAATTAACTCGACAAATTAAAATGACTTACCCCCCCGGCAATGGCGCCAAAAACTTGTGCAAATTTTGTTGTACTCGCAAGCGAACGAATCTATTGCAGTATAGATTTATAGTAACGAGTGTCGATCCCACGAGGAGGTAGATTTAATTATGTGTAAGGTTAATCTTCTGAATTTGTATGTGGATTGGTAGGATGTGATTTTTTGAGCATGATTTAAATTAAAAAGATAGCTTGAACAAATTAAAGATGAAATAATATAAAGTAAGTGCTTGAATCTTTGGATTCACACTCAACATTTCACCATGGGCTTAATATTCCTTTTTAAATTCCAATTAATCTATGAGGGGGGTATTTCTACTACTCATAGGTCTATCTATAATAAATAAGGTATCAAGTGCTCATTGTGCCAAGTGAATTAATTTTATGTTAAATGGGTATCAAGTACACATTGTGCCAGGTGAGAATAATTCTACTGTCAACAATGTGGCAAGACTGTCCATTAAATAACACTGATTTATTTTTTGTCAACAGTGAGTCAAGATAGACCACTAATACTAGAGGGGAGATTGTTTCTCTAATTGATAAAATGTAAAGTGCTCATCGTGCCAAACAGTAATAATCTTACACTAGAGAGCCGGTATACCAGTGCAAAATTTAGACAAACTTATTACTATCTGTCAACTATAAGTCCAAAAAACCTAAATAAATCAGAGAAAGATAAAGTAAACTTACCAAATTAAGCCCATGGATCATGTTAAGGCTTCACCTTCAACCCAAGCTTAAAAATAAATTAGCTACTCATTTTTTAACTAGGGATAAAATAGAAATTTTATTAAAATACGTAGAAAATATAGTATAGAGAGGGAATTACAGAAATCAGAGCTCAAAAATGAATTCAGAAATGTCAAATTATGGGGGTAGCCCCTTATTTATAAATACACTGAGTAAATAATGGCCATCGGATAAAATCAATTTGAACGCTTAGGATTGCGACACGTGGTAAGCTTTGATTGGATTGAACACATCATTCATTCCGTGTTTATGCATG
Source organism: Murraya paniculata (assembly GCA_030449075.1). Lineage (NCBI taxonomy): Eukaryota > Viridiplantae > Streptophyta > Magnoliopsida > Sapindales > Rutaceae > Murraya > Murraya paniculata. The sequence goes on along the minus strand of JAEVFN010000034.1, from coordinate 1,120,293 downwards.
TATCGTACACACATTTTTCGGTTCACTAATATGCTGCCGCGTCGTCAGTCACAAAAAGTCAACCACTTGGTCCTATAATGTATCGTCACGTCATCAGTCAAGGCCACATCATCCGGTCAAAGCCACGTTAGCCGGTCAAAGCCGCGTCATGTGGGCCCCACTAAGATTCTAGAATTAGGTTTGTTCACATGTAGATATTGTTCACATGTACGGTACTGTTCACGTATACGATACTGGCCTTCATGTCTTTCTCTAAGGTTTTCAGCTATTCTGATCTAAAAAATACTATCTGTTTTGCCGTCCGACCTCTCGTTAGCCATGAAATAGATATAATACACCTTAAATACATAAAACACTTAAATTATAACAAGACACATACAATTAAAGTTTAAGTAACATAAATAAATAAAAATAGAAATGTTAGTGGGATTTAGAGCACAAAATGACAATTCTATTTTATATAAATATTTATTTTTCAACACTCAACAACATTGGCGTCATTATCTAATTCATAAAGACTTTATTTTATACACTGACTATGCCGCATTGAAGCATCTCAATAGTCAAGACAAGCTTTCTCATCGACATGCCATGGGGTCAGCGTTCCTTTAGCAATTTACTTTTGTAATAAAGCATACTTCTGGTGAATCCAACAGCGTAGTAGAGCACTTAGTCGACGATCTTTCTTGTTGACACATATGCATAATCAAGTCCTCGGTTCGACATATTTCGAGAGTTATATGCTACTGACCCTTTCTTTGCTCCTCTATTAGAAGATATTTTTACAGGGTTCCACTCAGACTATCATTTACATGACGGATTCCTTTTCTAAAGAAATCAGTTATGTGCTCCTAACTCAAGTTTAAGACTGAAGATTATTGCAGAGTTACATAATGAAAGGTATATGGGTTGTCATCACTATGTCGAGGCTTGTCGTATTTGTCAAGTTTCTAAGGGCACCACAATTAATGCTAGATTATATATGTCATTGCTAATTCCAACACAACATTGGGCTGGCATTAGCATGGATTTTATTTTGGAATTACCCGGCACTCAAAGGGGTATGGATTCCATATTTGTTGTTGTGGATCGGTTTTAAAAAATGGCTCACTTTATTGCATGCAAGAAGGCTGTAGATTCCTTGACAGTTGCTCATCTATTCTTCAAGGAAGTCTATAGATTGCATGGTCTACCGAGTTCTATAGTATCTGACTGAGATACATGATGTCTTAGCCATTTTTGGAAGACATTACGAAAGTTGACTAGCACTCGCCTAAATTTTGGAGATGCTTACCACCCACAAAGGGATGGTCAAACTGAAGTTGTCAACCGCTCTTTAGGAAACCATCTACGTAGCCTAGTTGGCAATAATCTAAAAATGTGGGATCAAAAGTTATACTAAGTCGAGTTTGCTTGTAATCGTGCAGTTAAGTGCAGTACTGGTTTAAGCCATTTTCAAGTGAATTACGGATATAATCCATGAGCTCCCATTGACTTAGCTCCAGTTCCAGATTTAGTTCGTAAAACTAGCACAGCAGAAGACTTTGTAGAGCAGCTTCAGAAGATTCATAGAGCTACACAAGAGTCTTTGAAGAAGACTACCAAAGGTTATCATATCGCGGCAGACAAAAGGCGCCGAGCGTTAGAATTTCAAGTGGGAGATCTTGTTTAAGCTGTCCTAACCAGAGATAGATTCTCTGTTTGTGAGTATAACAACCTTTCCGTCAGGAAAATCAGACCTTTGGAGATTATAGAAAAGATAAATCCTAATACATATAGACTAAAGCTGCCTAGTCATATTCGCACTGCAGATGCATTTAATGTCAAACATCTTATTCCTTACAATGGTAATCATGATGAAGATACTATTACAGACCATCCGAATTCGAGGGTGAATTCCCTCCAGCCTGGGGGGAATGATATAAATTAGGAGTCCATATTATACTAGGATTAGTTTCCTCATTAACTAAGGTTTAAGACTTTATTTTCCTTTCCAATTTATAATTTTGTTTTTCTTTTACTACATGATTTAGGATAATTACTACTAATATAAATAGCCTCCCTTGTAGCCTTTAAAGGCATATTTTTTAGTTAAATAATATCTTCATCTTTCAAATCTCTATGTGAGTATTTGAGTTAGTTAATTTTTGGTATTATGAGGAATCAATGAGTCCTAACCCCTAAATTCGCGGCATTCTTTGAATCAACGTGAATTTAGTTTTTTCATTTTTTCCGGTATTCTCTCGAATCAACAGAATGTTTTGAACTATAACTTCCGCTACATCAAAAAGTATTCCTTGTAGATAATAAGGATGCAATCAAGAAGAAGGAATTAACTTTGATGGAACCTTTGCACCTGTAGCTAGATTAGAATCCATTAGTATGCTCTTAGCATTTGCATATCGTAAGGATTTCATTTTGTATCAAATGTATATTAAAAATGCTTTCTTGAACGGTTATTTTATGGTGGAAGTTTATGTGAAACAACCCCTTGGTTTGGAAAATGAAAAGTTTCCAAATCATGTTTACAAATTGTTAAAAGCTTTATATAGTTTAAAACAAGCACCTAGTGCATGGTATGAAAGGCTTAGTAGATTTCTTTTGGAAAATTATTTTTCAACGGGAATAGGTCTGATATTATGTTTGGTGTGCTTTTGTGTGCAAGATTTCAATCATGTCCTAAGGAATCTTACTTGCTTGCTATTAAACGAATTTTCTGTTATTTGAGTGGAACAATTTATCTTGGCCTTTGGTATCCTAGAGGAACTCACATAGATCTAACTTGTTATTCGAATGCCGACTTTGCTGGTTATAAGGTCAGCAAGAAGAGTACTAATAGAACATTCACTTTCTAAGTCACTCACTTGTCTCTTGGTTTTATTATACATATCATGTGTGACAATACTAGTGCTATAAATCTGTCAAAGAATCCCATTCAATACTCTAGAACTAAGCACATTGAGACAAAACACCATTTGTTGAGAGATCATCTTAAAAAAGGGGACATTTCATTAGAATTTGTATCAACCAAAAAACAACTTGCGGATCTATGTGAGTGATATGGCCTTTAAGATATTTCTAATTAGTAAAATGATCTTAGAATGGATCAATTATTGGCCAAAGATTAAAACGAATGTGTGAAATCATAGTTTAAAATAAACGGATAACCGTTTACTCAATAAATGGATAATTGTTTAAAAATAGAGAGGGTGTTTGAGTGATTAACCGATAACGGTTAACCAATATCAGTAAATGGTAAACCATTTGCAAATTGCTAGTCCCTAGAAATTGTCGGTTCACTAATGACTGAAAATGGCTTGCCATTTTCGTGCAATAAGTCACTATGCTAGGGTTTCTTCTTCATTTTATAGTTAGACCTTCGCCGATATCTGTTTAAACTATGGCACCCAAGCCTTCTTTCTCTAAAATCCTCAATCTTCTTATGTTTTCTTGCCAAAATAAAGTCATAGAATAATTTCTAATCACTTTAGGAAAGTTTCTAATCGGTCAAAATAACATTTCAAACCCAAAATAAAAAATTTCCGAATTGAAACCCTAGTGTCAGTCGTATCTCTCTCTTCAATTCTGGTTGGCTTTTCATTAATTTTCGGCCAAATTAAACACCCAAATCACTTCCTATACACTTCATCATAAGTTCTAAGTGTGCAACCCAAGAAGGGGTTAATTGGGTTTTTAAAATATGTGTTGTGCTTAAATAAAAATTAATGCAAATCTTAAACAAATTTAAAAACAATAATAAATAAACCAAACAGAATGTAAAGAGATAAGAAAAGAGAGATTCAAATACATAGATTTATTACGTGGTTCGGTCAACCCTGCCTACGTCCATGCTTGCAACCTCACCAAACTTGAAGATTCCACTATCCAAGCCTCCAAGGCTTTAACAACTTTTACAATTGACTTCACAGGTGTCAATCAACCTTTACAACAAGACATTATTCCAAATCTCGTAACCCAAGTGTTTCTCACACTTACAGTCACTCAACAATAAAGATTAAAAAAGAATTTCCCTCACACAATGTATATGTTTACAAATGAAAGTTCAAAGTGTGATTTAATGAAACAATGACAACTTGAAAGCTCAATCAAGATTGTATACTTAGTAGTAAGCTCAATGCTAATTGTTGGATCTCATCTCGTTTGAATTTGATTGAGCCTTTTTATAGTTGGAGCTGAAAATTAGCCGTTGTTGACTTTTTGCACACAATCGGATCGTCGTAAGCCTCTATCGGATCACCGTTTTGACTTGGGCAAGTGATCGTTATGCCTAATTTTGAATAGTCGAATTACCATTTTCAGAAGTCGGATTGCTGTTTTCGTTCCAGAATCTTGCCCAAAATTTTCAGTTATCCATTTGTTATAAACAGTCCACTGTTTGCAAGTGATTGCTTTCTGGTTTATAATCGGTTTACCGTTGGCAAGATGATTACTCTTTGCAATTCCACGGTTCACCGTTAGCAAGTTGATTACCCTCTAGAATGTTTTCGGTTTACCATTCACCATAAACGGTTCATTATTTGATGTTAGAATCAGGTTTCCATTAATCCTTATAAAATCGATGTGCCGTATAGTTATTAACGGTTGTCCATTTATTTCCAAAAAAATTACTCCATGCTCAGAACATTATACAGCTTAAGTGTTTTGATCCGATTCATGATTTCTTCAAACTTAATCAATTTTAAGGGTTGGGTCAAGAGCCAGTGGGCTTTGCGGCCTAATCAACTTGGTATCAGAGCCAACGTGTGTGCCGGTGGTCGGGCGCGGGGAAGAATGAGAATCCCACATAGCCTGAATATCCGTGCCACACTTGGTATATGAGAGAAGCCCACTAGCTCTTGACCTAACCTCAAAAGGCCTCATGGGGATGGGGAACACCCTTCTCTCACATACCAAGTGTGGCACGGATATTCAGGCGATGTGGGATTCTCATTCTTCCCCACGTCCGACCACCAGCTGGAAACATACATGTTGACATTCTCCCTTTTTTTGATGATAACAAACTTTTTCGAGGAGATTTAGGAAAAATTACGTGCTTCCCCTAAGTATATGGCTCCAAAAATATATGTGCATACATTTCTCCTCCTTCATAATCAAAAAGAAAAGAATGAAAGAAAATAGAGAGAGAAAGACAGATTTTACCCATAGCATTTGAGTTGGAATTTTGGCAGAATCTCCCCTTAAAAATAGACATATCCTCAAATACAAAAGTGGTTAAACACAAAATGATATTCAATCCAACAATTAACATGCATACTATCATCAATCATCAAAAACATCAATGCAAAGTAGAAAGAACCATGCAATCCAAATACTATTAAAAGTGTGAATATAACAGAATAATATCATCCAAAACATAACAAAAGTGCAGTAATGTATATTTGTGTGAAATGTAAATACATAAACTAATAATAAACTACTGTGGGGGCTAATGTAGAGAGTTGGGAGGTAGAACATGAAGAGCAGAGAAAATACATTGTTGGCCATCGAGAATCTGCTGCTACTGATCAAGAATTTACTGCTGCTGGAGCTGAAAGGCAGCAAACTGAGCCTGAAGCTGCTGCTATTGCTTGAAAAGAGTCCGAACATTATCAACCAACTACTGCATAAGACCTCCAGGGACTGAGGCAACCTTAGGACCTGGAGGCACATCAGTATCTAGATCATGCTCCTCCTGCTACTTAGGTTCCTCGGCTTGTGTAGCTATAACTCGACATGGAACTCGAGATCTAGCTCCTAGTCTAAAGTCTGGAAGCTGATCAGCGAGATAAACATCATTCAGTACGCGACGTCCTTAGGAGCAACAAGGGTATCCTCATTTTTAGATGAAGTGGTCTTCACCCATTCCTCATTACACTAATGAAAACCTATCCATAGGATGATCTCTCCTCCCAACCTCTTGGTCTCATCGTACACAGGCTCAAAAAGAAGAATCCAGAAATGTCTCAAGACCTTGGTGATAATGCTACCATAAGGAAGTAACCTGTTGTTCACTAAAGGGGTGGTCAACATGTGAGAAGAATAATATACCCAAGGTTAACCGAACGCCTTCTAAGAAGGCAGTCAAGCAAACCAAGATCCAACTGAGTAACCTCATCATTATGTCCCTTCCTAGGAGTGACTATATGGTGCACAATACTATGAAGAATTCTAATCTGCAGAGGCAACAATTGAGCTTGAAAGGACATTGAGCAAACATCATTAGAAAGATCTCGACGTCTACATATATTCCTAACTGCATCTACATGGGAAAAATAGTTAAACTCAAGTTCTTTCTTAGATGTATAAAGCTCGAGTCCTACATGTTCAGTTCCTATTATAACATTCAAATCCTCCACATTGAACTCAATAGGAACTCTTCCAACAATAGTCACTAACTTATCCACCCTAGTCGCTGAAAGCTCCATATTAGAGTAGAAAACTCTAACTAAGTTTGGGTACACCCCCTCCTCTATACTCAACGCACTCTAACATTTCCTTAACATTGTTTCCACAAACAATCAATTCCTCAAAATCATCTAAATCGACATAAAGCGAGTTTGAAACTTCTGAGCCAGGGAAGCAGAGGGGAAGTGAATCCGTTCAAACTTAGGAGCCCCTCTAAGGGGTATTGGGCACCTCTTTGAGACAGATTTTCTCTTATGTGCAGCCCTTGAAGATTCAGCCATGGATATGAATAGAAAAATTTTAATTTAAAAGAAAATAATGAAAATGGAAGAAATTTGATCTAAAACGGGAGTATGAATGGTAAAGAAAGTGATTGGGATGCTCAATTTGGCCAAAAAAATGATGAAAATCCAGCTAAAATTGAAGAAAACTAAATGGGTGATGGTTAGGTTTCAAATTGGGATTTTGTGATTTGAGGCTTGATTTTATGTTTTGATAAGTTAAAACTAGTCTAAAAGTGTTTAGAATGATTTCTATGGGTTCAATTTGGTAGGAAAATGCAAGAAAAATGAGATATTTTAGAGAGAGAAAACTAGGGTGGTTAGAGAGAAAACGGTGAGGGGACAACTAAAAAATGAGGAAGAAAACCTAGGAACAATGTCTTATCGCATGAAAACGGTGAGCCGTTTTCTAGTTATTGGTGAGCCGATAATTTCCAGAAATCACCTAATATGAAAACGGTAATCCGTTTACCCCAAATGGTTATCCATTAACATAAACAATCTCTATGTTTTAAATTGGTAAACTGTTATTCTCAAACGGTTAGCTGATAACTTGTAGCTTTCATTTCCTGAGTCTCTGTATTTAAACGATACTCTATTTATTTTAACTATGATTTCACACAATTATTTTAATCTCTGTCCAACAAATAATCCATTTCACGACCATGTCATTGATCCAAAATATCTTAAAAGCCAATTTAATGCATGATTCATGAATTCACAGAATTCAATCAACCAATTCAAATAAATAATCACATCATGCAAATCAAAATAGACTTGATATTATATAAAACTATGCTATTGTGCAATATTCAGCATTCCAAGTTTAGGCTAATTTTATTGAACCGATCTTCGCTAAGGGGTTTTGTAAAGATATCCACAAGTTTTTTTGTTTATTTAAATTCCAATGTGATGTCTTCTTTTTTAACATGATCTCCTAAGAAATGATGTCTTCTCTTAACATGCTTGGTTCCAGAGTATTGGATGAGATTCTTTGACAGGTTTATGGCACTAGTGTTGTCACACTTAATAGGTATATGGTCAAGGTTAATACCATAGCCTCTAAGGGTTTATTTCATCCAAAGGGCTTGTGCACAGCAACTACCGGTGGCGATATATTTAGCCTCGGTGGTTGAGAGTGCGACCGAATTTTGCTACTTACTAAACCAAGTGACAAGTGAGTGACCTAGTAAGTGACATGTTCTACTAGTACTTTTCCTATCAACCTTATATCCAGCAAAGTCGGCATCCGAATAACATGTTAAATCTATATGTGTTCCCCTAGGATACCAAAGGCCAAGATCTATGGTTCTACTCAAGTAACGAAAAATTCTTTTAATAACAAACAAATGAGATTCCTTAGAACATGATAGAAATCTTGCACACGAGTATACACTAAACATAATAACGGGCCTACTTGCAGTCAAATAAAGTAGAGATTTGATCATACCTTGATATGTTTTAACGTCAACTTCCTTACCTTTCTCATCTTTGTCAAGCTTGATTGTTGTGCTCATTGGAGTACTTTTAATCTTTCCATCTTCAAGTCCAAATCTTTTTAGTAAATCTCTCAAGTATTTGGCTCGATTGATGAAGGTTCCTTCCTCAATTTCTTTTATTTGTAGTACAAGAAAGTACTTCAATTCTCCCATCATACTCATTTCAAATTTCTTGTTCATACAAGATGAAAATTCCTTGCACAAAGACTCATTAGTAGATCCAAATATAATATCATCAACATAAATTTGAACAATGAGTATATCTTGATTTTTATGCTTAATAAATAAAGTAGTATCCGCTTTTCCTATTGAAAAATTATTATCTAATAAAAAATTTGTAAGTCTACCATACCATGCTCTAGATGCTTGTTTTAATCCATTTAGACAACTTAAAATTTTTCAAAACTAGAGGGTTATTTTACATAAACTTCCTCCATAATATACCTATTTAAGAAACCACTTTTGACATCCATTTGATACACAATGAAATCCTTATAACATGCAAAAGCTAAAGGTGCAAAAGTTTCATTAAAATCAATTCATTCTTCTTGATTGTAACCTTGAGCCACTAACCTAACTTTATTTCTTACAACCACACTGGATGCCAATGATAAATTGATATTTCGATTTAGAAACTAATTCCCACACATTGTTTCTCTCAAATTGATTTAATAACTCTTGCATTGTTTCTCTCAAATCCAAGATTCATCATTTTCCGCATCCGAAAAGGATTTTGGTTCAATTTATAGGTGTTGTCTACCACGAGACTGCTTTGTACGTGGCGTTGTTAAACTAGAGCAATGATACACAAAGTATCCTTTGGACCAGTAGCCCGCATGCTCGAGTATTCCAACCGATATACTTAGCAATATCATGAACAACAACAAATCTTAACGATGATAGACTCAAGATAATCATTCCCGTAACCCTACTTATTCACCTAAACAGCCATCCTTAGCATAAATAGTGACTTCAGAACTGGGTTTGATAATTACGAGAGTGAGATGTTAAGACTCAAGAAGCATTAAGCAACTTTCTGATACACAGGATCCTCAAAGAGGCAAGTGTAGACCATACTTGTTGGATAATGAAGATGAACTATGGAATTCCTTATTCAGTAAGCAAGAGAGTGTTGAGAGAGAGAGAGAGAGAGAGAGAAAGGAATTTAGAAAGCCATAAGAGAATAAACCAACTTCATATCTTATTCATTCTTCATCGTCTTTCTCATTACAAGCCTGCCTATATAGGAGAGAAAAGAGAGGACAAGACCCCTCACTTTTCAAAAAGAGAAAACCTAGCACACCTTTTAAGAAAAGAGATAAGCAAACACACCTTTTAAGAAAAAAGGAAAGGAGGAGAAGACACCACGTTAAAAGTAAAGATAAAAGGAAAAGGAAAAGTACGTGAATCATCACAAAGCGACAAAGTTAAAATACAATATATGGATAAGACAAGACCCTTATCCTTTACATAAAGTAGCTTTACAAAAGTGGCTTTAACAGTTGATGGGACTTGCTGGAGTCATGGGAGAGTCGCCATCTGTATCGCTGCTTTCTTCAGTCGTATCATGGTAGACATGCTGGAAATGGCCACATGGGAGAGACTGGTAATGAACTGGCATCTTTCCCCTTGTCTTGGATGGATTTGGAGGATCACAGCAGGAGGGTTGGACTGTGTAGCCAAGATTGTTGAACTGGTGTCGTGGAGGTGTGTGACTAGATGACGGTGTGTTGAACATGCTGGAAGAAGGGGCTTCTGTACAGGCGATATTGGGAGACTCGGAGCTAGGATGAGTGAAAAGAGATAAGAACTCTTCCCATGGATCCTGGGAGTCTTGCCAGAGAACATCAGTGTAATTAGGTCTTTCTTCTTTGATTACAATACCTGTAGCCGAAGGAGAATTATTGGTGCTGTGAGTAGGATGTCGACCTGGAGTAAGGATGAATATCATTTCATGTTGTGGACCAAGTAAAGTATGGTGAATAAGACTTTCCGGTGGTGTGTAGTGGTTGAGTACGTACAAGAATTGTTTTAATTCATAAATGACTGGTGAATGGTAAAGAAGTGGGAATGTACTAGGGAATGTATTCCATTCGTACAATTGGTTTTGGGTCCAGAAAAGACGAGTTACAGGATGTTGGAAGTAAGGGCGATGGAATACGGACACATATTGGGAAGCTTCGCTGAGAGGGAGATGGTGGAGATTGTGGTGGAGGCTGATTTTTTCAAGTTCACGACGCCACCATGGTAAAGGATAGAACCATTCTAAGAAGGTCCATAAGAGGGAGGTAGCATTCTCAGGGTTATTTAAGTGGTCTTGAAGAGAAAGGAGAGGAAGAGTGAGAGTAGTAGCATATAGTACCGTGAAGCACCACATGTACCACATTTCATCTTCAGATAAACCTTTGCGAGGTTGGAGAAATAGACCTGTGAGGAAAACACAGTCAGGATGGAAATGCAGAAAACTTTCAGGACAAAGACTCTGGACATTAAATAAATAACTGAAAATAAACTTTTGTGCATAGTCTTGGATCTGGTGTAGACTGGAAAAGGTTGTTTGAGGAGGAAAAGCTCGTATGGTGAGGGCATGGTTCACGTAAGGGTGAGTGGATGAGGAAGACTGAGAAGATACCATTGCTATGATAGGGAATTATAACTGAGAAGAGATATGAACAACAGAGGATGAAGAAGATCTGGTGAGGAGATCAGGGACTAAGTTCTGATCGCCTTTTATATGTTGGACTGTGAAATCATATTTGGAAAATCACGTCTTAAGACTCAAAAGTCTTTTGTTTGGGAGTGATTTATTTTTAAAATCTAAGATCTTTGGAAAAGAGGAGTTATCTAATCTGACGAGAAAGTTGTGGATGATGAGATGGAATTCAAACTTTTTTATCCCATAGTTAACGGCCAAGATTTCTTTGTAGATGACATGGTAGTTCTTTTCTGCATTAGAAAATTGTCCTGCTTGCATGAGCACAGAAAGATTTTTTTTCATTTGATTTCTTTGAGAAGAATGGCACCCCATAAATGATCACTTGCGTCGGTCTGGAGAATCCTTTTCCTTGTAGAAGGAATTTTAAGTGGGGGAGGATTCTGAGCAATGCTTTTGAGGTATTGGACAGCTGTAGTCTGGGACGAACCCCAAGGTGGATGATTCTTTTTGAGCATGAGAGACAGCTGTGAGGTGTGAACAGAGACTTTAGGGATAAAGTCTCGAAGATAATTGACGATGCCTAGGAATTGCTGTATCTGTTTTTTAGTAAGATTATCATCAGGAAAATGGAGCAATCTCTTGGGCTATGTGAGGACCTGGATGGTAATGACCATCTGAAATGACCATACCAAGGAAATTAATGGATGACTGGCCTATGGAACTTTTCTTGTCGGACAACATGATACCATAAGTTTGGAGGATATCATGAAATTGGGCCAGGAGTGTTTCATGGGCTTTGTGATCAGAGGAGAACAGTAAGATGTCATCGATATAAATTAATGAACTGTAGAGAATGGGTTCAAAGATTCTTATCATAGCTTTTTGAAATAAAGATGGGCCAACCTTAAGCCCAAATGGCATGACTCGTCATTGGTAATGGGCATTAGGTATGCAGAAGGCGGTTTTAGGTTTGTCTTCAAGATGAACACCTAATTGCCAGAAACCGGCTTCTAGGTCAAACTTTGAAAAGATTTTTGCATTCTGAAGATGGACAAAAAGGGATTGAATTTTAGGAAGAGGGAACTGGTCATCCCGTAGAAAGCAGTTGAGTGGCTGATAGTCTATGACCAATCTTTTCTTGCCCCGATGTTTTTCAGATCTTTTTTTAACATAAAATGCCTAACAGGCCCAAGTAGAAATTGTGGGCTCAATAAGGCCTTGTTGCAGAAGTTGGGCACACTCTTGTTGGGCTAAGACAAGATCTGATGGACTTATCCCTGGATGGGTTGCTTTAGTTGGGTTCAGGTCTTCATTAAGCTTGAAAGAAAGCTTAACAAAGAACTCAGGATTTTTCCACAGACGAGATGGGAGTTGAAACTGTGTGTGGGATTCAGAACAGAACTGTAACAATTTCTGAGAAATAGGCTGATAGGTTGGAGCGGCATCTGATAAGGAATACAGACGTAAAACATTGGTATAGGCTTTGTATTGTTTTTTGAATAGAATACCGTCAGCGGTAATATGAAGTTTATTGACTTTGGATAGAATGTCAAAGCCAATAAGAAGGTCTTTGTTGGGAAGGTCAGAACCAATGAGTTTGGTCCATATGATGCAGTTGGAAAATAGTTGAACACCAATAGGTTGTTTGGTAATCAATTGGGTTTTGAAGAGTTGACCATCGGCTGCTCGGAAGTATTCTTGATGAGCAGTCCAGAGATGTGATGGAAGAATAGAGGTATGAAGCATACTTCTCTGTGAACCAGTATCGATGAAACCGATAGCTAGAATTGGTCTTTCATACTTGGCAGGAAGTATGTGGATCTTAATGGAAAGAATCACAGGCTGAGTAATTAAGACAGAAGATGGAGGAGTAGTTGGCTGAATGGTGTGGACAATGTCGTAATTTTCAACAACACTGTCAATACTGGAATCACTATAAAAAAAAAGCCAAAGCAAAGGTTGTATCCTGATCTGCATATGCTTGTTCTGAATAAAGGGACTCAATATCATCTGTATGAGAGAAAGATGGCCGCAAATGTTGAACAAGTCTGGCAGATTTAGCTGGCTTGTTGGGACAGTCTTTTGCAAAATGACCTTTCTTTTTGCAAAGAAATCATTGGCTATTTTTTGCAGATTTGGACCGGGAAGGATCTTTTCGTCTAAAATAACGATAAGCCTTTTTGGATTTGTGTTTGGTAAAGTGTTTGGATTTTTTCGGGGAACAGTGACATTTCTTCTCATCTTTGCATTTGATCTGCAGATGAGGTTTCTTACATGCACTTTTGAGTGGTTGGTTATTCTTCATTAGGTCTTTGAAAAATTCCTTTCTTTCATAGATTCGTGCGACACAGAACAGGGCGAGGTGATAGATTTTGCCCAGAGAAAGGTTGTCAACACTGAGATGAAGGGTTTGGAGTTGTCCTTGAAGGTCAGCTTGGATTTCTTTTGGGAGAGAAGCAATAAAAACGTGCTTCAGAGTAGAATCATTGAAGCCACCAAGCTTATAGAATACTGTGGACATCCGCTTGAAGTGATAGTCTAAGTCATTCTGTTGCAGGGAGCAGCACTTCATTTGCATGTATTCTTTTCTCGCAATGTCTAATGCTGCGGCAGATTCACCAATAAAGGTTTCATAAATTAATCTGAGGATAGAAGCAGCATCAGAAAATTGTATAACTTGTAATTGCCTGTATTCTCCGAGACTTTCAAACCAATCACGGAGAGAACCCAAAAATCTGGTTGTGAACTCTCTGAGGACAGCACGAAGCTCAGCATCTGGTCTTGTTAACTGGACATCAAGCCAGGCAGAGAATTCTTGGATTCTTGCAGGCCATTTAACCCGTGGGATATCATCAAAGGTAAATCAAAGACCATTTGAAGGCCTGGTTGAGGCTGGTTGTGGTGGCACCTGAGGAAGATCATGAGAGAGATTCTCAAAATCGATAGCATCTTCAGTGGTTTCTTCAGGAGGAGACATGAGTGCATCAGGTGGTGCATTAGGATTTGGATCTACGATGAGAAGGCGAGAAACATCAGCATAGTCTTTCTCAGAATCAGAAGAAGATTCTGATGGCATGGTAGATGCATCCGGACTTGAGGATTCAGAGATCTCAGTAGGAGAAGGATCTTCATAATCTCCTTCAGGAGGAAGATTTGAAGAAAGCATATGTGATATGTATGGATCTGTTGGTTGTTTATCTTTCTGAAGTGACTGAGGTATTTCTGATGGAGGAACAGGTTCAGAAATGGTGAGAGGGGGCATAGACACTGTTTTTAAAGGTTGAGTGTATGTTGGAGAATGAGGAGAGTGTGTATATTGTGGAGATTTAGTATGTGAGGAAGAGGCTTGTGTTGGTTGTTGAACCGGCATTGGTTTAGGTTTTGGGACATATGTTGGTGCAGAAGGTGGAATTGGTTTTTGAAACAACTTATAAGTCATTCCAAATACTTTGGAATAATTTGTAGGTTGTCTGGTTATTGATAGATTATAGAAGGGTTGATATTGACTAAAAACTGGTGTAAAAGGAGGTAGTTGATTTGTTGGTGGAAACAGGGGGGTTGTTTGTCAGCTTCGATCCTAGAAAGCTCAATTTTTAGCTTTCTGATTTCAGCTTATTTCTGGGTAAATTCAAGACCCCAATAATTGTGTTGTATCATCTGTCTGAGCTCAGTATCAAGCTGATGAATCCGATTCTTGAGACCAAGATGAATCTATTCTAACCTAGAGGCCATATTGTCAACTTTAGATGAAGTGGTCTGGATCTGTTCAGTAACAGTTTCAATTTTAGAATCGATTCTCTGAAGAACATTTTTCTGAGCTAAGGCATTCTGGGTTTGCCAGTTTAAGACAGTTTCAAAGGGTTTAGGATCTTCTAGTTGGCCATTGGAGGCTATTGCCGAAGGGACATAAGGTCAGGAAACCGTGGATGTTTTTGTATCTACGAATTTTTCAAGAGCTGGGAATTGGGATGCATATGCCGGTGAGACCGAGGTAAACATGTAACAGGCCAAAGGTTGTGGAGGTGTTGGTAGAAGTGGAGGTAAGTCAGATCTACAGGGAGGAGCATAGGATTGCTCGGATCTGATGATTTTCAAGGCCTTTTTGTAGATAGGCAAAGGAGGAACGGGTTTTGGAGGCTCCGGAGGAGGACATGCTCACAAGTATTTCTAAATAATGATCTAGTAGTTACACCTCATGATGGATCACCTATAATTAATTCTTTAGGGTGAGAAGAAACATACCTCCACTCATTGGGGAGTGTTTGAGAAATACCTTCATTTTGCTCCATATTTTTTTCTTCTTGCTGCTTCTCTTGATTATCTTGTTTGTTAATGATGCATTATCTTGATTGTTATTTGAAAAGTCTTTGTTTTATAACTCTTCATTTGCATCATCATCAACAACAACTTTCTCCGTAGAGGAAGGGTTAGACTCATCAAATGTAACATGTATAAATTCTTCCACAACCAAGGTTTTTTTTATTATGCACTCTGTAAGCTTTGCTTGTATTTGAGTATCCAAGAAAGATACCAACATCTGATTTTGGACCAAATTTGCCAAGATTGTCATTTGTATTTAATATAAAACATTTGCATCCAAAGACTTTAAAGTAACCAATGTTAGGTTTTCTATCTTTCCAAAGCTCATAAGGGGTTTTACTGAGATAAGGTCTAATCAACACATGATTTAAAACACAACAAGCCGTGTTGATGACTTCGGCGTAAAAATACTTAGGTAATGCATTTTCATTCAACATGGTCCTAGCTATTTCTTGAGTAGACTTATTCTTTCTCTCAACAACTCTATTTTTTTTTTGGAGTCCTAGGTGATGAAAATTGATGTTCAATGCCAGAATCATTACAAAAATTTTCAAATGCATGATTTTCAAATTCTTCACCATGATCACTTTTAAGACATGAAATAGAATAACCCTTTTCATTTTGAACCTTTTTACAGAAAACTCTAAATGCATCAAGGCATCATCCTTATTAGCTAAGAACAATACCCATGTGTATTTAGAATAATCATCCACAATCACAAACGCATAATATTTACCACTTAGACTAGCATATCTAGAAGGTCCAAACAAATCCATGTGAAGTAATTAAAGTGGTTTTGAAGTAGAAACATGACTCTTGATTTTGAAAGAGGTTTTGATTTGTTTTCTAAATTGACAAGCTTCACAAATTCTATCTTTTTCAAACCTAATTTATGCAAGACCTTTAACCAAATCATTTTTTGAAATTTTTGAAATCAAATCCATGCTTGCATGACCTAATCCTCTATGCCATAACCAACTGTCATCATGTAATGAGGAAAGAAATTTGTCATGAGTGGATGCACAATCTATATCAATGGTATAAATATTAACGCATCTTTTTCCAACAAACAAGACTTTACCATCACATGCATTTTCAATAACACATTTTATTTTGTCGAAAATAACTCTATATCCTTTATCACACAATTGACTAATACTAAGCAAATTATGTTTCAAATTTTCAACTAAGTATATATTTTCAATAAACGTAGAAGAATCTTTATCGATATTACTAATACCAATAATATTTCCTTTTGAATTATCTCCAAAGGATACGTCTCAGACATTGTTTATCTTGGTAAAACTCGAAAACCAAGAATAATTACTTGTCATATGTCTTGAGCATCCGCTATCCAAGTACCATTTATTTTTCCTCTTTTTCTAATCCCTGCAGAAGAAATCTCTAAGTTTTAGGTACCCAAAACTTTTTGGATCCTTGAGTGTTAACAATTGTTCCTTTTAGAACCTAAATAGTTTTTAATTCCAAGATATGCATTTTTCTTAATAGGACATGCGTAACTTAAGTCACCATTTCTATTACAATAATGACAAACAATTTTATGATAACTCATGAAAGTAGCCTTAACAAAATAATTCTTATAGTATTTTTGTTTCAAGTTAGACTTACATCCAAGTCCTCCTTTGTCAAAAACATATTTTTGAGAGCTGAGTAATTTTTTTAAGTTCTTTTGACCATTTGTAAATTTCAACACAATATCATTTAGCTCATTGCTCTTCTTCCTAAGCATTTCATTCTCTTTGATCAAGTTATCAACATGTGATTTTTCATACTCATATGAACTACTTTGTTTTCCCTTTAATGATGCAATTTTATTATGCAATATTTTATTATCTAATTCTAGTCCTTTGATCTTTTCAATTAGTGAATTATTGTGTTTTTGTAAGGCATCCTTTTCATTTGAAAGTTCTAGCATTTCCTTCTTAAGACGTGCATTTTTCTTACCAATTTTCATCAAATCATTATGCAACTCTTTAAAAGCGTCATACAATTCATCATAAGTAGGAAGGTCATTTACCTCATTAAGTTCATCATCGCCTATTGCCATGAGAGCTAGGTTTGATATTTCTTATTGGTCTTCATCTCCATTTGTTTCTTTATCACTGTCATCCCAAGTTGGTGCCATCGCCTTCTTCTTCGGCTTGTTGAGAATAGGACATTCCGATTTTATGTGTCCTAGCTTCTTGTATTCATAGCAAGTGATAGTATCTTTATTCTCCTTTTGATTTCTAAAGTTTTTGAACCTTCTTCGCTCACTGGATTTCTTGAGAAATTCCTGAATTTTCTGGCCATCGTAGCCGTGTCTTCATCTTCGAAATCATTTTCTTCATCGCTTTCAGGTTTTGAAACTCTAAGAGCAATGATCTTCCTCTTTTTGTCTTCATCACCTTTCTCAACTGCCAAATCTTCTTCATAAGAAATAAGTGAGCCAATTAAATCATCAATAGACAAAGTATTTAAATCTTTGGCTTGCTCAATAGTAGTTCTCCTAGATCTCTATCCTTTTGGTAATGACCTAATGATTTTTTTCACCTTTTCACTATTTGAAAAGGTCTTACCAAGTGCTCCTTAAGTGTTTACAATAACCGTGAATCTATTGTGCATAGAGTGGACACTCTCATTTTGTTCCATTTGGAACAACTCATATTGTCTAGTGTATCTACTAATTTTAGACTCTTTCACTTGATTTGTGCCGTCATAAACTACTTCAAGTTTCTTCCAAATTTCATAGACATTTTCACAACTTGAGACTCTATGAAATTCTTTCTTATCTAAGGCAAAAAATAGGGCATTCATAGCTTTCAAATTTAAAAAAGCCTTCTTCTTTTCTACCTCACTACATTCACGTGAAGGTTTTGGAATATCTTCCCCTTCTTCATTTTTAGTAGTAGGCATAAAAGGACCATCATTAATAATTTTCCAAATTTCATAATTTAAAGCTTGCAAGTAAATTCTTATCATAGTTGTCCAATATGGGTAATCATTTCCATCAAAATATGGTGGCCTAGTGGTGGATTGTCCTTCCCTTAATGTAGAATCATTTTGGGTTGCCATGGATCTTTTACTCTAGATGGTTAAGTCCTAATAAGAGAACCTTGCTCAGATGCCAAATGAAATTCTAAGTGTGCAACCCAAGTGGGGGTAAATTGGATTTTTTTAAAATATGTGTTGTGCTTAAATAAAAATTAATGCAAATCTTAAACAAATTTAAAAACAATAATAAATAAACCAATCAAAATGTAAAGAGATAGGGGAAGAGAGATTCAAACACAAAGATTTTTTACGTGTACGTCCACGCCTCCAAGCTAACCTGGCTTGTGGATTCCACTACCCAAGCCTCCAAGGCTTCAACAACTTTTACAATTGACTTCACAAGTGTCAATCAACTTTTACAACAAGAGATTATCCCAAATCTCGTAACCCAAGTGTTTCTCACACTTACAGTCACTCAACAATGAAGATTACAAAAGAATTTCCCTCACATAATGTATATGTTTAAAGTGTGATTTAATGAAACAATGACAAGTTTAAAGCTCAATGAAGATTGTATACTTAGTAGTAAGCACAATGGTAATTGTTGGATCTCATCTCGTTTGAATTTGATTGAACGTGTTTATAGTTGGAGTTGAAAACTAACCATTGTTGACTTTTTATACACAATCGAATCACCGTTAGTCACTTGAGCAAGTGACAGTTATGCCGTAATTTTGAATAGTCGGATCACTGTTTTCAGAAGTCGGATTGCCGTTATTGTTCCAGAATCCTACCCAAAATTATCAGTTATCCAAAAACGGCCCACCGTTTGTAAGGTGATTGCTCTCTGGATTGTAATAGGTTCACCGTTAACCATAAACAGTTTACTATTAGCAAGATGATTACTCTCTGGAATGTTATCGGTTTACCGTTAACCATAAACAATTCACCGTTAGCAAGATGATTACTCTCTGGAATGCTATCAGTTTACCGTTAACCATAAGCAATTCACCATTTTCTGTCAAAATCAGTTTTCCATTAATCCTTATAAAATTAGTGTGCCGTTTATATTTCTAGAAAGTTATTCCATGCCCAAACCATTATACGGCTTAAGTGTTTTGATCAAGTTCATGATTTCTTCAAACTTAATCAATTTTAGAATGTGTTTGTTATCATCAAAATGTTTACAAAAGAAACATACATGTTAACATCATCTTCATTTTAATTAGTTCAAATCTTTCCATTTCATGACTTTTCAAAAATCCCCATTATAGCATCCATACCCATGGCTGAATCTTCAAGGATTGGAATAAGATGAAAACAAGCAACATGGAGGAATCCAGTACTTTCCAGGGAAGTCCTGGAATTTGAAATAATCCATTTGCCCACTGCCCCCATGGCTTGACGCTTCCAAACCTGCGTTATGGGTCATACGGTAATCGATTCTTACTTTATAGATATGGATGATTCTGAGGAGTTAATTGTATGTGGTAGGAGTGTAAAGGAGATGTTGGAATCATGGGAAGATGCCTTAGGCATTTAAGAGAGTGTGTACCCTAACCTAGTTAGGGTATTCTACTATAACATGGAATTTTCCACAACTAGGCTCGATGGGGATTATTACCAATACTGGAGGTGTCTATTGAGTTCGATGTGAGGGATTTGAACTTAATTCTGCAAATTGCGCATAAGGGTTTAGAGATATATACCTCTAAGAAAGAGCTTCATTTCAATAATTTTCTCTATACTCATGTAGTTAAGCACATTTGTGGGCATGGATATCTCTTCTACTTTATCCATGTTGGAAGATCGGGCTAAAATTGCTAAAAGAAAAGCCCAAGAATTAAGTCTTCAACTTTCCAAGACCATAAAGTACATTCAACAATCATTAGAAGATGCTAAGGCCAAGGAAAGAACGGCTTTGGACAAAGTAAATGTTGATATGGAAAAAGCCAAGGAGCTCAAGAAAGAACTTTCTGCAGCCAAAGAGCAAATTAGAGGCATGCTTGACCTAGGCTACGAGGAATACCTAAAGGGACTAAAAGATTGTTGTATGTTTTTTGCTTGCTATAATGTTGATACTGATATAGAAGTGGTTGACAAGCACTTTAAAGAGCTTGGTGCGAAATTTGATGATAGCAAGCCGAATAAAGATAGTGACTTCAAGACATGCATTGATGCGAGAGATGCAAATGGAACAAAGGATACTCACTTAACCGAGGAGATATCCACGCTTATACCAGAAGGGTTCGATGATCTTTTTGAGAGGCACCCTCTGTGTTCACCTAATGAGCAGCAACATGACAACATTTAATAAGAATTTCTTAGGGTTTTTCTTTAGTTAAGAGCCTTCAACATTTTTTTCTTCCAAGAAGTATAAGCTTTGGCACTGCAGCTCGATAAGTCGGTGTTCCTATTTCAGTAGGGATGATAACCTCTGCTTCAAATGCCAAAGAGCAAGAAGTTTCTAATGTAGAAGTCCTTGGAGTAGTTATATAAGACCATAGGACAAATGGTAACTCAGCTGGCCACACTTCTTTGGCTTTCTCTAGCTTAAACTTATATAATCACTCGATTGCTGGCTTCTACTTGACCATTGGCCTAAGGATGGACAAGAGTTTTATCTTAATTTTTCTACAAAACTCATGAAAATTGTCATTGTCAAATTGCCTCCCATTTTCAATGATTATAGTGTGAGGTACACCATATCGACAAATGATGTTCTTCTGAATAAAGTGGGTAGTTCTCTTCTCAGTGATAGTTGCCAAAGGCTCAACCTCCACCCACTTTGTGAAGTAATCAATGGCAACTATAGCAAACTTTACTTGTCCTTTTCCTTTTGAAAAAGGACCAATTAGATTAATCCTCCATTGGGCAAATGGCCTAGGAGTGTGGAGAGGGGTTAACTTCTCTGGAGGTTACTTGGGTATAATGCGAACCTTTGGCACTTATCACAGTTTTTTGTGAACTCCAAGGCATCTCATTATATGGTTGGCCAAAAGTATCCTTGTCTCATAATTTTATAGGCAAGCAAGTGCTCAACCTCCATAATGATTTCCACATATCCCCTCATGGATTTCACGTAGGGCAGTATCTCTTTCTTCGGGTGTCAAACACTTGAGAAGAGGAAGTGAATATCCATGTTTGTAAAGCTGATTAACCAAGATCACATACCTTGCAGCTCGATATCTCACCTTCATTGATTCATTCTTGTCCTTAGGTAAATTCCATTCATAAGACAACTTAAAATTGGGTCAATCTAGGAACTTCAATGATCAATGGTTGCCACTCCCTTTTCTTCGGATTTGATTATGTTTGGCTCGGGAATGATGACTACTGGAGCTGATCTTAGTAAGTCTTTCTCAGGTGACAAAGCTAGTTGAGCCAGTGTATCAGCTTGTGTGTTTTTCTCCCAGGGAGTTTGCTTCACCTCATAATTAAAGTCCTTTAGCAACTCATTAACTCGATCAAGATATGTTGAAATTTCAAACTATATAGTTGCAATTTACTTGATTAACTACTAATTGAGAGTCACTAAAGACAAGTAAATCCTTTGTTCCTAATGACCGAACTAGCATAAGGCCAGCTAGAAGAGCTTCATACTCTACGTCATTGTTGGTAGCATTGAAACCATACCTAAGAGCACATATGATCTCAACATTGTTTTGGGTGATCGCTATAAACCCTCCACCACATCCTCATTTACTAGAGGATCCATCGACGTAGAGAGACCACTTATCATGATGTTCCTTATTAGGACCAAGTGATATTATCTCTCCTTAAGTAAACTCAGCAATGAAGTTTGGCACTGCTTGCCCTTTTAATAATGTCCTAGGATGATATAAGATGTCAACTCTCTAAGCTCAATAGCCCACTTTGTCATCCTTCTTAAAATGTCAGGCGTAGCTAAAACTTGTCGAATTGGTTTATCAGTGAGGACGATTATGGTCTAAGCCTAGAAGTAAGGCCTTAGCCTTTTTGCCGAAACAATCAAGGCTAGAACAATATTTTCAAGACTTAGATACCTTGTTTCTGATCAGCCAATGCTCTACTTGTATAGTATATAGGCCTTTGCACTCCATCATCTTCTCGGACAAGGACAGGGCTAGTGGCGTGTTCAAACACCGGAAGATAAAGGATGATGGACTCACCTTGGATTGGCTGAACAAGCAAAGGAGGTCTTTCTAAATATTCCTTAAGCTTTTTGAATGCTTCTTTACATTCCTCAGTCCACTTCATCTCTTCTCTTTTCCTAAAAGCCTTAAAGAAAAAAAGGCACTTATTTGTGGCTTGAGAAACAAAGTAGTTTAGGGCTGCCACCTGGCCTGTCAACCTTTGAATTTCCTTAAAATTTTTTGGGGACTTCATGCTAACCAATGCTTGGAACTTCTCAGGATTGATCTCAATACCTTTATGATTTTCCACGAAGCCAAGGAATTTTCCTATTGGTACACTGAATGAAATTTAGCTGGATTCAGCCTCATTTTGTACTTCCTAAGGACATTAAAGGTTTCTCGTAAATCTTTTACATGATCTTTAGGCTTAAGGTTCTGGGTGAGCATATCATCTACATAAACCTCCATGGTATGCCCAATCTGTTGAATGAACATACAATTTACTAACCTTTGATAGGTGGCCTCAACGTTCTTGAGTCCAAAGAGCATAACTTTGTAGCAATAAAGACCTCGATCAGTGATGAAAACAGTCCTTTCTTGGTCAAATTCATGTATCCTTATTTGGTTATATCTTGAGTATGCATCCATGAAGTTTAGCAGTCCATGTCTAGGTGTAGCATCTACTAGTTGATCAATCATCGTTAAAAGGAAAACTATCCTTAGGGCAAGCAATGTTAAGATTAGTGAAATCTACACACATCTTCCACTTACCGTTAGCTTTCTTCACCATCACAACATTGGCTGTCACTCAGGATACCTTGCTTTCTTGATAAAACCAGCGTGCAGACTTCTTATTTTCTATTGAATCGGTTTCATCTTTGGATTATTACTTAACTGATGTACTATCACCCTAGGATCAAAGCCTGGCATATCCTCATGTGTCCAAACAAACACATCATGATATTCTTTCAAGAAGTTAATAAGTGGCTTCTTTAGTGGATTGGGCAATTGACTTCCAAGTTTGACTACTTTACTTGGATTTTCACGAAGTGGAAAATCTTCCAAATCATCAACTGGGCTCGATCTTTTATCATCTTTCGCTGTCTTAGGATCAAGGCTTGTAATTTGAAGAGTTTCCTTGACCATCCTGAATGTTATTTCATATCACTCCTTTGCTTTCTTTTGCTCTCCTCACACAACTCTAACTCCAGCTTTAGTTGGAAACTTTAATGTACGATGTTAAATCGAAGGTTGCTTTTATGGCATAAAGAGTTGGCCCTCCTAAGACTGCGTTATAGGAACTTGATTGATCAACCACAATAAAGTTAACCATTAGTTGGGCTTTTTTCAAAAGATATTGTAAGCTTTATAACTCCTTCAGGAATTACACCTCCTCCAGCAAACCCATGAAGTGGAGTAGTGTAAGGTTTCTAGCCCCATTCGAGCAAAGGTTGACAATAATAAAATATCAGCTAAACTCTCATTATTAATAAGAATCCGATGAAGGCATTTATTTGCCACAAGGGGGGTGATGACTAAAGTATCATAGTGAGGATGATGAACCACCTAGCGTCATCCTCGAAGAAAATTATTTGTATATCACGAACCATTGATCCTTGGGATTGATTAATCAAATTAACCTCGATACCATCGAGTTCATGTCTTGCTTGGCAAGCTAGCTAAATTCTTCCTTGACTTCCCCGAGCCTCCTACAGCCGGTTTATAACTCTATGAAATGAGAGTTATCATTTCATTTTAACTCAAACGGATATTATTTAGAGAGTAAATGATGTATTTTTATTGCATTGGTTGTGTTTTATAATACTTTGTGCTCTGATTATGTGCATGATTGTAGGGGACCAAAAAGCTCAAGCTTTATGGATGAAAAGCTACAACAACAGACTTTCAGAAATGACAAAAGAACTTGGCTGCAAAGAAAATAAAATAAGTTTGGAACAGAGAAAATGTTGTAGCTATTGCTGCAGCAATCCTTTAGCAACTGTAGACGAGATTTCACACGTGTTTACTGAAAAATTGTGATTTATGGTTTTAAAAAGTGGAAGACACGCAGCCACACGCTTCTGGTTGCCCTAATTCCAAGATATAAAATAAGCACACATGAAAAGACAAGGGGAGCCATCATTCAAGGAAAATAACTGAGAAAACAAAAGAAAATAAGAGAAAGTTGAGAGTTGCAACATGGAATTCAAAGGAACAAGAAGGAGAAATTGCAAAAACCTAGCGGAAATCAATTCTCCTTTTTTATTTTCTTGTTTTCCAATCTTTATGGGAATATATTTGATGGCTAAAATGATTTTTGTTTCTATTTTATCACAAATCATGAATCAAACTTTGTTGTGGTTGAGTGTTAAACAAGTTTAATGGCTAGTTGACTAATATATGCATGTTGCTTTTAATTACCTGCACCATTTTGTCTTGATTTTATTTATTGCAAATTCCTATTTCAGCTAATCACCCATTTAATGGATATTAGCTAAGAAGCAGCCTAAAAAAAGTCTGACTTAGTGGAATAAATTAAGACAATATATGATTTTAGTTTGGGTTTCCCATGTTAGTGCAACAACTGGTCATTGTTAGGTTGCATTTGATATAAG
The DNA here is from genome assembly GCA_030449075.1 of Murraya paniculata. Classification (NCBI taxonomy): domain Eukaryota; kingdom Viridiplantae; phylum Streptophyta; class Magnoliopsida; order Sapindales; family Rutaceae; genus Murraya; species Murraya paniculata. Next base: position 1,095,408 of record JAEVFN010000034.1, on the reverse strand, counting down.
ATATCCACTAGGCGATAGCTAAGGATGCATGAGGGATTTTGCCTAGTGCTATAGTAGATGCTGTAGCAACAGAATTTTAATTAGAAAAACAGTCAATACCACTAAGTGAATTTAGTCGCATAGCTACTATTTTTCCATTGCGTTTGTCTTTGCCTTTGACTAGACACACGAATACGATACGAATAAATGAGTATGGGTCGTTAAATTTAACACGATTATTAAATGGGCCGGGTTCGAGCTGACATGATTTTTTTCTGTGTCGAGTTAAGGTTAAAGTCCTTGACCCATTTACCCGGGCAATAACACGATTATATTTTCTATTTTAAATTAATTTTTAGGCTCTTGTCATTAAAACTCAAATATTGGACACGATTCTCTCTTTTTAATTTTTTTTGGAAGACAGACATATACACAGTATTTTATTTATAAAATTTTATATAAATTTAAAACTTTAATAGTTTAAGTATTTAAAATATTGATATACATATATATTTTATGATATATTATTTACATATATATAATTTAAATTTTAAATAGTATAAATGTATAATAATTTAGAGGGTATGTATAATATTTATTAAATATATAGATATTAAATGGGTTATTGGGTAACTCGTCTATTTTTCGTGTCGAGTTTGAATCTCAATATTTTGACACGATTATTAAATAAATCATGTTTGAGTCAACCTAAATTTGACACGATACGAACACGATCCGATGACCTATTTTGCTAGCTCTACTTACCCGGTATTGAGTGTAGACAAGAAAAAAATTAATGCGGGAATAGTCACATAAAGGAAACCCCAGTGAGATTTAGGTATATAACGCATTGCATTAGATCCTTTTCCCTTTGGCTTTTACTAAGTTGCAACTTAGGGATTCCCTTTCCCTTACAGCAGCTGCAACTTAGGGATTCCCTTTCCCTTTATCTTCTTGGTCTTCTTTGTTTCTCTTTCTATTTTTTCTTTTATTTTTTTCTCTTTTCCCCAGATTCTTCTTCATCTTCTCCATTTCTCACTCTCTCTCTCTTTTTTCTTTTTTCCCTTTTTACCTCTTCTTCTTCATATTCTCTGTTTCTCTCTCTCATTTTTCTTTTAATTTACTTTTTCTTTTCCCCTTTTTTTCTTCTTCGGTTTCCTCTTCTTCTCTGCTTCTTGTTCGACTTCTTATCCATTGCTTATTCATCTTCTTCTCCTTCTTTTCTTCATCATCTTCATATAACTACTAATAAGCATCGCCTGCTGCCAACCTTAGTTCTTTTTGGCGTTCGATTTGGGGGGTTTGATTTTGCAGATTGATTGAAGAAGACAATGATGGATGAGATTTGTTTGAGATGAGATTGAATACCTTCACAAGATTTTTATTTTATTTTGCTATGGGAATTTTTTGGTTCTGTCTGGATTTGTTGTGCAACCGTTATTGGTAATTAAATTTGAGTTTAGAATTTTGTTTAAAAAAAGAATTGCTGTCATCTTTTCTCAATAAAACTTGTATATAATCCATATACAAGTTATTCCAACTTCATGAGAAGCGTTTCTAATCCATATAGTCACAAACTTGACTGTTCTTATAATTTATTGAAAATTTAAGGCCCACAGCGAGTGACAGCAGTCGCATACTAAAAATAATTGCACTACTTTTACAGTGAATTTTAAACGCACCCTTTGTGTTTCTAAATTAATCAACCTGCAGGTAATGTAAAAGTTGATCAAAAAGTTTGTTGGGCCAATCTTAATTTGCCGGGCAATAATAATTGACTTAAATATTCCATCTTAATAATGGGCCTTGGCCCGTAATTGATTTGGCCCAAAGTGAGGTACTACGCCACAGCCATCCGAAGACTTGCAACCGTTCTCTCTCGAGGGTGATTTTTAAATCTTTCTGTCAGGTGATCTGAAAGAGTTTTGTTAAAAGAATTTGGATTTAGTACCGGTGAGAGTTTGTACTTCTGTTATTAACGATACTGAATCGGTGGTTTGTTAGAAAATAAATTAATAATGGTATCGCAACTATAACCGAGTTATGCATATATATATATATATATATTGGAAATGAGGTTAGAGGTGGGGCCGGGGTACCCGGCGTCCACTCTCCGACGCTCAAGTTAGCAACTCAAGCTTTTTCTTGGTGATGAGAGCTTGCAGCCCTCAAAAATGGTGATCAAAGGTTTCAGAGTACCTTTTCCTTTCTTTTGGTGTAGTATATTGGTGTGTGAGGTGTAGGAATGGAATCGAATAGTAAAACATAAGATATCTTTATATATGATGTACCCTCCCCAGACGTGGCGCCTCCTGATTGGCTGCCATATTTCAGTGTTTCTTGAGGCGGCTAGGAATATTCTTGGGGCGCAAGGAGGGCGCCTGTGACGTACCTACACACTGGGGTACGTGGCGTACGTCGTGAGGTGGTCCAAGATTCCCTGGCAGGGATATGCCTGTCACAGCCGTTAGGGGACCACTGCTGTTTCTGGTACGCTGTTTGTTCCCTCTGTAAAGCTGCAGGCGGCTGTCCCCTCTTTTCCAACAGTGTACTCGAATATTTATCTTGACAAATCGAATATCTTTGGACGGCGGATTCGTACCTTTAGGTGGGCCTCGGGGACCAGACCGTCCCGTACCAGGAGAGGTGCCTAATATAAGAGGGATACCTCAGGTGCCGAATCTATTGGCGTAGAGGGGTATCTCGGGTACCTCCTTCATAGGTGTAGGCGAGGTATCTCGAGCACCTCCTTCATAGGTGTAGGAGAGGTATCTCGGGTACCACCCTCATATGTGTGGGAGAGGTATCTCGGGTACCGCCTTCGTAGGTGTAGGAAAGGTGTCTCGGGCACTTCCTTCATAGGTGTAGGCGAGGTATCTCGGGCACCTCCTTCATAGGTGTAGGAGAGGTATCTCGGGTACCACCCTCATATGTGTGGGAGAGGTATCTCGGGTACCGACTTCACAGGTGTAGGAGAGGTATCTCGGGTACCGCCTTCATAGGTGCAGGAGAGGTATCTCGGATACCGCCTTCGTAGGTGTAGGAGAGGTATCTCGGGCACCTCCTTCGTAGGTGTAGGCGAGGTATCTCGGGCACCTCCTTCATAGGTGTAGGCGAGGTATCTCGGGCACCTCCTTCATAGGTGTAGGCGGGGTACCTCGGGAACCGAGTGCGGTACCGATTTTAGGGTATAAAAAGGGTACCTCGGTACCGAATAGGTACCAATTTTAGGGTGTAACTTCTGTGCACCAAGTTTTACAACTCGAAATCTTCACCCCTTTTACTGTCACATGGCGTTGTACCGTAGTGCTAATATTTTCCCAAACAATATATATATATTAACAAACTACTGTGTTAATAATCCTAAATAAATTCTGCTAGCTTTTAACTTCAATCGAATCATTTCTGAACCATTCTGATTAACAGTTAAAAACTCATATAAGTATTAAAATCCCATGTAAATTTAAATTATATCATAACTTGAAAATAATTAACATATGTATATTAAACTCAGACATTTTCCTTCATATAAATTCAAAGTATCTTTTCTTATTTATCCTTATAACTTATTGTATCCTATATTTTGCATCATTCCAAGTCAATTACAAAATGTAGGATACTGTAATATAGAATGCACGTTACATTAGTCAAAAAGTTTAGACATATACAATGATGCTTATCTTCAAATATTTTAAAATTATTGTGCAAAATTTTAATATACTAGCAAGTGTATAAATCTTTAAAAATAGAATAGTAGTAACGAGGACGAACCTATATGGATTGCTATAAATTGGAAAACATTATTTAAATCTAAATCAATATTAATCATAACCTAATTGAGCAAATTGAGATTCAAAGGAAATTAAACTAATTAAACTAAGAAAATAATTAAAAAAAATGTAGATTTGTCTAGTTTTTTAAGAATTTTACATAATGAAATTTAGACGTTTCTTCTTAAAAGTATTCAAGATATATTGAACAAAAGTGATAATTGATGGGAATCAGCACAAGACCAAAACTTTATCACTGTGTTCTTTTTTTCTTTTTTAAATTAATTGTATTACTCTAAAAGGAATTAGATTATATATTATATATGACTGGAAATATAAATGTGCCTAGTTTCTAAATAATTTTACAAAATCAAATTTAGATTTCTCTTCTTAAAGATATTTAAGATAGAGTCAACAAAGCTCATATCTTTCAACATCTAAACAAGGCCAAAAATTTTTAATTAACTGAATCAATTCATCAAGATTTACTGACAAGACTACATGTCCCTAGAAACCTCTTTGAGTGAAGAGTTTAACTAATTTTACGATGTTTAATTTGGAGTTCTCTATGTTAAGTTATTCCTAAATGAATGCTGAATATTCAAATTAAAAAAATTAATAATAATAAGAAACTACTCATTAGGTCACCTATTTGAATGGCTTATGTTAATTTTTTTTTTTTTCTCTTCTAACTCAAAGTACAAGTAAAATCAATGACACAATCAAGCAAAAAAATTAAAGAAAAGTAAGCACATGTGAATGATACAATAAATTCAGTCAAATAAATTCTTTAATCAAATAAAATTTAACATACAAACAAATTATGAAGTGAATAGTATTTTACCTTAAGATGATGATGATCCGACAATTGCTCTGGTGGAAGAAGAAAATGGGATACTACTTCTGTGATGATGATTTCACAATTTTGCTCGACTGTAAAAAAAAAATAAAAAAAAAATAAAATGGCAAATAGATCAGCCAATGTGAATGCATGCCTAAGCTTGTTAGACTTTAACCAATACTGCAGCCATTCTCATTTTTCCTTTCACATGTATTTGCATCAATATCATGATCATAAACAAATTATATTTTCAATGCAATCGACTAACACAAAGTTTCAAACAAAAGTCTAATTGCAAACAAGAATTTTACATAATTGAAAAGTTTATCAGGATACAAAGCCAAAAATAATTGTATATAAAAGAAACCCTAGGCATCTGAAAACGTTAAAAAAAAAAAAAAAAAAAAAGCATGCCTTCATGGGGCATAGGGTTCTGATTAATACGTATTGATGGACGAAAAAGTAAGCAAATTTACCTAATACTTGTTTTTTAATATTATAACAATTTAATATAACTTAAAGAAATAATTAACTCACGAAATCGAGAGTTACCTAAGAAGATAAATTCTTGATTTCGGTAATAATTGATCGTAGGAACTGAGTTTTCCATGGATTAAAACTGAAGGGCACGCTCATTGTTTTTTTTTTTTTTTGGATAAAACAACTTATGAATTTTTACAATATAAAAACAAAGCCATATCACTCTTTTTTTTTTTTTTTTTGGTGGTATACAATTTTTTTTTTTTGGTTATGATCTTTTTTTAAATTTGATTTTTTATTAGTTTAGATAAGGCTTCTTTTTTTTAACGTGATCCAGCTTTTGATTTTAAGTCAATCAAATATAAAAGTTTAGTCTAATTAAATTTTATTTAGTTTAATCCATGTTTTTAATCAAATTGAACTTATATATTCTCAGTTCAAAGGGAAAAAGAGGTCCACTAAATTCAGCTCATTCTTATCTAGTTTTATCTAGCTTTTAAGTCAAATTTCTAAAATCAAATAAAAATTGATTTATTCTAATTAATATATATAGTTAATCTTATCTAGATTTTAAGATTAAAGTAATTTATACTTTTTTAAAAATAAGGTAATTTAGATTCATTGTAATTTATTCTTCAGCTTATTTATTTATATAATTAGTCATATGAATAATTGAGTGTGTATCACAAAATTAATTTGATATAACATAGTCTTATAACTATATTATATGCGCACTCTTAATTAAGTATAATAATATCTTCAAACTTTAAATGGTAAACTTTATAAAGTTATGAGTAGATAATTAATGTAACTCCTTAATTATTAGTAGAAGTTGCTAATCATGTAATTACAAGATATAACATAACTAATAATATTATATAAATCATGTGACACCCTTCATTGCGTGTTCCCTCTTTGAAGCAAAGTTCATACATCAATATATATGTTTGAAGATTATATGTTTAATATCTACTATGAAATATTGAACATGAATACTAACAACATGAAACAAAATTACAAATTTTATGTTAACACATATTAATAATCAAACTCATTTGCATTGAGACTATATACTAAAATCTAATTTTTATGTGTGTGTATATATATAACTCAATCTATAATATTGTACATTAACATATATCTAACGGCAAAAGATCGTGGTCCAGACATTTCTTATACTTTCATTCTTAATATTAATCTCAAATTTTGATTCCAATGTTTATTTTATATTTAAAAGTAAATTGGATGAATTAAATATTATATAAAAGTTAATCGATGATAAAAATAATATAAATAAAATAGTAATATTAATGTACATTACATATGTCTTAGTGGGTACTTAAGTATACTATGATCATGAAAATTATATTAGTGATTAAATTAATTACTTCAAAATAGATAAGGTCTACCTATAAGAAAAATAACAAAGATCTAATTAATATAATTGGCTCCTTATGCTATCATTATTTCTAAACAAAAGTTAAAGAGGATGGAGATCATATATAGTAAATATAAAAATATATACTTTAAATTTTTATTAGCATTACATCTTTTCAATGATAGTCTAATTGGTTGGTGGTTAGTAATGAAAACAATTTATCTTTTATATTTAATACTAATAAATAATACTATTAACGCAATCTTTCCCCCTTAAACTAATCTTATTAATTTCATATTATTTCAATCAATTATCTGGCGTAACTGTAAATATTAATGTATTTTTAATAGTGGTTAAAAGTCATTGAAAATAGTAATTTATTTCTACCACACGCTTGGAAAGTTGAAAATGTTATAGCTCAAATTGTACCATCTAATTATTTGTAATGCTCACTTGTTAAAAAAAGTATGGTATTTCGATTACCAAATTCTTGCCATTGCAAATAACAGTGGTACCAATGCTTACTGCCAAACATTTTAAAATTTCACTACTTATTTTTAACCGGTTTCTTACTTGTCGAAATTAAACTTTTATTATTAATTGTGAAATAATGTGATCATAAATAATCATGTATTTTTAACAAATTTAATAAAGCTATCGAAAATATTATTTTATTTTTGACAGTAACTTCCTATCATTGAAAATGGTATTAGTGCCATTGATTTTCCATAAAAAAAATAAGTATTAGTGATCAATTATTAAGTTATTTTTAACTGTTTTTCCCTATTGAAAATGTGGAACATCACTTCATACCTTTAGCGATGAATTAATTTTTACAATCGAAAACAATCATATTTTCAACTAAATTTTCCCTACAATTAGTAATGTTGGTAAAAATATATATATTTTTTTCTTGTAGTGCGAACTGCTTAATTACATGATTGTTTCATTACTTGTGGAACCGACATCTAACCTCCCGAAGAGCTGCAGTAATCCTGATTGAGTTTCATAAGGTAAATTTCTCAAAGGCCTAAACTCCAATACTGAAATGAAAGGTGTCCTAGAGCTAGTGTTCACAGTTCACCAGACAGATGTATACAAAAATTTTCTCGAGTGCGCAGATGATCTCCTTCATGACAATGCTCAATGCATCTTTGAATTCTACTGAATCCAACGAATCAGTTCAAGAATCAAAACTTGGTAGTATCTATTTTTGGCCATCGTAGTTTCCATAGATGGGGTCTAGCTCTCATAAAAAACTTATCATAGTTGCCAAAAAGTTTTATGGTGTAACAACTTCATGGAAGCTTATCAGATTCAAGAATTGTTGTTGAATGATTCTATTGACGTATTCAATGCTGGTTAAAAAATGTAAATATTTGGATTGCTTTTCTCATATAACGTATAGAATTATCGTAATTTAGAAACCATACCTTTGTTGTTTTGTTAAAGTAATTAGGCTCCCAAGTTATGATTTGTTCTCAATTATGTATATTGCGGCTCCTCTATTCTTTCATGAAAAAACCAAGCATTTTTCTACCTTTTTAGTGGAAACCCACACTCTTTATTTTATCTATTATAGGGGTTATCTTGTAAAATAATATAAAGCCTCTTACAACCAAACATAATAAATGGAGTCTTACACTAAATAGTATATTTAGACTTTTAACTCAAATATATAGTTATCTTATATATCAGTCCAGTAATGGTACAGTTAATTAAGTGAGCTAACCTGATGATCATTTGGGTACATACAATAGTGGTTATAATAATTAAGTTTGTAATTAAACTAGCTCGATTATTTAATTCCAAAGCAACTCCATTAAAAAATTGGAAGTGAACAGTCTGATGATTTAATTCCAAAACAAATCTATTAAAAAATTAGAATTGACCTGCATATTATATGCTATCTAGAATAGTATTTTCAAAAAATAATTTGACCCACGTCGTATTGATCTCTTTATTGACTAATCCTTTGTATCACATCGTTAATTAAATTGGTACTCTAAATTCTAATTAATTTAATTACATATTGCTCCCTGACCTTGACACTTACTAATTTTATCAAATGATCATTTCTAATATACTAATTATTTATTAACACACTCTGGCTAGGAAATTATATTGCCACTTACTGAAAATCTATGAAGAGATATGTTGTACAAATTCTATATTGTTAATTTCTAATATCACCGCTCATAATTGCATCCACTAAGATATTGGGTAATCTTGACTATAAATATATGTCATATCCATTGTTAACTTAAATGAAATAACAATTACAAACATGAAATTATAATTAAATCAAGATTGAGACTGTAATAAAATTAATACTTGTGAGATTTAATAAGTTTGACAGTCGTTTCAAGATTAATCTCAATGCAATCTAGTTCAATGTACTTAAATTACATCAGTAAATTCATATATAATTAAGACAAATCATTTAACAAATTCACTATAGTCTAAATATAAATAGAACTCCTAACTCTACATATTAACAGCCAACTCAATTTTTTTAACCATAAAATAATTTATATTTATATTTCCTGTAAATTTATATGATAATCACATAAATACATATAATATGATTAAATTGACTTTATTCAAAATATTTATACAATTAAGATATTTGAAAAATATCTCAAATATTTTATTAATAAAAAAATATATTTATTACAAATAAATCAATCAAATATGCTTATATAGCACATAATCCCAATATTCGGATGATATCTTTTTGCTCACACCAATCTCAATGAAGGATTCATCTGAAACTCAATTTATACTGGTTTTCTCGTCGATAAAGTCAGAATCTTCCGAAATTCCCCAATCCAAGCTGATAAATCCTGACAGAAATCAAGACCGAGGCAGAGAAGTCAGGAAAACTTTGATAGTGATGAATATAAAAAGTTGAAAGTAAAAATTGATTTCTAGAAACCTGCTCGAAGCTGAGCGTGAACCACGGCAGTAAGAGCAACAATACACAGGTACGCATAGAGCAAATGCCTTAACATTTCCACTTTCGAAGTATATATATTAAAATGGAATATCTTGTTCATCTTGCGCCTGTAAGCATAATTGATTAATATAATATTCAACTCCAATGTTCCGCTCATGAGAGCATGTTGGACAGAATTTTTTAGCTTGTAAGTAGGGGTCGGCGATCCGTTCAGTTATTATTATTTTTTCAACTGAACTGAAATTATTCGATTCGTAGAAATCAAATGGTTTAAAAATTCAAAAACCAATCAGTTTTCTGTTTAAATTAAAAAATTATTATTAAATCCATAAACTATAATATTTATTTACTATAAAACTATGTTACATTAATATTTTTGTATAAATCATAAATTGTAGTGGTTAGAATTGAATTAAAGTAAGAAAGTGGATCAAATTTAGATGAAAAATCTAAAATTTTAACTAATACAAAAGAAAAATTATTAAATTTCTTAAACTAAATAACATTAAACCGAACTGATTATTCTCCACCCATACTTGTAAGAAAGGAATATTAATAGCACCTCGATGTCGGCATACTGATTTGTGGGTCGTGAGTCATGACGACAAGATCTTTGTTGTGCAATGGATGGTTGACCAAGCTGAAATAATCTTTCCAATTGTTCAAAGTAGGTTCTTGTTTATGTATGTAAACTGATTGGACCGCATACACTGGATTCACGTGACAAGTCCTAATAAGCTTTGCACGCTTGATCAAGCTTTTAGGGTGCGCTGGCATATTATATTATATTATTTTAATATAGATATATTTATATTATGTTATAGAGTGATAATACAGTTATAAATTTTTATATAAGATTAATTTATACAAATTAATTTGGCATTAATTTATTGATTGAAAAAAAAATATAAAATAATAAAAATAAATCATGTGGATTAAGAGATATTTAATTCAACCAATTAAATTATGTCACATCAGATTGTAAAAAAAAATTTGTATAAGAATTTGTGACTATATTATTACTCTATGTAATATTGTATTAACACTATATTATAATAATATTGTACAATATTTGGTACTACACTGTACTGTATTAATTTTTTTGTGATTAATTTAAATTATATTAGTACTTAAAAAATGTTAAATATAGAAGTCTTAAATTTTAGAACTTTTACGTAGATTTTTTAGTATAAATGCGAAAAAGAATTATAATTCTTCATAACACATATATAAAAATAACAAATTTTAAAATTTTTGACAGCATAACATTTATTTTTTTAGTATTTCCCAAATATATAACCTATGAAATAAAGATCGAATCCACTAATTCATTCACTAACCTAAAAAAAGTGACAACATAAATGAATAATTAAAACATACAAGATTAGTGTAGTGTGTCGTTTGTAGAAAAATGAATTAAATTGGTGCTTGCCAAAAAAATAGATTTTTGTTTTTGAGTTTTGACAATAAAATCCTTTGAAATTAAAATATGCTAGGTGGTAATGGTGAAAGAAGCAAGAAAGGCTAAATAGCAAAAAGACCAACGGTAGTGGATGAAGTTTCTATAAATGTGAAATTTATTTGAAGAAAATTAAAGGAAAATATTTTTGGTACCAATATTTAAGGGAGTTAGTTAATATAACGCTAAGCAATGAGTTTAGGACAATCATTTCCAATCAGCGGGCATAGGATATGGAGTAATTTAGCTTAGCTCTATTTAACCAATAGCATTAATATTAGGGTTGGTAAAAATCTGGGTCCGAGCCGAGTTTGGCCTTGCCCTTGCCCGGGACCAGCCCGGATCAATAAAACAACTGCCCGGACCCGGGTTGGTGCCCAAATTTTTCACATCCGGGCCAGGTGAAGACCGGCACCTCCCAGACAAGGGTTTTTTATCCCGGCTTCCCCTGCTCGGATAAGATGCTGCCGCGCCAGTTTTGGAATTGGTTTTGCCATAAATGATAAATCATTTGCAGATTCTTTATTTGAAAAAGAACTCATGCTAGAGAAAGCCAAAAGTAGGGGTAAAAAAGGAAAAAAGAAAAAAACCATAAAACCATAAAGCCATAGAACAGGAGCTAAGGCCTATCAAATGGTGGTTAAAGCACTCAAGATTCAAGACCTTTTGCTTTTTGCAATCAGATGCTGGTTTTGCAGGATATATAAGATGCATTTTGCAATTAGTGCTGGGTTGGAATGTTTGTTTGGAGTGTTTGCTTTTTGCAGCTGGCAGCTTGTGTGTTTCCTTGGAATGTTGGAGTGGTGTTTGCTGGCTTTGGAGTGTTGAAAAGCGGAGTAGCCGGCAGCACTACTTGCGTTTGCTTAACATAGGATAGAAAATTAGGGTTCATTTTGATTTTGGGTGTATTGCATTTATATTTTCTTTTTTTTAACTTATTAAAAAGCCGGGCACATATCCGGGTTCCGGGATTTTGGACCCGGACCGGGAAATGTCCGGGTGTTAAATTTCAAAACCCGGACCGTATTTTTGTATATGTGGTCCGGATTTTGTCCGGGCCGGATTGACCGGATCCGGTCCGGGCGGGTTTTATTGCCTTAATATAGACTTTATTGAGCCGATAAAGAAGCTAGAAAGCATCCCAGAAACCTTCCATACAATATCTGAGAAACCTTCTTGTACACTTAATGAGACTGGCTAGCAACGTAACAACCTTGATTGAGAAGATAAACATGCCAAGCAAGTAACAACCTTGATTGAGAAGATAAACATGCCAACTTGCCTAGCAAGTCCAACAAAACGTTGGAAGAGGTCATCATTTACTAATCGCAATCATAACGCTTCAAGATCATCCAGGTATGACACACTAGAAACATAAAGTCCCATTTCAATTGCAAATGCAACAGGGCTTGGGATGGCAATCTGCAATGTGACACACATAATTAAATTCAAATACATCTTATACATCAATTCCTTATTGCAAACAAAATATCACCCCATGCTCCATATATTTGAAAATGATATCACTCTTGCTAAAGCATATCACTTTATATATCAACTAAATAAAAGGAAATTTATTCCAAATAACGGTATCATCAATAAGAGTCATCATCTTTAAGATAAGCAAAATGATGATACAATAAGAATCAATGAATTAATTAATTGGGAACTAGAAAAGTTGACAAGCTGGCTTGCTCATTTAAAGTTAATATATATTCTATTTGCTTTCTTTTTATAATATTAAAGCATGAATAGAACATTAATTCAAAGTTTAAATCCCATCTCATTACAGAAAATATATTATAGTTTTGGAGAGAATTTGATTCAATTTATGAATGTTTGGAATATAATATATTAAATATATTATAAGGTAACATATTAATTCAATCCATGGCTCAGATAGTTGGGTGGAAGCACTAGCTTTGATGATGTTTCGAAACAAATGGTTTAAGTGATTTTAACATTTTTTGTCCACACTTCCTAAGCTATAAAGCAATCACAAACAGGAGGTTGACTGACATTGAAGTTTGCTGCGCTCAAGCAGGTTGATATCCAACTATACTTCTTTGTAACTGCACATAATTTTGAACGACAACTTTTTTGGGGACAAAATAGAGACCCAAAAAATGATGAATATAAAATTAATACCAGTATTTGACCAAATCATTCTAACCTCCTCAAGAATAACATTGGAATCAGAAGATGTAATTTTTTCTTATTAACTTTTTAAACTCTATCTTCAATCCCGTATGAGATTTTCAGACTTCCAGAAATTTCCCTTGGCCAATCAAGAAGCTGTGCATTTTCAACTCTAAGTTTGAATGTACTAGGATGGAGAAGAAATAAACATGCATTGGAGACTTACATTAGTCTCTGTTTGGCTCATCATCAATGCCGTTTCATTCAATAAATCTCCCATTCCCTGCACGCAAATGTTCGCTTGTTATCAATATTTTTCACTATGATTTGCAGAAATTAGATTTGCTTATGATAGAAAATATTTTCAGCCTGTTAGAACGCGATCAAGCAATCGCGTTTCACTGCAAATTAGTAGAACGTGACCACAATGCAATTATAGAGATAGCTAAGGTTAAAATTAACGCTCCAAAGCATAATTAATCCTGAGAAAAATCATTGCAAATATATATCTATATATATAGATATAGATATAGATATACACACACATACATACATACATGAAATATTTGGCTAAGTGGAGCAAAAATACATACCGTTTGAATCAGCTAGTCATATTTATAAGTCCAACAAATATAGAGCTCTTCATTTTTTCTCTTCTCACAAATGATGCCCATTTCCCTGGAAACAGGGGATATTTGCAAGAAACCTAACAATAATGTCAAACACAATAATTAATTATGGAATCAAAAGGACAAAGAAACAAAAAGAACAAAGAAAATTGCAAATTAACGAGAGTTATAATGTTACACACACAAACAGGCAATGAATAAAAAAGAGAATAAAAAAAAAAAAAACAATCTTGCTTTAACAGAGCAGTCATTGGAGGAGACATTTTAATGGTTAAGAATAAAATGCCACTGAACAAGAATTGAGCCACTAAAATACCAATCAATATTGCATTAATCAGGCAAAAATTGAAAGCAGAATAATCAAACCCTAATTCAAAAATTAATTCAATTATCACTGACAATGATTCAATAGAAGACATTCACAAATCAAACTTTAATTCAAAAATCAAACTCAAGTTCAATTATCACTGACAGTGATTATTTCAACAGAATCATTCGAATCGAACGTCGTGATGCTCTCCTTCTTTCGAGCTGCTTCCGTTGCAAAACAGTCATTCAATTCCATCGCTACTTGATTCATAAATCTTCTGTTGCTATTCGAAGAAACACAGGCCATTGCTATTTCCACAGCTTTCCAGACAGAGTTGATGTCAAAATCTCCCCTTAACCTTGGATCAAAATTGCTTATATCTCCTTTGTCAAGCATGGAACTAACCCATTGACTTACGTGAATGTTTCCATTCTCAACTGATTTTGAAATTACAGGATGCCTGCGAAAATATACACGTCACTTTTTTCAGTCATCTTATTTGATGTATAATACCTGCAAGTAAAAGATGCGGCATTTGAAATTGTTCAAGCATTTTCTGCACCAGTGAAAATGTAAGTGGCTTTGGTTATGTATAAAACATGGTTCTCCATTTTGTGCAATGCTAAATACTCTGTGATTATAGGGCACTCTGTCTTCACTCCTCTGTGTTGTATTATTTTTATTTTGAGTTCATTTATGTTAAATAATATTATTTCAGTTAGCTTTTTCTTTTTTAAAAAAAAAAATTTTAATAAAGATGAACAAATTATATTTTTCATATGCAGAATAATGTATATGGAATCTGATTTGTAGCTGCTGAAAGGTGGATTTAATTAGAATGCAAAAAAACATTTAGTAAGTTTTTCTTGGTTAGGAAAATTGTTCACGAGTAAATTTCATATGAATCTAGGATGAGCATAACAGGCATGAATCACTTACTCAGGATCAAGGAATCCTGGTAGTCGACACATGAGTGCCACCTTCAACTGGAAATATTCTGGACAGCCCAAAATCAGCTAACTTTGCTTGGAATTTCTCATTTAATAATATGTTTGTAGATTTCATAACTCTGTGAATAATTGGAGGTTTACAACCTTGGTGCAGATATTCCTGTCCGGCATTTGAATTAAATTAATTGACTCACAGCCATGACTAAAAGCATTGGAATCAATCAAAGTTATTATGCAGATCAAGTTAATCTTACTAGTCTAGAGCTGCTTCCACTGCTATTCGAAGCCTCTTTTCCCAATTCAAGATTTCTTTGCTACCTATATCATGGAAACCAAACAGTTTAAATCTTACTGCTTATTTAGTTATCTAAGTTTCCAAAAATTAAATTATCACTGAAGCATCGAAAAAATTAGTTTATGATTTGAGAAATCTGAATATGTATATATATGCTAATTTTTGTATAATCAAAGATTTCAAGTAGATTCAAACCTGAAAGATGCTCTTCCAAGTTTCCATTAGCCATGTATTCATAGATGAATGACATGTTGGTGCCCTCATCCCAATACCCATCGAGGGTTGCCAGGTTTCTGTAGTGAACTCTCAAAAGAAGCTTGACCTATATTTAAGAACTATATCTTAATTGTTATCCAAGAAAAGTCCATATCAGAGACTGAAAATTTTTTTGCGTTTCATATGAATACCTCTTCCTGAAATTGCTTATACCTTTGGGATCATGCTGGAGAGAGCATCTTCACGGCTACTTCAGTGTTGACCAATTGGCCATGGTACACTGTTCCGAATCCTCCCTTACTAAGAACCCTCTCAATGCTGTTGGTCACCCTCAAGACCTCAGAGTAAGTGAATTATCGACTGCTCAGCTCCAAGGACTCGGATGATCTGTTGAAATTAGCATCCACCTTCCTCCCTAATAGTATTCTAACAAGCTATATAAGAATTTGTGGGTTTGAAATGATTTCCAGTTTATGTGGTAATTGACATATAATGTAGCAATAATTTGGTCCAACCTGGTAATTGCCTTCTTCTTTTAAGGCTCCATTAGCCAATTAGTGCAGCTAAGACGACAAAAACTGAAGCAACTGATGCTACTACCGGGACAACAAACTTCTTTTTTTCCTTCTTGCATGAAGCTGATCGACAAAGATCTGGATTTCCATGAAATCTGGAATCGATCCATACAAAAGTCATAAAGTAAGACTCTTAACTCAAATATTTTAGGGGGTAAGGATAGTACAACAATAAGTTGTATGCATTCCCCAGTTCTAGTGCATTGTTTTTCTGTTTCTCAATGAGTTCAACTGGAAGTGGACCAGTGAGCTTGTTTCTTTCCAAGTTTCTCTGCCAAGAGATAAATTAAAAAATATGAGTTTCTTCAGTTTTCCTGACCAAGAAAATTGCAAATTTTACTTCGAGTATCTTACAAGAATTTCAAGGATGACAATTGAGATAGAAGTTTGGGCACCGGTCCTGTCAAATTGTTGTTTGACAAGTCCATAAAGAATGATTGAAAACAGTTAGCCAATTTCATTCCAACGTTATTTCATATGTTGGATACTTAACAACTAGTGTCAGATTCGAATCCTTACAGAGATGTAAGCATTGTGAGATTGGTAAGATAATGAGCAAAACCCCCGGTCGATCCACTCGTAGATAAATTTCTGGTTGAAATTCAATAATTCTGTAAGAGAAAGTTGAAATAATTACCTAGAATAGACTAAATATGTTATTGCTAGCCAGAAGACTCAAACATACAGTGAGGTGATTTTTGGTGAATCGTCATTGGGATAGCTGCAATTAAGACCCTCCCATAAGTAATATCTTGAGGAGCACATAGATCTCCTTGCAAATTTTTCTTCAATCCATAAAATTGGTGAATCATCATTGCTACCATTAGCATCAACAGCTTCTGATGTTGGTCCCATTAATGCGAATTATACGGCCACCAGACCCGATCGTAAGCATTATCTTTATACCTGAGGCGTATTGCACAGTAATTTAACAATGATTTTAATTAAAAACTATTGCTGCTTGACTTGAAAGCTAGTCTGAGGTGTGACAGTTACGTAAAATGTTCCTAACCTGAATGCACGTACCATTTGATGTGAAACCAACATCCCGCCGCGCAGAGATAGTTCCAGCGAGCCAGTTTGAGTTATGTAAGTATCATTTTTCAGAAGCCTTAATTCCAATGCTGGTATGAACGGAGTCCCTTTGTTGGTATTCACGAGACCGATGGATAAATAATCCGATCAGAATACCTGTATGATCTCCACTGAATAATCTGCGGATACATTTTCTATTTTTATTTTACCCCACAATTTAGGTAAAATATCCGCTAAATTCTGGTAAAATATTTTGCTCATCATAATTTCCATACATGAAAGTGGATCTGATTAGATATTTAGTATCCCTAGTAAGATTAAATCTGTAACAGTTTCTTATCCCATCAGGAAAGCTTCTGAGACTCCACACTCGCTGTTGCTTCGTTCTTCTATATTGAAGTATTATACTCTGCGCGGCCGGTTTCTATGTAATTTGCATCATAAATATATTTTAATTTCGTTGAGGCTTCAGTGTAGCTAGAATCTTTTGCTAACCCTCAATCCAAGCTAATGAATGCTGACAGAAATAAATATGCACAGAAAAAGTAATTTAGCCTTAAGCTATCCCCCGCCACAAAAAGTATATAATATTATGGATAAAATTGCCTTCCTAAAATTGAGAGCTGCAAACCTGCTCCATCTTGAGCATAAACGAGGTCTGCAAGATGGAAAATGCAAAGACATAATAAGACAAATTGCTGGAACATTTCCATACTCAGGTTTCTAATTCTTCTTTTCTCTGGAAAGAAACTGTAGAACAAGTATCATCTGACAATTTGTAATAAGATTTTGAAGAGCTGTAAGAGGAAATTAATAGAAAATAGTTTTGCGACGCCGTCAATTGTGCTCGTGTAGCTAGATAGCAATAATGCGCATGGCAAATGTTTCAATCAACATGATAATATTTTATTGCTTCATTACTTAATTAATTTTACTTTCTTGAAGAAGCGTATTGTGGAATTTCTGATATTTAAAGATCCCATATTGGTTTCGCCGAGAAATACGGCCAAGTTGATTGAAACATGGAGTTCTAAGAGAGTTTTGAGAGGAGGGAAGTGTGGCCTGGAATCTGTTTCGAATTGGGTTTATTTGGTTTTGAGAGAGAGACAGGGGGTTTGAGGACAAAGAGAGGCCTCAACTTTATTATGTATATAAATGTTTATTTTAGTACAGTTGAATATAAATGCATATTTTAATAAAGGTGAAAAGTACAATATATTTGGCCAAAATCTGAAATTCGGTTCTTTTTATATTGAACCATACTGAACAAAACCGAAGAATCGAACCAACTTATTTTGGTAATGAGGTTATCAAAAAACTCTAATAATATCATCTATCTTTTAGCACCGTCACATGGCCAAAAACTCAAAATATATTACCGTCACCGGATCGGTCCAAAACCTTTTATGTGCTTAGACTAGCCCCTAAGTCTCTATCTCAACTATTTCTTCATATTGTATCTATTTGTAACTAAATATCGTTGACTATAATTTTGTAACTGTATTTCTATACTCATCTATATCTGGAGAGGAAATGTACCGTCTAATGATTTTGAAAAAAAAAATTTATACACATGTACATAAGCATTTTAATCATACTTTAAATTTGCATACCTTTTCATTAAAATACTCTCATGCATTTATACTCAAAATAGATTAAGAAAACCATTCATCGTATCCCTTAATGAACAATTCAATATGTATATAAAATCTATTTATAGAATCGAAGCATCAAACATTACTTCGTAAACATACTTTATTTACTCAAATTAAAATTGTAAAAAAAATCTAAAATATAAGTTTAGTTTTTTCTACTCACAACGACGATACTCAAACTTAATTTTCTTTAAAAAATTTACACTAAGAAATCAAGTTGTTAAATTATTATAAAATTAATCTTATTGTGCTTGTCACTGAAGATTCTTTAATATTATTTGAGAGGTTGTAAATATGTATTGGTTAAAACTTAAAATAGTCGAAATTTTAAATTAAATACGAGGTCAACCGCAAAAATGAATAGCAAATTATGAAAGTTACTTTGCTGAATGTCACACAAGTTGTATTTTCAAATAATAATATTACTGCTCGAGGCATGTCTCTCACAACGTCCGTTAAAAAATTATTGACGAGTTGGGCCTCAAAATTTAGCAAATACCCTAGAAGAATAAATACAATCGATGCTAACAATCTCATTAGGTAAGAGAATATCTCTCAAATAATCTGACCAATTCTCTGTGAAGCTTCAAATCTTTAGATGCCCCAACATGACGTACATAGACAAAGGAATTGAGATAAATATGGAGTAAAATAAAAGGTTATTAAAAAGAAAATCACTGTTTTTCTTTTTTATTTAGACAAATGGTAACCCAATATGTAGTTTATTACTAACTCAACTAGTTGAAACAGTAAAAAATTTAAACTGGTTAAATTGACAGTACAATTTCTAATAGTAAGAAACTACAATTTCCAAAAGACCAATAAAAAAAAAAGTAATGATACAGTCACAAACTCTTGTACAAACTAAATTTGTACAAACTGATTTGGCATTAATTCATTGGTTGAAATAAAATATAAAATAATGAAAACAAATCATGTAGACCAAGTGATATTTAATTCAACCAATTAAATCATGCCACGTCAGTTTGTATAAAATAAATTTATACAAGAGTTTGTGGTTCTATCATTACTAAAAAAAAATTACTAATCTACTCCAAAAAGTATTTTCAAGACAAAATTTTTAGTTTTATCAAACATTTGTTTTTCATAGAATAAGGATAGAGCTAAGCTACTATGAGTATTTTGTATGAATAAACGTGTATAACTAACATGGTATAAAGAGATTGGCTACATTAAATTATTATGACCTCATAATTTTGTTTATTAACTGTTATAATTGATGTGGTATAAAGTGATTCGTTGGTTTAAATCATTATAGACCCACATAATTATTTTATTAATTATTATATCTTTTCGGTCAATTATTTCATGCCAATAAGTTTATAAACACTTATTTATAAATAATATTTGTAGTTATATCATTATTATTTTTCATTACCCTTGTGTTTTTAATTTGTTTTCATTAATAAAATATTGTACTATATTAAACGGGACATAAGTTGATCAATCAATCTCTACATTTTGAGAATTGATTATTCAAAATGTCCCGAAATTGTGTTTGAAGAAAGTTATATGTAAATTATCCAAACAATGATGAGGCCAAATCCAAATTCTTTTGATAAAAAATTTCGTGTACTTTTGAATTACTTTCACCACTTTTCTCAACCTTATACATGCGCTGAGCGTCATCCTCTTTCATCTTGAAACTTGTTAGATATCAGCCATCTGTTTCCCAATTCTTAAGGGGAATTTTAGTGCAGGCTTCTCATTAAAATCTTTACGATCAGCATTTAACTCTCCATGATGTTGTCATGCAAGTGCCATGTTGAACCATGATATGAAATCAAGTAATTGTCTTTAGAGACGTACCGCTTAAAGAAAGCATGAGAATTTTATGGTTTATACTATTTTTGACTTTTGCATAATTACTGTAAAACTCATGGACTTCATCCAATGATGCAAATTCTTACCATATTTTTGGCTTGCGAATTATTCACTAATTCAGGCACGAAAAAATTGTTTGCATAATTTTAGCTAAATAAAATTTAATAAATTAACATTATGACCAATCTCTATAACTTACTTCAATAATAATAATATAAATAATAATATAGATAATAATAATATAATAATAATAATAATATAATTAATAATAATTAAGAATCAATAATAATAATAATAATAATAATAATAATAAATATAATAATAATAATAATAATAAAACAAATAATAATAATAATCAATAATCATATAGAAATAATAATAACAAATAATAATAATAATAATAATAATAATAATAAATAAGTATATAATACATAATAATAATATAAAACTAATAAATATATCATAATGAAATAATAATCAAATATAATGGATATAATAATAAATAATAAATATAATGAATAATAATATCTAATAATTAATAATAATAATACTAATAATAATAATATAATTTAATATATATTATTATTATCATAATATGATATTGATTGATTATGATATTGATTTATTCATTTGATTATAATATCATTATTATTATTATTCTTATTTATTATTATTATTATTATTATCTTATTATATTAATTATATTATATATTAAAATCATTCAAAACTAAGTGTAGTCTTAAATGCCATACATGAGGAGATAAAGTGAGTACCTTGAAATAAGAACCACACTTTATATTAGTCCAGCTCATAAAGGAAGAGGGCCTTAAAACAAATGGATTACAGGTTAGACTGAAAATAACTCATAATAGTCGTACAAGGCTAGATTGGTGGTGAAGGGTTTCAGGTAGAAGGAAAGTGTTGATTTTGAATAAATATTTTCTCTAGTGGTGAAGATTTCTTCTATCTAGTTGTTTTGGGATTAGCAATTAGTTTGAATTTAGAGATTGAACAACTTGATGTCAAGACAACTGTCCTATATGATGACTTAGAGGAGAAAATATATACGGAGCAACCTAAAAGGTTCAGTGTCAAAGGTAAAGAAGAATTTGTGTGCAAGTTAAGGAAAAATTTATATGGGCTTAAATAGGCACCAAGACAATGGTATAAGAAATTTGATTTTTTTATAGAGAATAATCATTTTAGCAGGACTATCTTTGATCATTGAATTTTTATGAAGAATTTGGTGATAATAATTTCATCATTCTTTTATTTTTTATGGATGATATGTTGATTATTGGCTAGGATGTTAGTAAGATTGATATTCTGAAGAAAGAGCTTAGGAAGTCTTTTGCAATGAAGAGCTTAGGACCGGTAAAATAGATTCTTGGTATGAAGATTTTCCATGACAGAAAAATTAAAAAGTTATGGTTATCTCAATAAGCATACATTGAAATGGTTCTTGAAAGATTTAACATAAGCAAGACAAAATATATTTGTTCTCCAACAGGTGAGAAAGAAAAGCAAGAGATGAGAGGAGCTCCTTACACTTTAGTAGTTGGTAGTTTAATGTACGGCATAATTTGGTTACAAGGTTAGATATTGCTCATGTAGTTAGCGTAGTCTGTCGGTTTCTCTCTAATCCAAGCAAAAAACGCTGGGCAGTAGTAAAGTAGATTCTCAAATATCTCATAGGCATTTACAGGGCACGTTTATGTTTTGGTGGTGAAAAACTCGTGCTACAAGTATACACAGATGCAGATATGGCAGGAGATGTTGATTCTCAAAAATTCCTATCAGAATATTTGCCCACCTTTGTAAGGGAGCAGTCTTATAGCAGTCAAACTCTAGTAATGTATTGGTTTACCTATCACAAAAGCAGAATATATTATTATCACTAAAGTTAGCTAAGAAAACTTGTAAATGAAGAATTGCCTACAAGAGTTAGACATGACACAAGATAGCTATGTCCTGTCTTGTGACAGTCAGAGTGCCATTCACTTGGAAAAGAATTCGACATCTATTCAAAATCTAAGCATGTTGATGCGAGGTATCATTTAATACAAGACGTGTTTGAGAAAAAATAGTTGTAGCTCAAGAAGATTCACACGATGGAGAATAGGTCAGATATGATGACAAGGTCATTACTTAAGGAGAAGATGAAAGCTATAAGCAGACATCGGGCTTAGTGGTGCCACATGATCTGGAGGGGGAGATTTGTTGGGTCCATCTCATTTGGGTGGCCCAAAAGCCCAAAGTGCGAAGGGCTTGCTTGATGTACAATTATGATTAAGCTTTGGACTTGGATGAAATTAGTAAAAGAACACACACACATATAAACAAAAAGTAAGTGGTAGCAAGTTTGGTAATGTATGCGTGAGAAGATGAGAGAGAGAAGTCAGTGGTGATAATAAATTTGGGGCCAAGGGTTTAAATCATTGAGAGAGAGAGGTTCATATATTGCCTTGTACATTCTTACTAATCTTGATTTTGTTTTATTTTCTCATTGGCTGTCATTTAAGATATTCACTTGTTGGAGAAATAGATTATTAAGTTGTTACTGTAAATTAAGATTATTGAGATTCTTAATATTGTTAACCTCTAGTGTTATATAGAGAAAAATTTATGTAATAATCTCATTATTAATATAGTGGAAGGATATATCAGATACCGTGATGAGATTGAGGATAAAGCTATCCCAAGCACGTGAGATGAGACATATTCAAATCCTATTCAAGTTCCCATTAGACCCGTTACAAGAGCTTGTGCAAAGAAATTCAAAGAAGTGCTTAATGAGCTTATTCAAGCAACTTAGGCTCAATCAAATTCGTGAAGACCCATTGAAGGAATTGCACATTCATGCTCTTGAAGTTTCTAAATAATCACTTCCATGAAATCAGCAAGTTGGCTTGCACATTATGGTTGAAAAATATGCTATTTTCCTTTTTGGATACTTTCCCTTATTTTTTATTATTTTTATTTTTTTTGAGGAGGTAAGTGGCAAGACAAATCAACTATTTCTCTTTCAATTGCCTAATTTCCATTTTAATTGATTTTGGTTTGGGATTTATTTCAAAAATTCCAAAGGCAATTATGGGATGGAAATTCTTATAACCAGCCCTATATAATGTACTCGAATCCAATAAGAAATGACATATCAGTTTTGATGCAATCGGCTTGAGAATTTATTCTCTTTGGTTCTTAAACTAACTCTTTAAATTTATCAGATTTCCATAGTATTCTGACTTATTAATCAGTCCATCCATAGCTAATTATGGTGTCCTCACATGCCAAGGTTCATGCCTTCATTATTAAGAATCGAGTCATGATTTTTTTCAATTCCAGGTTCAGAATTGATCTTGGAAACTAAATTGATTAAGGGCGTGTTAGTTCATTGGCGGGGTTCATATCATTGTGGTCCCATGATCTTTTCTGATTTATGTTTTCCTTATAAAAATTTGTTTCTTTTATGATTGATTTATTGTTTTGGATTGTAGTGGTTATTTTTTGCTTATTTATTTTGTAGTACACATCTCATTTTAATGACACACAAAAAAAAAGAGCTAATTATGGCTTAATTTACAGTTGCATGTGTGTCCTTTCCGATCATTGATAATCATTAATACTATGCATGATTTCTGAAAAACTATGTAAAAGAGAGAGTTTGTAATTAATTTAGAGAGATGGAAGAATTTTACGGAAAATGAGGACAAGAGTGCAAGCAGTAATAAAAGATTTGGAGAGTGATAGAAAATGAGAAAAGTATTTCATATAATATCAGAAAGCATAGGTTGGTGTAGACTCTTGCTAAAAGAAAGTTGATTTCACATGGAGATGGGCAGAGTTGAGGACAACTTAATAAAATGTACTAAGCGTTGGATATATTCAACGGTTAATATTCAATGGTCTGCATATAATATATTTTTAGATCCAGAATGAGAGCCCTATCATATACACACACACTCATTATTTAGTAAATGTTTTCTCACTTTAATATTAGTAAGTGATAAATAAAAAAATGTAAAAATATAAATTTTAATACATTATAAGACAAATTATGCTGCACTGAAGTGTGTTTTTCTTACCTAATATTCAGTGCAAATTTTCTTTCATTTGAATCTTCTTGTCTACGTTAAAATTTAATGAGTAATTTTTTAATAAAAGATCTTTTTTTTAAAAAAATAAGATGTAAGCTACAATGTAAGTAAAATATACACTCCAATGCAATATAATTTGCTGTGCAAAATTTATTATTTGTTTTTTTTTAACCTTTTCCTTACCATTTAAAGTAAGAAAACCCATACTAGATAATGATTAAAATTTAATCATCAATTGATTTACTTAGGTGATGCACATATTTATTCTTCACAATTTAAAAATTTAACAAGTTGATTAGTTTGATAGCATTAAAAAAAAAAATAATACTATAGCATTAAAAGAAATAATACTATCATTGTTTCTTAATTTAATTTTGTAATAAAAGATGTAATTATAACATCAACTTTCATTATAAAATTAACAATTGTTTTAGCTTTGATTCATCACAATGAATCTAATTTGATTTGTTCAATATTTTGCTTTAGTTAAGTTATCATGTGCATAAAAATTTAAAACAATTAAAAAAAATAACTTCAAGAATAATATAAAATATTAGGTTTACACATAATATTGAAAATACATGAACCGTTAAGGGTATATTTAAGATTTAAAATTAAAATTTTTTATTTAAATTTCAGATAAAAGTGAATTTTTTTCTATTTTTTAGATAAAATTATTTGACAATAAGTAATAAATTAAGAAAATAAACAATTTAATATAAGTAAATTTTTGAAAAAAATTAAATTCAGACTTTAAACTAGAAAACAAACAGTATCTTAGTTAAGCTTTGTTTTGAACCGGTCATCAATAATATCGAAGTGGATTAGGTTGATCACGTTGTATGTGAGAATAATTGATTTTGAATAATAAGTATAAAAGGGTGTGCATCACGATTTAAATAATTTATAGAATAAATCAAAATACGATTTCAAGTTTTGAGATGTATAATGATAATTTAATTCAAAATACGATTTCAGCCCACAGGAATAATTTTCAATCGCAAACTTGTACTCCCTCAAATATATATCTATTTAAATTATAAGATTACCTGTCATAATCAATAAACTTTTTAATCAGTATTGGTAGGTCATCAAAGGGGACCCTTGGCACACTAATTGCCATTACCGCAAAGCGATACCAACCACAACTACACAAAGCATTGTGTACTGAAATAAATTATGTAACACGTCAGAATATTCCCAGCGTAGGTGCCGTCTTTTGCTTCTTGTTTGGACTAGGAAAATAAATAAATAAAAGAAACTCTATTTATCTCTATCTGCAACGTTATTGTGTGTGTTTATGTATATTTAAAAGAAAAAAAATTAAAAGCTCTTTCATTTTTACAACTTTTTTCATATTATAAAATACGAAAGTTATTGTTGCAGGATGTCATCGTTGAGTTGGTGAAAGGGACCATTTCACAGGATTTGAATCGACGATGGAAAGCAAAATCAAAGTTGGCACATGTATTTTATGAGACATCCTTATCCATAATGGAATAAGAATTTGGTGTTTTTGTTAAACCTCATGATATGTGTTTAACTTTCGGCAATTTTTCACATTTTTTAATTGGCTTCGATTAATATTGTCCACAAGATAAATACAGGTTGGATTGAAACGAGGAACTGGGACCAAGTATATTTGTCTGAAAGGGTAAGTTTCATCCCAGTCCCTCGTTAGATTGACATATTTCAATTTATTCCTTAAAAATATAAAAAATTCAACTTACCTCCAAATACTATTTTCTGCCCGTTAATTTAAACCATCGAAAAAGATAAATTTGTATTTGTACATTCTTTTAGGCAAGAAGTCAAAACATATAAGTTAATTTCCACAAAGTCCAAATGTTTCAACAAATTTCAACACACACTCAAACATTTCAACAAAATTCACATTGCACCCAAATTAATAATTTTTATTTTTTTAATTAGTTAATTTTTTAACTGCAGAAGCATAAAAAATCACTTCTTTTCAAAATAAGAAAATTTAATTTCTTTCTTACTTTTTTCTTTTATTTTTTATTTTCTAGCTAATTTCTTCATTTTCTTTGGTTCATTTTCCATTTTTTTTTTTCATTTCCTGCCTTTTCTCCATCTTCTCCAAGCATCATAAACCGCAACATCCACGGCAGCAACTTGCGGCAAAGTATGGAGCCACACGCGGCTATGTGCTTACTTGGAATGGCTGCGCACAGCCATGGGTTTTGCTGGGCTAATTTGGATTAAAAGTGGTTGTGGAGTCGTTAAGTGTGTGAAAGAGGAAAGACAAAAAAAATGAACGAAGAAGAAGATGAACGGGAAATGACCGAAGAAGATGAAGAAGAAAGAAGAAGAGAGAGAAAAAAATTTCCTTCTTTATGAATTTTGAGATTTTTATTGCAAAATTTATAATTTTTTATTAAATTTGAGAATCTTCATGGATTGGGGTGTAAGATTTTCTATGTAACTATACGTAGAAGGAGGTTTTCAAATGGTTTTGGTTGGGTTAACATGAAATATTCTTGTTTCATGTATTATTGAGATTTTGTTTTATTTTTTGAAAAAGCGATTAAAGGGTGATTTTGTTAGTGATGCACATAAAGCTTGAGTTAATTTTAATTTAGAAATAGTAGAGGCATAAAAGATATATCTCTCCAATATAGATATAACATTAAGATAATTTATTTTATAATTAATAAGAATATTATCGTATTTTAATGAGATAATATTTAAATTTAAAAGATTTTAGGAGGTAAGTTGAGGTTTTTATATTTTTGAAGAGCAAATTGAAGTATGTCAATCTAATAAGGGGGTATGATGAAATTTACCCATAAATTACTTGTATTTATTACAATAAATTAAATACTAAAAAAGCAAAATTTTTGTGAATTATTTTGTTTGTTAGTTTGTAAATTATTTTGTCTTAAATAGTAGTAAAATTGGTTATCAAAATTTTCACTAGAGTAATGCAGTACATGACAAATTAATATAAATAAATATTTTCTCATTTTATTCTTGAGGTAAAAAATTAGACTATTTGGTACGTATAGTAGAATTTGATTTAAGAGATTTTAGTAAATTTTTTTATTATTTATATCTGTTTTTTAATTTAAAAATAATAATAAAAAAATCCCTAACTACGATTTAATTGTAGACTGCCTAAAGTTTTTGTTAACATAACATTAAAAGATTTAAGAGATTTTAGTTAAATTTTTTATTATTTATATCTGTTTTTTCATTTAAAAATAATAAAAAAATCCCTAACTACCATTTAATTGTGGACTACCTAAAGATTTTGTTAACATAACATTAAAAATAAAAAAAAAAAAAAATTCTTTGCCACCTAATCATCTGCTTTGCCCATTGGATGGCATGTGGTCAAGCTAAAGCCCCTAGGCGTTCAAGAATTGAATAGCTGCTAGGCGCTAGCTGGGCCTTTTAAAAAAAAAATTAAATTAAAAGAATTAAGGCGGGGCTTTTAGTTACAATCATAAATATTGGTAATTTCGGTGTAAATCATGCAACTTCGTAACTGTATGTCTTCAAAGAAACTCCATTCATACTTAGAAATTAAAAATCAACCTTTCTCACGAGTCCCTTTCAAAAAGTGAACAAGATTTCACAATCACGAAGCATAGCATTTGAATACTCATTATCACCACAACGTCTGTTTTATAAGTACTCCAATAATTTGCAGCTGCAATTATTAATTTCCATTTTATATTTCAAATCTTAGGCACAACTATATCTTCTAAAACGATAAATCAAGAAATTAAATCAAATATATTGCCGACTTGTTGCAATCATCGTCAATTAAAAATAATCTCCTTTAATATTTCAAAGATTCCCTTCATCGAGAAAACGTGAACTAACTATTCCACGTTTTTCCTATAACATTTATCGGATAATGTTCAATTAATTAAAAAGGTAGAGTTTTGTGTATGCAACCACATCAATATGTGTACTGGGAGCATGAGCTCTGCATATCAGCCGTTAGATCACCATCACTCGTAAATGGACCACCAAAGAATTATGAAACCCGAAACTCTCTCTTTTAGATAAAAACTTGGATTTTATCAATTAGATAAAAAACCCGGGCGAAGTTGTATGGGCATATGCCCATATGACGCTTTCGGCACACATTCACCCAAATTCATGTGAAAAATAAGAAGTAAAAGATTAGTGTTTAGTGTTTTTTTTTTTTGAATGGTTTAATTATATAATTGTTCTAAATTTTTTGTTATTGTTTAGTTGTTTTTTAATAGAATTTTTAAAGATTAAACTATTTTATTTATATTAGTAAAAGTTTAAATTTTAAACTTTTAAGAATAAAGGTTTAAAATTTTTTAAAAATATTAAAATATATAAAATATTTTTGACTTATTTGACAATCTTATTTGATTCTTTTTAAAATATAACTTAAAAAACTTATCTATTAAAATCATTTTATAATTTTTAATAAAAATTCTCATTAACAATTAAATAGCCACAATTTTTTTAGTAAAAACTCTATTTATAGGATTTCTATTAACAAAAACTTGCTTAAATAAATTTTATTTAAAAAATTATATCATAAGAGCTGGATTCAATTTTTTTCCGAAAATTCTATTTGATAAAACTTAATTTAAAAAATATTAAATATTCGTTGGATTTCAATCTTATCTAACTTGAAAATGTAATCATTCTCATTCTACTTCAAAGAAAATTAAATTGTAATTCCTTTAGACTATTCCACCTTTTTTATTACAGATGTACCACGTGTCAAATCGAGCTTCATACCTTATGGTCGATCTCATACACTCTTTTAACTTATCCTCATTCATCATATTTACAATATACTATTTTAGTAAATGATCAAAAATACTTGGGGAAATAAGTGCACTTGAGAGCTACTCGATCATTCCAGAGGCCAAAAAGAGCAGACAAAATCCACTTCAGCCGCACGTTACGTGTCTCTTATCTTTTTTGTACACGTGTCAATCAATTAGCCGTTTAATGAGGAACTGCTTAGCTGTGTCAATAGTGACTCGGCTGCTGGCGGAGTGGTCGCTGCCCTTAAACCAAAAAAATAATCGTTAATCCCTACTAATTAACTTATAGATTTCGTTTACCAAAAATTTTATTGTACAACCGGAAACCGGCTTTAACCGCCTCCCAAAACTACACATTTCGAATATAAGTAGAAGCTCATAGTTGAGAAGTGGAGACTAGTACACTTACGTGAGCCAGTAGTAATCACACTCCAAGGGTTCAATCTTCATCGTTAGATCTCGATCATGCCGATCAGAAACATTGCCGTTGGCCATCCCCATGAGGCGACTCACCCAGATGCCCTAAGGGCAGCCCTAGCAGAGTTCATCTCAACTCTAATATTTGTCTTTGCCGGTGAAGGCTCAGGCATGGCCTTCAACAAGCTCACTGAGAACGGCGCCACCACCCCCTCTGGCCTTGTCGCTGCCTCTGTTGCTCACGCTTTCGCCCTGTTCGTTGCTGTCGCCGTTGCCGCCAACATTTCCGGTGGCCACGTTAATCCTGCTGTCACCTTTGGCGCCTTCGTTGGAGGTAACATCTCCCTTCTACGTGGCATCCTCTACTGGATCGCTCAGCTTCTTGGATCCACCGTCGCATGCTTGCTTCTTAAGTTCGTTACCAACGGCCAGGTGATTCTATGATTTCATTTATTGTAGTTTACTATAGTTAGTTTGCTTTTTAAATAAAAAATCTAAAGTGAGAAAATATTTAGAAAAACACCTTTTTTTTTATTTCTTTGTAATTTATGTATCGCTGTTTCTTTCAATATTAGATTTTCCTGTGTTGTTATGATTCTCTTTTATTAATTATGATGGTGTTATGTGTGCAGACCACATCTGCTTTTGCTCTCTCATCTGGAGTTGGTGCATGGAACGCAGTCGTTTTCGAGATCGTGATGACATTCGGACTAGTGTACACAGTGTATGCCACAGCCCTGGACCCAAAGAAGGGAAGCTTGGGGACAATTGCACCAATTGCAATTGGTTTCATTGTAGGAGCCAACATCTTGGCGGGTGGGGCATTTGATGGAGCTTCAATGAACCCAGCAGTGTCATTCGGGCCAGCTTTGGTGAGCTGGAGCTGGAATAACCACTGGGTCTACTGGGTCGGGCCTCTCATCGGTGGTGGGCTTGCTGGCATCGTCTACGAGTTCTTCTTCATTAACCAGTCTCATGAGCAGCTACCAACAACCGAGTACTAAGCTCAAAGCTTGCCATCTATGTGAATTTGCACGGATGTTGTATTTAATTTGCTTTTACCGAGCTTCTTTCTTTTTATTTTTAATTTGTGTTTAATTTATGGCCGTTGATCTGTTTTCATCGTCATGAGCTACTGGATTATTGTATCGTGATGTTATGGAGTCCCAGGCTATGGCTTTATCTCTTTCTACTCGTTTCATTTGATTTGATGTCTGTTTCATTAGCCAGGCTATCTTTATTATGCTTACAGTTGCTTAAATTTGCAGGTTTCTTCACCTGTTAAGACTTTTTATATTATTTTAAGGCTTTTGTAATATGAAAATAATATGAACAGTATTATACGTGGATATTGTTCATATTATTTTGTAATTGTTGTAAGTTACAGCAGCTATAATTTAGGGATTCTCTTATTTTAAAAGAGTTGTAAATTACACCAATTGTAATTTTACAGCATCCCTATCTTTATTAACAGTTCATTTTCTTCCGCAAAGCTGGTTAAAAGTACAAAGCTAGGTGGCGACAATACGATTATGTATGAAGTTAAAGTTGAGATATTATTATTTTATTATTTAATATTTTTGGATATATTAATTTTTCATTAAAATTTTTTAATAACTATTTTTCATTAAATCTTTTTTTTATTAAATTATTAAAATTAAGAATTTTTAACATAAATTATATAATTATAATATGATCTTATAAATTAAAAAATAAAAAATTAATTGTATAATTTTTTTACCTGTTGATTGTTTTATATATTTAAAAATAGTTAATTGATAAAATTATTAATATTGTATTATGAATTTTTTAAAATATTTTTTGATATTAATAATATATTAATAGAGTTAATAATCTAATGATAAACTAATAAAAATTAAAATATCAAGTAAAAAATATGGTAAAAAAATTTTAATAATAAAGTGATATGTTAAGGAAATATTAGATTAAGTGATAAATGATAATATCCATTCATTCTTTTAATATCAAATCATGAAATGGGGAGCCACCCGGCCAAAGGGCTGCTGGAGGCATCGGTTCAAACCCCCCACAAATGTATTGTGGGCGAAATTTTTTTCTCAATTAATTGAGTGAAAGTAGTCTTTTTTTTTACTCAAGTGTGAGTAGAGTAGACAGTTCTTAAATATTATAGAGAGTTTAAAATCTGGGTAGTGCTTCATACTAATTGATATTTAGTCCTTAATTGAGTAAAGGTGGTCTTCTTCCTTACTTAAGTGTGAGTGGAGTAGACAGTTCTCGAATATTATAAAGGGTTTAAAATCTGGGCAGTGCTTCATACAAATTGATATTTAGTCCCAGTAATAGTTTGATTTGTAAATATTAGTTATAGTCTCATGTAATATGAATTGTAATTTAAACAATAATCTCATGTAATAAAAAAAAATCATGAAATGGGGTTGGCCACCTGGCACTCCTGCATGTGTCATTTTAGCCCTGATTGATTTAAAAGTGAAACAGATAAATATTCAATGTGCTAAGGCAACCGTACGTTATTGTTATCAAAACGATAATAATTGAAATACAATTGAAAATGTAAAAAAAAATACATCTGAAAATATATTTAAATAAACACACAAGAGAAAGTTTTTATTTTTATGTTTTCATTCATGAGTTAAACATATATAAGTCACTCATATCTAAGCTTTTTTTTGTGTACCAAGTATTTTTTTCTTTATTTTTTTTATGTTGAGTGATAATATCTCTCAATCATCCTAACATTATTTTTAGTATATAAAATATATAAATAGACTAATATTTGAATCACTCATGATTTTTTACTTATAAGAAATGGGTTTCACTCAAAATTATACTTTAAACTAATCATTAACTACTCTATTTTTCCAACAATTACATAATAAATTTATAGGTGATCCAAAATTAATTTTTCATAACCGTTCAATTATTAACAATTACCAATTGAAATATAAGAAAAAAATTAAATTTACACAAGTTAAAGATGATGTAACTCAACAAAATCCATGGCAGAACATGTAATTATCTATATTTGCTGAGAAGAGAGTGAAAAATTGCAAAATTCATTCTCATCAATCATCATTCCCTCACAGCCTACACTGTCCCATTCTTGAAAATTCTCAGGTTCTCTTTTTCTCTTTACCAAACTTGAAATTGTATTCAAATGAAGTGATTACAAGTTAATGGAACAATATGGAACCGTTGCAATAGAGATTCCTTTTCCCCGTCAATCATGAATCGTGTGTTTTTTTTTTTTATAAAAAAAGGAAAAGGCTGAGCAATAGAGCACAGAGCACGTGAAATCTCTGGACCAATCGCCCATGCTTCGTAATCATTTTTAAAGTGGTCCCACCTTTCTTGTCCTTTTATTTTCCCTTAATTGTGCTAATTTTCAGCTCTGTTCGTTTTCGAACTATTAAGCTCAAAGTGTAAAGCCACCTTTTTTCACTCCCCCGCACTGCCAAACCACTTTAGCCCCAGTGTTCACTCCAGCTACTTTCTGTTTCTTTCTCTCCTTTCCTTCTTTTGGTTGCAGATGACCTCGATGGGCATTGAGGTAAGGTATGGATTATGTTAGTAATTAATTAACAGGGCTGGTCGTATCTAATTCATAAATATTAAGAAAAGAGAAAAACATAGTTAATAAAACTACTTTATGTATCATGTATCTATATAATGTTAGGAATATACAAAATTTTCTTAAAAGTCCCTAAATGTTTGCATTCTTTTAAATATTTTTCTCTCATTTTTTAATTGTATTATGTTATTATGTGAAGGCTGTTGAGATTATGTGCTTTTTAAAGTAAATTATTTTATTTATTGTCGTACATACATTTTCTGATTAATAAAATATTTGAAATATCTTTTAGATATCTTAATTATATAAGTATTTTGAATAAGACTCATTTAATCATATTATATATATTTATGTAATCATTATATAGAATCACAGAAGACATAAATATAAGTTATCATATAATTAAATAAATTGAGTCCGCAATTAATAAATAGAATTGATCGACCTATTTATATTTAAACTATAGTGAATTAGTTGAATGATTTATCTTAATCATATATGAATTTCTGATGTAGCTTGACTACATTCAATTGGGTCACATATGAGATTTAGTTAACTTTAAAATAACTGCTAGACTTATTAAATCTTATAAGCATTGATTTTATTACAATCTCATTCTTGAGTTAATTATAATTTCATGATTACAATTGTTATTTCTTTTAAATTACTAATGGACGCGATATACATTTGTAGTCAATATAACTTGGTATCTTGGTGAGAGTAATTATGAGTAATGAAATTATAAGTTAACAATATAGAATTTGTATAACAAATATGTTGATGAGTTTTTGGTATTTGATCAGAGAATTCTCTGGTCACAGTATATCAACATAATTAGTCTGTTCAAAATGATAACTAGAGAAAATTAATAAGTGTCAAGGACTAAGATGTAATTAAATTAATTGAACAGTTAAAATATCAATTTAATTAACGATGTGGCACAAAAGATTGTTCAATAAAAAAATCAATGTAGCATGGGTTGAAACAATATCCTAGAGAACATATAATTATAGAGGTCAATTTCAATCTTTTAGTAAGTAGATTTCAAATTAAATAACTGGGCTAGTTTAATTATAGACATGGCAATCCCTAAGTTACGTTTTGTGTAACATACGACTTGGCAAATCTTGAGTGTTTAATGTGCTTTGAGTCTAATCTAACGGACGACATTAAATTTATGAGAAAGTAGTAACGAGTGATAAACTTGCTGAACTAGTTGTTTCAAATGATGGGCTACCTGTCCTTGGCTTTCTCTTACGAATCTAAGTACAATCTAACCAGCGAAGAACTTGACTTTGAAATCGATGAGGAAGGACTGGTCATCAGAGATGAGATAGAGGTGGCGACCTCCCAAGCACCATCGATTTGTTGAAATTCAATAAGCCACTGATTCGCTGCCATGCGGTTGCACAATTCGTTCTTGTGATTCAAGACGTGAACAACCACCTAAATTTGCAAGTCCATCCGTATCAAATGGCTCCTAACTTGTAGAAAATTCGGTGGCAGATTTTGAGGAGGATGGTCTTGGAGGATATGAAATTCCTCTTGCTTAACGTTTTGGGTCTTCTTATTCCTTTTCCAATTAAACATAACCAACCATAGAAAAACCTAGTTTTCAATTAAATGCTTAAAATTCAATAAAGATAAGAATACATGTTTCACTCCTTCAGGGATAGCATCCCTTTTCAATCAATCTTTTTGCCATGCATAGTTCAACCTGAATATGTTATTTAATACATAAACGCTTCCTTGAGGAGTTGGCATCAAATGGAACATCTGGCTGAAGTTAAGAGGGTGTTGTTCATCGGCGAGTTGGAGATTATCAGAGACAAAAATGAGCATGCCACCAGTGAGACCAAAGGGCTGGTAATCGACAGTGGTGATGGAGTGCTGGCACTGTTGGAAGGGAAGGCTAGTGAGCTTAACGATGATATTTTGCGAGCCCACGCCTGCCTCTCTTTTCAAATTTTGCATTTGCTTGAGACTTGCGTAGACGAGAGAGAGAGAGAGAGAGAGAGAGAGAGGCATCATCTTAAGTTACTATTTAGAATTTAATTGTGAAGATGTGGTTTTTCTTTTTGCAACCAGCTATAGGAAGTAGTTTTTGGGTTGACTCTTTTGGCTATCAGTCTCCAACCATTTCAGTCAGTTACAATTTCCCTAGTGTTACATACACGTGACATATTTTTACTGGTTGACTAGTTAAATCACGGACTGTAACTTACCAAAACCGTAACTTAGGGTGATCCGACATAGATATAATTGTTGTTTTCCACTATTGTATATACCTAAATGATCCTTTGGTTAACTCACTTAATTTACTGCGGCATTAATAGACGGATAAGTAAGGTAACTAACTATTTAGTTCAAAAGCCTACATATATTATTTAGTGGGAGTCTCCATTTAATATGCTTGTATATATGGGGACTTATGTTATTTTACAAGGTTGGGCCCCATAACAAACAAAAGTAATGCGCCATTTTTGGCATTATTTTATGTTTAATTTAAATGAAATATTTTTATTTATTAGAATTAAAAAGACATAAAATAAAATAAAGAGCTACGACTTCCATAAAAAAGATATAAAAAGACTTATTTTTCCATAAATGAGTAGAGAAGCCGTAATATACAAAAAAGAGGAAAAGAAAATTTTTCTCTCTAACTTTAGGGGAAAAATTTTTTATTGTTAGTTATTTTCAGGAGTGATAAAGGCTCCTACAAGTCAAGTACAGATCGAATTTGAGTGATAAGCTAGAAGCTCGTTGATGACGGATTGTTACTTAACATGATTGGTGGTGATGGATCGTAACCTATATAATTATTGGTGACTAGTTCATTACTTGGGAGCCTAAATTACTATTACAAAAAAACAAAGATATAATTTCTAAATTATGATAATTTTATATATTGTATGAGAATCATGATTCAATGATTTTTCACTACAAAAACGATTTTTAACCAACAAAGACAAGTTCTTTTAATGTAACATAACAAATATATTTTGTAATATAAAAATAATTATTGTTATGTGGAAGAAAGTTTCTTTAGGCAAGATTTAGAAAAATTATAACTTATTATAATGTAGATTTTATTTTCATTTATAAGTATTCTATATTGGGACTATAAATTTTTATTACTATAAAGAGATTATTCCTATACAAAGTATCATAGAGAGAAATTTTACTATAATTACAAAGCCTAGATTCTGTATTTAAATCATGTCTAAATCCTACGTTCGAGCACATAGTAATCACATATAATAGTTGATTTATGTGACCATCAATTTATTTATTTTATTTTATTTGTTTTAAGAAGTCTACGAAATTTGTAGAGTCTAAATTAATTTTTTAATCTATAATTTTCTAACAAAACCACATATTAAATGTGATCAATTAATAAAATTATTGAAAAACCACTCACCTATAAGTTCTTTCGAGGATGTGACGATGAATCTTATCAGTTTAAAAAGAATTTAAGAACGAGATCCAAAGTGGTCGAAATCACGGATAATAACTTATACAAAATAATTTTTTTTTTAAAAAAAATAAGATTTTTCTAAGTTATAGTAACTATAACATAGTGGCTATCTAAAAAATAACTTAAAAAGAAAGAGTACAAAAAATAATTTAAAAAAATAAATAAATAGTAACCAATGTAATTATTGTTCATCATTTTTTTTTTTTTGTTTATCAATTATAACAACTATAACGTAGCCGCTTCCTAAAAAATAACTTGAAAAGAAAGAGTACAGCAAATAATTTGAGAAACGTAGTGATATTTTAGCTGGCCAAACAGAGAGACGGTACCTTTAACCATTCTTTGTCCTTAGATGCCTTCTATTAACAAAGTGAATATGGGCTTCAAAGGGTGTAAGGATAAGATTGAAAAGAAGGGCTGCGGGGTCAGCCGGTCAGTGCCAGTGCCAGTGTCAGTGTCTTTGTCTTGATCGTCAAAAGAAGAAATGATTTTTTGATCTTTGAAATGGGTCCATCTGACGTGGAGGCTGTATCACATACAGCAGTATTTGAATTTTTTATTTAAAATTCATTGACCGTTGGATTTCTTATAAGGCCATCCAACGGTAAGGAAATTTTGCAATTAAATATGACTACCGAAATAGGCGGTGAACTATTGATAGCATGGCAAATATCAACGATGATTATCACTTGGCTATCTGTACTTTACTAAATTCCAAAAAAAAAAAAAAGAAAACAAACAAGGGAATAATGCTTTTAACCGTCCAAACGAAAGGTTTTGGTCGAATTGTCACACAGCACATGGAGTTTCGAGTTTCGAGTTTGAATCTGATGAGCACCTTTCACTTGAATTTAATTGCAAACAAGTTCAAGACATAACACTAGAAGTAACAACAAATTGAAGGCAATGATAAACAGAATAAAAGAACCAAACTGGCTAAATTTGTAAGTTGGGAAGCCGGTGACATCTAAGGAAAAAATTTTCGAATCTCCAAAGAAGGATCTGTGCACCATGTAAAAGAATTGCAGAGCAATCCAAATTAACCAGGCAATCCACAGCACAATTGTTCTCCCTATAAATACGAGTGCATCTTAAAATCATGGTAGAGTTGCTCCATCATATAACTAATACAAATTAAGTCTCAAAATATTTGACTATTTTTTTTTTAATATTTATTCTCTACAATCAACAGCTAATTAATTTATACAATCAACTATCAAGTACTGCTACCCTAAATGAATACCAGCCATATATACCCTATCTTTCTCGCAATTAGAAAATTATCAAAGGCCCCCTCAATTTAACATTGTTCATGTTAAATTGAAAACATTAATTTTTTAAAAAAACAAGGAAACATTAATATTACTTTTGTAAATCAAATTCACCCTAAATCAGTTATAATTAATATAACAAACATATTAATTACTAATCAAATTATGTTAATATTAATAGAACAAAATTAATTTTGTTTGCGAATATAAAGCTATCATATGGAGTATTATTTTGATATTTTGAGTAATATGATATAAATATAAGTTACCATAATTCTGCATATTAATATGATATTTTGAGTAATATGCATACAACTTCTTATGTACATATATTTTCTTTCTCATTTTCAAATTTTACTTTAGCTGTTAAGATAAATTTTGCTTTATGTCATAAACAATAAAAGATATTTTTGGAAATTCAAAAATTATACACATAAGAAAATTTTACTCATGTTTAATTAAAAAGTAATGTCTTCGACTAATTATTATGTATCAAATGATAAATAGCATAACTCAGTAGTGATTCTTTGATGAATCTGTACAAAGTACTAATTTTAATAACAAAAGGTTGAGTTTTTTAATTAAAAAATTTATTAACTCAGTGAAAAGAGTATGAGAATTATTCATTCTCGACAAATTGTTAAAAGTCACCTAACACAAAAATATTAAAATCTTTTTTAAAGCTGTTTGGGGAAGAAATGAGCAGATAAAAATATCACGTGTCAAAATAACATCTTATGGATAAGCCTGAGATCATGAAGGTATCTGGGGTATCTGGGGTACCCGGGATACCTGGGGTACCCAGGTATCTCAATCAAAGGAAAAAAGGATCATCAGAGAGATGTGAACAAAGGAGATGCTTTTTCTAGAAAGGGACCGATGGATTTTAGCGGAAAATGAGGAATCAACGAAAGAATATTGTGCTGAGGAGGAGGGGACAGCATCCTGCTACACCTGCAAGCAGGACGAAATCTGTTACAAGGACAGCAGGGACCACCCGACCTCCCCAGCTGCGCCTGAAAAATCTTAACCGCTTTGGCAGAAGTACGCGGGACCACCCTCCTACACCAAAAATAGACACGCGCCTCAGACTTGTTCTCCAAGCATATTTCCGGATATCCCAGTGGTCACACGTGTAAAAGATGACAAAACATCTGATAACGACCACGAGGGACGCCAATAAAATGACGCCAGGTGGCACGGTAACTGGGGTACCCCTTATAAATACTCAAGTTTTATTTCTCATTGGAGGATAACCAACAGATACAAAAAGGAGGCTGAGGTTTTCTTCTACCTTCAGCCGCCATTACAGAGGGCTTACAAGCTCTCTTACTTGAGATACCCCAACTCTGACTTGAGCGTTAGAGTGTGGTCGCCGGCCACCCCCAGCTCCACCTCTGACCTTATTTTCCTTGTTTCGCAGGTCTAAGGCGACTAAGCGAGCATTTGAAGTTCAAACCCCGACGTTCCTCCGCATCCACCACTCTCATCTTTTTCCTTCCTCACGATAATAAACTACAGCGGCCCACACACTACCGACCCAGCGAGGTACCCCAGCTCCATAACAAAAAAAAAAAAAAAATTTATTGTTCTTAGTTCGGTTTTGTCGCCCTCATTTTCATATACCCAAAATCAACTAAAAACAATTGGCGCCGTCTGTAGGGAGCGCACAAAAAGCCTCCTCACGGTACTAAGTTGGTCGGTACGTGTGCCCACACAACCATGGCACCCGATGTACCCACTGACGACATAATGCTAGGTCATGATGTATCGGAGAACCCCAGTGGTGATGAAAGGGGTGACTCAACAAGAAGGGTATCTCACGTTGACAAAGGCAAATCTGTCAAGCAATCAACTGGTATCCACATCAATGAAGAGCCCGTTTCTCATACGCACTTCGAAGATCTAGCCCACGCAATCCTTCGGGCTGTAGGATCCCGGGTACCCGAACCGGCTGCCCCACCTATGACTCAAGATATTCCACCCCCGCGAGGTGATAAGCAGATCATACCACGGTCCGACATACCAGAGGGTAGTAAGCCGAAACACGGACCATCGGGTACCTGATCAAAATTTCATACCAGCGGTTCTAGAGAGGAATGCTCCACCGCCTCTTGCTACTCTCGAAGTAGCCGGGGTACCAAGCGTAAACTCAAAACTCAAGGAGATCTCCGGCATAAACTGAACGCCAAAAGAGCCTCCCAAACAGCAGCAGCGTCCTCGGGGGCACCTGGGGTACCCCCAGAGTTTGTGGAGAAGGTGGAGTACCTCGAGGCTCAAATGAAGCTCCTCTCTGAGAAGCAGAATGTCACCAGTGTTCTAGCGCCAGTAACTTATAATTCGCCATTCATCATGGAGATCCAAACAGCAGCTTTGCCCGAGACATTCACCATGCCTCCAATACCACAATATGCGGGTACCTCAGATCCCGTAGAGCATGCCGAGTTATATCGCGACCAAATGTTGATTAAAGGGGTAGATAACAATGCAATGTGTCGGATGTTTCCACATACACTCACCGGCCCCGCCAAAGCTTGGTTCCGATCATTAAAAGGAGGTAGTGTATCCTCACTAGACCAACTCCTGGCAAGCTTCACCCAAGAATTTTCTTATGCTTCATCGCAAGAAAGCACAATTTCTAAGCTCGCCTTCATTAAGCAAGGAGAATCCGAGACTTTGGCTGATTACGTAACCCGGTTCCATCAAGAAGTATTGCGTACCGGAGCATTTGGCCAGCAACAAACTCTCACCCACTTTGAAAAGAATTTGCGGCTGGGGAAATTGTGGCAATCATTTCAAAAACATCGCCCACTCTCATATGGTGAAGCTCGCTCTCGAGCTTTGCAGCAAATAGCAATGGAGGAGAAGTGTCATCTGAAACGAGAGGAGGACAAAGTGGAAGCTGCAAAGAACAAGGAAAAACCAAAGAAGTCAGAAGCCCCCCAAGTAAGGGTACCTCGGCTGCCCAGCCCCGCCCGTGCTCCTTTGCGCAGAAAGAATTTTGGTGTACCCAGGGTACCTCGGGTACCCCCACCAACTAAGCCGCCTCCAATAGAACGACGGGAGCCTCAGGAAAAACCTCGGTATGATTCTTTTCACCCTCTGAATCAGTCTCCAGAGCAAATATTTTACCAGATCAGAAATACTGGCATGCTCCGGTCGCCTAAGCCTATACGGAAGTACCCCAACATGAAGCGTAGTTTAAAATACTGTGAGTTCCACGAGGATTTCGGGCATAGCACTGCTGAGTGCTTCAGTTTGAGGGAAGAAATTGAGTCACTAATTCTGAGTGGGTACCTCAAGGAGTTTGTGGCCGATATGCGTGAGGCGAGGAAGTCTCGAGAGCTCGATAAAGGAAAGCAAGTGGCTGACTCTAGTCCCGAAACTGAGGTACCCCAAGGATCCAAGAAAGGAGTTTATGTTCGAATGATCGCGGGCGGA
Organism: Murraya paniculata; assembly: GCA_030449075.1. NCBI lineage: Eukaryota > Viridiplantae > Streptophyta > Magnoliopsida > Sapindales > Rutaceae > Murraya > Murraya paniculata. Next base: position 1,053,828 of record JAEVFN010000034.1, on the reverse strand, counting down.
CCTACTCTCGCCGGCGAATCGAGACGGGCCATCAAGCGTTACAGCAGGTCGCTATCCCCGGGTATTCATACATGCAAGGATATCAACTTAGCTGATCAAAGTTTCGCCAAGGTACCTCAGGTACCCGAGCATCCGATTCCGATCCTTTTCACAGACAAAGATGCAGAGGGTGTCTCATATCCTCATGACGACGCCTTAGTCATAACTCTGAAAGTGGCTAGCGGCAGAGTAGCAAGGACACTCGTGGATACTGGCAGCTCTGTGGATATTATCTTCAAAAGCGCCTTGGATCAGCTGCTGATCAGATCACCAAGGATTACTCCATATGATACTCCACTCATTGGGTTCACAGGAGACATGGTCATCCCTAAAGGCATCATCACTTTGCCTATCACCATCGGTAAGGTACCCCATCGTGTCATTCATATGATTGATTTCCTTGTGGTGGATCACCCAGGTGCTTATAATATCATCCTCGGAAGGCCATTCCTAACCGCAACAAAAGCAGCCGTCTCCATGCATTATCTCACCATGAAGATTCCTACTGACGGGGAGGTTATCACCATCAAGGGAGATCAACAGTCCGCTTGAAGGTGCTATTCGATAATCTCTAAGATGAATTATCAGATTACCTCTAATAAGCTCCTAGAGGGGTACCCCCTGAGTGCAGGGTCATCAATTAGCCTACCCAAGTGAGCATTCAATGAACAACGGAGAGCTGACCGTGAGAAAGACCCGCGACCTACGGGTTCCCAGGAGCAGCAGGAGATCAATCCTATGGAGACGGATTTTCCAGCAAAGGGGGTACCCGAGGGTACCTCCTCATCATGCTTCCGGATCAATTGGGGAGGCGGAAGCCCCCCTGGACCCCCGGGTGCTGACAGAAGACAAGCGGGGAACACCTGCAGAGGAGCTTATTTCCGTCCAAATCTGTGAAAATGACCCAACAAAGATAGTTAAAGTCTGCTCGAATCTCCCCGACCAACACCGGGAGCAGCTCGTTCATTTTTTGAAGGAAAGTCTTGATGTGTTCGCCTGGTCCCATGCTGATATGCCGGGTATCCCGCCTTCCATCTCCTGTCATCGGCTCAATGTCAATCCCCACCACAAGCCGGTCAAGCAAAAACGCCGAACTTTCAACCAAGAACGTTACGATGCTATTGAACAGGAGGTCGATTGTCTACTATCAGCTGGATTCATTCGGGAGGCAGTGTACCCCGACTGGGTGTCAAATGTTGTTCTAGTAAAAAAGGCCAATGGCAAATGGCGTATGTGTGTGGACTTCACGGATTTGAACAAGTCTTGCCCCAATGATAGCTTTCCGCTTCCTCGAGTAGACCAGCTTGTGGACGCCACAGCCGGACATGAGATGCTCAGCTTCATGGACGCCTTCTCCGGCTACAATCATATCCCGATGCACGGACCTGATCAAGAAAAAACAGCCTTCATCACCAATCGCGGATTATATTGTTACAAGGTAATGCCGTTCGGCTTAAAAAACGCCGGTGCCACTTATCAACGATTGGTGAACAAGATCTTTAAGGATCAGATTGGGCGCACCATGGAGGTATATATAGATGATATGATCACAAAGTCTGTGAACGCCTGTGATCACGCGGGGCACCTCAGGGACACCTTCGATATTTTGAGGAAGCATCAGATGCGCTTGAATCCAGAGAAATGTGCATTCGTACAGCAGCGGGGGATAGAGGCCAACCCCGATAAAATCCGCGCAGTGTTAGACATGAGATCGCCTAGCACCATCAAAGAGGTTCAAAGTTTGGCAGGCCGGATAGCCGCCCTCAGCCGCTTTATTTCCAAAGCCACCGATCGATGCAAGCCTTTTTTCAAAGCTTTAAAGGCGGGTAAGAAGCTCCACTGGACCACTGAGTGTGAAGAGGCTTTCCAGAAACTGAAGGAGTACCTCGTTAATCCGCCACTACTCGCAAAGCCCGAGCCTGGTGAAACCCTTTTGTTGTACCTTGCCGTCTCCGAACATGCCACCAATTCAGTTTTACTCAGAGAGGATGAGGGGGTACAACGGCCTATATATTACACTAGCAGGGCTATGGTGGATGCAGAAAAAAGATACCCGGCCTCCGAAAAGTTAGTTTTGGCTCTGGTAATCTCTGCAAGAAAGCTACGGCCATATTTCCAGGCCCACACAATTGTCGTCATCACGAATCTTCCTCTTCGACAAATCCTCCAGAAATTGGACATGTCTGGAAGACTTCTCCGATGGTCTCTTGAGTTAAGTGAGTTTGACATTATTTACAAGCCTCGCTCAGCTATCAAAGCGCAAGCCGTTGCCGACTTCATTGCTGAGTTCGCCTACGGCTCGGGGGAAGAAGGGATCCCGGGGTACCCGAACGAGACCACACTGGTGGCAGAAGGGGAGCATGTTTGGGAAATATATGTGGACGGCTCCTCTAACTCACATGGGAGTGGCGCCGGGGTGATCATCATCGATCCGGAAAAAGTGAAGCTGTACTATGCCTTACAATTCGGATTCAAGGCTTCGAATAATGAGGCCGAATATGAAGCCATAATAGCCGGGCTAAGGATGTCTAAAACCTTAGGGGCAAAAAAGATCCACATCAAAAGCGACTCTCAGCTGGTGGTAAGCCAAATCACCTCAGAATACCAAGCTAAAGAAGAAAACATGAAGGGGTACCTCGAGAAAACTAGAGAGTTGATGTCCCAGTTTGCGGATGTCAAAATCGAAAGGGTACCGCGGGTAAATAATTGTGAAGCTGATAATCTCGCCAAGATGGCATCCCTCGGAGCAACCCAATCAGCGGGTACCATCACTACCGAGTATATACCTACCCCCAGTATTAGTCCGCCAGAGCCGGTTGAAGTAGGATCGATGTCCACCGGGGTACCTTGGATGGAGCCTATTGTAAAGTACTTAAGGAACGGGGACTTGCCCTCGGACAAGGGCGAAGCGAGAAGGCTGAAGTATAAAGCGTCGCGGTATTGTCTCATTCAGGATACCCTATACAGAAGAAGGTTCACTCTCCCTTACCTAAAATGTTTAGGAAACCAGCAAGCTGAGTACGTCATGAGGGAGATACACGAAGGAGTTTGTGGCAATCACTATGGGGGAGGATGCAAGGAATATGGTTAGGAGTTGTGACAAGTGCCAGAAATTTGCTAAGGTACCCCACCTTCCCCCAGAGAAGTTAACACTCATATCTTCCTCTTGCCCTTTTGCCATGTGGGGGGTGGATCTCATTGGCCCATTGCCAACCGGGAGAGGGCAGTCCAAATACGCAATTGTGGCGGTTGATTACTTCACAAAATGGGTAGAGGCGGAACTATTAGCAAGTATCACGGAAAGGAAAACCACTGAGTTTATTTGGAAGAATCTCATTTGCAGGTATGGTATTCCAAATGCCATAATTAGCAACAACGGGAAGCAATTCGACAATGAGAAATTTCGATGTTTTTGCTCGGAGCTTGGAATAGCAAATCGGTTCGCCTCTCCAGCCCATCCACAATCTAATGGGCAGGTGGAAGCTGTCAATAAAATTATCAAAGGTATCCTGAAGAAGAAACTTGAGGAAAGGAAGGGAGCTTTGGTAGACGAGCTACCCGGCGTTCTTTGGGCTTACCGCACAACTCAGAACACCTCCACCGGAGACACCCCTTTTTCCCTCGCCTTCGGGACTGATGCAGTAATTCTAGCAGAGATAGGGGAACCTTCTCACAGGACTACGTACTTCGATGAAACCGAAAATGCTTCTTTGATTACATCCAGTCTGGACCTCGTGGCAGAGAGAAGGGCTAAAGCGGAACTGAGGGCCGTAGCGTACCAACATCGAATTTCAGATCTATATGATAAGAAAGTACGACACAGGTCATTTAATAAGGGAGATCTGGTTCTGCGAAGGGTAACTCAGAACACTCGGGTACCCTCTGATGGCTCTTTCGGAGCAAATTGGGAAGGCCTGAATCGTGTAGACAAGCCGATAGGGTCTGGAGCATACAGGCTACTCCATATGGACGGGACAATTGTGAAGCACCCCTAGAATGCTACAATACTGAGAAAGTACTACTGAGTGGAGGACAATGTCTTAATCCTCGCCACTTACTTTATCTATTTCTTATATTCTCCCTTTTATTGTTTACAACGAAGTTCGCCATGAAAGGTACCCCGGGTACCCTACGAGATCAATAGAAATTTTCAGTTCTTACAGCTCCAAAGAAAAGATATTTCCATGAGATCAAGATAAGATAATTTGCATTCTCCTTAATTACGAAATATGGCCACGATTCAATTTTCGCCACTCATATTCATTATCATATATGCGCCAGCCAGTTTCAATTAGAGGATAAGTAAGGTACCCGAGGAGTCTGACCTATCTGGATCATGAAGATCTACTCAAGGTCAGCACCCCAAGGATGGAGTACACCGGCATACCTAAACAAACATGAGCCTCCGTCAAGGTATGCACACATCCACACCTCCATTTGTTTTACTTAAACCAAGTAAAAAATAAAGCAAGTCCAAAATAAGCGGCAATCACGAGAGCTGAATGCCCAAAAAAAAAAAAAAGAGTAAGCGAGCAGTCACTGCTGTTTGCATAATGTTTTCAAAAGAGATCAGGATAATGTCCTCACCCAGAACAACTACCAAAAGAAGAGGTACCTGGGGTACCCTACTACAGAAATACAAACATCAAAAGAGGAGGTACCTGAGGTACCTAGTTGAGTTTATCACAAAAGTCTCATGTGAATAACAGTCAAACTACACCAAAGCAATATCAATCCAAGAAGGGATGGTCATCCCCGCCACTTCTCTCCGCAGCGGGCTCGGTAGGATTCGCCGACGTTGCGGAAGAACGTCCCTCAGTGGCTGCAACTTCTGGAGGTAGCTCAGCATGGGGTACCTGGGGTACCCCGGAAGACCTCTCTGGACTCTGGGAAGAAGAAGCCCTCAACCCCTTTCTGTCTTCAATCGCTTTCAGGATGGCCGCCTTGTTCACCCGTTTCTCCACACGGGGTACCTCCAGCCTAGGGTCAGCACTCCAAACCTCCGTCATAATGTGAGTGAAAGCTTTGTCCAACATGTCTCTCTCGCGAGACAACAACTCCTCATTCTGAGCCTCCGCCTCTTCAAGATCCTTAGATATGCGGGAGTTATCTCGGGAAAGATCATCCAAGCACCCCTTCAAAGCCCTAACTTCTTCAGCAAGTTTCTCCTCACGAGAACGACTCTGCCTGAGCTCCTCCCTCAGTTTCTCAGCCTCCATTTGTGCGCCTGAGATGCCGCTGAAGTCCCGAAGACTGTGGCTAAGATAAAAGGCCGCCTACAACAAAAAAAAAAAAAGAAGAAGAAGAAGAGAGGCGCCATTAAAACAAAAAGAAAAGCAAGAGATGGGGGAAGGAAAGAAAAGTACTCACATCATGGCAAGCCTTGAGTGCTCGGCTATAGCGCTCACTTAAATCGAGCTTGTCCGCCTCTAACGCTATGTCCGGAGAAACACACTCGGAAGTATGAAGGAAACAATCCTTCAAATGAGATAGCGTTTTGTTCACAATCGGATCAAGCTCCCCTTCCACAAGATCTCCAGACACAGTAAACAGAGAGCTAAGTTTCGTCTTACGAGCAGTAGATGTTCCTCCGAAGGAAGAGCTATGTGGCCTGGTTTTGGTACTCGGAATGAGGGGAGGCCAGGTGCCTTTTGAGGAGGCACCTTGGGTACCCGAGTAACTACCGCTCAGACGATTGAAGAAGGCATCAAAATCTTCATGAAGAGGATCCATATCTGAGAGTCACCATGCACAAATAATAAGAGGAGATCAACAAAAAAAAAAAAAAAAAGAGAAAGAAGGGGGAAAAGTGAAAAGCCAAAGCGACGGTGAGGTACTCCGCTAGACACGCGAAGGCGGGGTACCCCAGAAATACCATAAGGCCATACATAAATCACCACTTAGAGAAGATGGGAGACTCTCACCGATTAAACCAGCTCTCACCAATCGGACCACACTCAGCACGTCCTTGTCACCTTGTAAAGTTCGGAATCTCTCTACGAACTTGCTTACTTCTCGTCCCACCTCCTGCACAGGGCACGCTCCTTTGGTCCAAATAATATCTGCAAAGTTCCAATATCTGCACAGGGCACGCTCCCAGGGGCAATCCTCATATCACTAAATACTCTCCTAAAAAAAAGGATGAAGGGGCAGTCGAAGACCTAGGTCGAAAAGGTCAATGTGCAGGGCTATGCCGTCAGATTGGGGATGTTCAGGACACTCTCCTCTACGGGGAACACGAAGTTGGACGCATGGAGGTATGCTGTACCTAACTCTAATCCTCTCTAGGTCCTCAAGGGTTGCTTTCCTACCCCCTAATGAGTGAAGCTTGCGAGGTTCAGAATAAGGGATAGGGGGAGGCCTGGGGATATCAGCTGAGGGAGGGGATTTGGCTCTGGGGTTTTTGGCTCGGGTTTTCCTACGGGTTTGGGCAGCCGTTTTCTGGCCTTTAGGTTTAGATCCGTGAGCAGGATCAATTCGGGATAATCTAGGGCTGTTACTCTTAGGACTACCCAAAGGGGACCCGTCGTCGTCACTAATAGAGACATAAGGAAGCTCAGGGGAGGGAGTACCCTTGTCCGACCTTTTAACCGCGCCACGACCTTTTAACCCAATACTCTTCTTTCCCATTACTCTTTCCTAAACACACAACACAAATAAGAAAAAAAGGAACCTCCACATCAAAAACCCGCAAGCCCCGTAACTTCATTCCACATCCACCCCAAAACATACACCACAGTTCGCAAATCCAAAATACACACATGAAAATGGGAGCGTAAACTCTTTGCAACACACCAACCAACCAGCCAACCACATTTTCGGAATAAAATAAACAGAAGGAAGAATGGTACCTGAGAAGCCGCTGAGTTGATGAGAGTTCGGCCGGTAAAGAATGAGTTCGAGTAAATATGGCTGCAATCACCGAGCAGGAAGGGTGAAAATCAAAATCAAGATCAGCATTTGCAAATAAGTTAAAAAAAAAAAAACCGAGAAGACAAAGCAACACGGTGGCCATCGTGAGACACCAACCGGATCCAACGCCGCCGCGTGTCAAGGAGGCCCCACCAGCCAAGATCCGACGCCGAGAAAGCCTCACCGACCAGATCTGACGCCGCCGCGCGAAGAAAGCTCCACCGACTGAGATCCGACGACGCAGCAGCTCCACCAGGCTCGACACCAACCGCCGCGAGAACCACCGAAGGAAGCAAAAGGAAAAAGAGAGGAAAAAGAACGAGAGGAAAGACCGAAAGGAGGAAAGGAAAAATAGCAGAAGAAAAATGGCAAGGAAAGGGAAAAAAGGGAGCAAATGAAGAGGCGGTTTAACTTTTTGTTTTTCTTTCATGAAGGAAGAGAAAATAAGGGCCAATATTAATGGTAGGAGGAACGATGACTGACAAGAAGTGAGACTTTGATCAGAAGAAGTACGAAACGTCTGCAGAAAGAGTCTGACTTTTTTCAAAATTCAAAAGCATAGGAAAAAGAGGGAACAAGTACCGCCACATATTAACTGCCTTCAAAGTTTCTTTTTGCCTCAATTATTTTCGCCAACAAAGAAACTAGGGGGGTGTTGTTTGGGGAAGAAATGAGCAGATAAAAATATCACGTGTCAAAATAACATCTTATGGATAAGCCTGAGATCATGAAGGTACCTGGGGTATCTGGGGTACCCGGGTATCTCAATCAAAGGAAAAAGGATCATCAGAGAGATATGAACAAAGGAGATGCTTTTTCTAGAAAGGGACCGATGGATTTTAGCGGAAAATGAGGAATCAACGAAAGAATATTGTGCTGAGGAGGAGGGGACAGCAACCTGCTACACCTGCAAGCAGGACGAAATCTGTTACAAGGACAGCAGGGACCACTCGACCTCCCCAGCTGCGCCTGCAAAATCTTAACCGCTTTGGCAGAGGTACGCGGGACCACCCTCCTACACCAAAAATAGACACGCGCCTCAGACTTGTTCTCCAAGCATATTTCCGGATATCCCAGTGGTCACACGTGTAAAAGATGACAAAACATCTGATAACGACCACGAGGGACGCCAATAAAATGACGTCAGGTGGCACGGTAACCGGAGTACCCCTTATAAATACTCAAGTTTTATTTCTCATTGGAGGATAACCAACAGATACAAAAAGGAGGCTGAGGTTTTCTTTTACCTTCAGCCGCCATTACAGAGGGCTTACAAGCTCTCTTACTTGAGATACCCCAACTCTGACTTGAGCGTCGGAGTGTGGTCGCCGGCCACCCCCGGCTCCACCTCTGACCTTATTTTCCTTGTTTCGCAGGTCTAAGGCGACTAAGCGAGCATTTGAAGTTCAGACCCCGACGTTCCTCCGCATCCACCACTCTCATCTTTTTCCTTCCTCACGATAACAAACTACAGCGGCCCACACACTACCGACCCAGCGAGGTACCCCAGCTCCCCAACAAAAAAAAAAAAAAATTTATTGTTCTTAGTTCGGTTTTGTCGCCCTCATTTTCATATACCCAAAATCAACTAAAAACAAAAGCTATCTTTTGATTCGGCCAACATAAAGGAAAGGAAAGGAAAATCTTCCAGATCTTTATTGTCGTCTAGTGAAGTGATCTGAAAAAAAAAAAAAAATACTTTGATGTTGTGGATTTTCGGAGTTGAATACATTTATATAGGGGAGGATTAGGAGTCCCTCTTGTTAACATAAATTTTACACAAAATCTAAAGGCTTAAATCATTAGAGTTGATAAAATTTAACACGACCTGATTATCCGATACGAATACGATACGAATAAATAGATATAGATCGCTAAATTCGACACGATTATTAAATAGATCGAGTTCGAATTGACACGATTTTTTTCATGTCGGATTAGGATTAAAGTTCTTAACCCATTTATCCGAACAATGACACGATTATATTTTATATTTTAAATTAATTTTTAAATTTTTATTATTAAAACTCAAATATTAGACATGATTCTCTTTTTTTTTTAATTTTTTTTAAAGACAGATATATATAGTGTTTTATTTATAAATTTTTATATAAATTTAGAACTTCAATAGCGTAAATGTGTAAAATATTGATACACATGTATATATGTATATTTGATGATATCGATATATAATATTATTTACATATATATAATTTAAGCTTTAAATAGTATAAATGTGTAATAGTTTAGGGGGTGTGTGTGTAATATTTATTAAATATATAAATATTAAACAGATTATTGGTTATCCTGTTTATTTTTCGAATTTTAATATTTTAATACGATTATTAAATGAGTCGTGTTTGTGTCGACTTAAATTTGATACGACATAAAACTGACATGACACGAACACGACCTGATGACTCATTTTGGCAGCTCTATAAATCATGATTAATCCAATGGCTGAAATTAAAGTTAATTTGAATTTCTTTCTTAATGCAAATCTAGATTTAATAAAATCTGTAAAAAAAAATTAAATGAAAAAAGAATAGGAGAATTTTAATTACGAAATACGAGCTTTCTTCTTTTCTTGATGTCTATGTCAACTGAGGACCTCGACCGGGTGCGAGAGGGAGAGAGAGGCGATTTCGAACAAAATTATATTTATAACCTATTGTTAAGTGCCTTCACAGAGACCTTCCCCAACGCACGCACGCACGCACCCAACACATCGCTATCGTCCTCTCGCTCGCCGTCGAGAAAGAATCACGATCAATGGAGTCAACAATTGAATCAAACCCTAGACTTCAATCAGAACCCGTTGTTACTGCAAGAAACCTAAATCCCGATTCATAAAACCTGCCCAAAACCCTAGCTTCTCCCGATTCTCAAAATCCCCAATCGGCCTCCGAAAACGGCCATGACAAAAACAATAAGAACAACGGTAGCAATAATAATAACGTCGCAGCAGCCGAATCCATTAATCAAAAGCCATTGCTTTCAGAAAATGGTCTAACCAACACTCATTCGGGCACCGATAAGGACCAATCTGACAATGAGAACACCACGAGCATACAACGACGTCGCAGCAGGTGGGACCCACCGCCATCGGAATCAGGCGGCATGAAAGGTAATAACAAGAGTGTCATGCAACAGAGAGATTGAATAAAGAGAGACAGGAGATTATATCTCAGATTATTAAAAGAAATCCGGCATTTAAGCTTTAAAGTTGGGGTTGAAGCTGACCTGTCTCAGCTTCCACGACTCGGCCACAATGGTCGCTCTGGAAGGTTTTGTGTTCGTCGTCTTCCTCCTTTCAGCTACTGAAAGGACTGTGAGGGTTGTGAGTGCTAGCGTTTTGAGGGAGAGCGGAGACAAGAGACTATTTCAACACTCGAGCAAATTTTTTGCAAGTACTGATAATTTAATTATTTGATGTACAATCATGAAACGACATTGAAACGATGTCGTTTCATGCATAGTAGCAACTAACAAATATTTTATATTTAATGGAAAATATTAATTAAAACGATGCAGTTTGAGGGTGATATTTTTATAACTAAATTTATTTTAAAAAATTAAAAAATAAATAAGGAATTGTACTTGACATGTGTTTATCATGAAATAATATCATGTTATTAACACGATATAAGGAATTGTACTTGACATGTGTTATTAACAACACATATATTCTAAAATAAAAATATATGTTATTAATATATTCTAAAATAATAACACATGTCAAATAAAAATATATGTTATTAATATATGTTATTAACACTATCATTAATATATGTTATTAATATATTATTAAAACACGAAAACATGATATTTTAGAATATATGTTATTAACACGCGTTTTTTAGTAGTGTTAAGGGTTGTAATAATGAGTTTTCAAAAGTTTGATATAAGTTGATATTTGAAAAAATAACAGAGGGTTACAAATAATTATCTTTAATATTATAATTGTTTTTAAGTCATAAAAAAGGACTTGGAATATCTACCTGTAATGATGGGGGCAGCGACAATACCTGCATGCATCACATACATACAAGTAAAAAAATATAAAAAACATATTTAAAAATAACTAAATAATAATAAATAATATATTTTTAAATATAATAAATAAAACAATAATTATTTTAGTATTAAAGGTCACATAATAATAAAAAATTATTTTTATAATAATAAAAAATGAGTTTCAAGTTTAATGATCTTAATTTCAAGATTAACGGTAGCAGTTCCATATTTATTGGTTCATTATTTGCAAGATTTTGATTGTTGCAAGTTAATGATCCCACATTTCATGTTTATTACACTAAGTTTCAAGTTACTTTGATTTAAAGTTAAATGGTCCTGATTTCAAGAGTAATGATATATGTTTCATATTTATTGGTCCATAACTCGAATAGCTCTCGGGGTTGTAAGTTAATGATCCTATGTTTTATGTTTATTGCCCCAAGTTTCAATTTAATTTGGTTCCAAGTTTAATAGTCATAATTTCAAGAGTAATGGTAGTAGTTTCATATTTATTGGTCCATAATTTGTGCTACTGCAAGAGTTGCAAGTTAATGATCCAGTGTTTCATGTTTATTGCACTGAGTTTCAAGTTACTTTGGTTTCAATTTTAATGGTCCTGGTTTCAAGATAATAGTAGGCGTTTCATATTTATTGGTACATAATTTGTATCACTGCCAGGGTTGCAAGTTAATGATCCTACATTTCATGTTTATTGCCCTAAGTTTCAAGTTAATTTGGTTTCAAGTTTAATGATCGTAATTTCAAAATTAATGGTAGGTATTTCATATTTATTGATCTATGATATGTAGGACATTCGAGGTTGCAAGTCAATGATCCTATGTTTCATGTTCATTGCCCTAAGTTTCAAGTTATTTTGGTTACATGTTCAACGGGTCTTGGTTTCGAGATAATGGTAGATGTTTCATATTTATTGGTACAAAATTTGCATCACCATTCGAGTTGAAAGTTAATGATCCTACATTTCATGTTTATTGCCCTGAGTTTCAAGATACAACAGTTTCAAGTTTAATGATCCTGATTTCAGGACTAATAGTAGGTGTTTCATATTTATTGGTCCATAATTTGTATCACTGTCAGAGTTGCAAGTTAATGATCCTATGTTTCATGTTTATTACCCTGAGTTTCAAGTTAATTTGGTTTCAAGTTTAATGATCATAATTTCAAGATTAATGTAGGTGTTTCATATTTATTGGTCCATGATATGTAGGACATTGGGGGTTGCAAGTCAATAATCCTATGTTTCATGTTCATTTCCCTAAGTTTCAAGTTATTTTGGTTATATGTTTAATGGTCCTGGTTTCAAGATAATGGTAGACATTTCATATTTATTGGTCCATAATTTGCATCATTGTCAGGGTTGCAAGTTAATGATCCTACGTTTCATGTTTATTGCCCTGAGTTGCAAGTTACGATGTTTTCAAGTTTAATGATCCTGATTTCAGCACTAATGATAGGCATTTCATATTTATTGGTTCGTAATTTGTATCACCGTCAGGGTTGCAAGTTAATGATCCTATGTTTCTTGTTTATTGACTTGAGTTTCAATTTTCTTTGGTTTCGAGTTTAATGATTCTAATTTTAAAATTAATGGTATGCATTTCATATTTATTGCTCCATAAACTGCATCACTATCAGGGTTGTAAGTCAATGATTCTATGTTTCAAGTTTATGCTCTAAGTTTCAAGTTACTTTAATTTCAAGTTTAATGGTCCTGATTTCAATATTAATGGTAAGTGTTTCATATTTATTAGATCATAAATTTCACCATTGTCAGTTTTGCAAGTTAATGATTATGAGTTTCATGTTTATTGCCATATGTTTCAAGTTACTTTGGTTTCAATTTTAACAGTCCTTATTTCAAGAATAGTGGTTGAAGTTTCATATTTATTAGTTTATAATTGGCATCACTGTCAGGGTTATAAGTTAATGATCCAATATTTCATATCGATTGGCCTAAGATTCAAGTCACTGTCGTTTCAAGTTTAACTGTTATAATTATAAGATTACTGGTAGGTGTTTCATATTTATTAATCCATTATTTGCAATGGTTTATTTTATTATAAATTTATGATTCCATGTTTCATGTTCATTGCCCAGATTTCAAGCTAGTTTGGTTTGAAGTTTAATGGTCCTAATCTCAGGATTAATGGTAGGTGTTTCATATTTATGGTTGATCAATTTTTTTCTTCTTTTCTTTTCTTTTTTTTTTTTTATATGGTCCATCACTTCCGCTGAAGGCCGGCCAAAGGCCATGAAGGCTCGGCCCAAGTTCGGCTCCTTCAAGGTAAAAAATATAATAAGGATGCACTAGGATATATTATATGTTATAAGCCGCCATTTTGTACAAAAATTTAACATGAGTATTACAAGAAGATTAGTACATTTAACAACAGTCATCGTACTAATATTATTTACTTAGTCTTGAATCTAACCATTCAATTGATCACCATATATACCGCAACTTATCAACAACTAAACTTTTGGATCGACATTAATGAAACTGTAAGAAATAAGGTAGCAAATGCAGTTTGTTTAAGCCTCCTATAATTCAACATCTAAAGATTCGCAACATGGTCGCATGAGAAAGTGGTGGACCATCTTTGTAATTTATATTTTTTGTTAATAATAATGTGGGAGATTGGAGGAGAGAAGAGACCTTTAGGTTGGGGAGAGGCCAACAAAGAGGGACCCATTTGAAAACTTTATGTTGTTTTGATTTGTTAGGACACTTAGACCTATTTCAGTGGTTTAATTATTCAAATACAAAGTTCACTTGTCTCGTCACCTCTTGGACTCTTAAAGTTGTCAAATGATGAGTTTGCATGAGTGATGAAGGGTTAATAATTAAAGATACATAAGATCAGCTTCATAATGATCAACAAAGGCAAATTCATAACAAGTACATTGACATATATAAGAAATATTTCATTGTGATAAAATTGGAGACATGTACACTGTTTTGCAGGGGGATTAATAGAGGGGAGAAGGAAAAAAAATACGTGAAGAGAGATGATTATTACTCCAAAGATTATAACTCCAAAGTTCAGGGAGTTTGAGGAGCAATTGCATATGATGCAGCAGTTGGGGCAACAGCAGCAGTAGCAGCTGCGTATGCTGCATAGGCAACAGCAGTTGCTACTGCTTATACCGTATAAATGGGTTGCTCCAGCAGCATAACAGCTGTTGCTGCTTATGCTACATAGCAGCAGCTTTAGCAGCTGTTGCTGCTGGAGATGCATAGGCAACAGCTCCAACATAGCTGCTGTTGCAGCTACTGCTTATGCTGCATAGGTAGTTGCTGTTGCTACATAAGTAGCTGCTTATGCATATGCAGTAGCAGCCACAGCAGCAACAGTTGAAGAAACACCAGCAATTAAACCAACAATTCCCAACATTGAGACAACTAATGGCACCAACTCTTTCAGACTCCATCCCCTCAAATACAACAACACTCTTCACACAATGCATAGATACGAATTCCACACAAACATAAACAAAATGTGACTTCAGGAAATGGAGCATATAAAAAAATTTCGACAAAAATGAAGTGTGCAAATTATTGTAATTCAATAGTTCAAGCAATAGAATTAAAATGTCACATTATTGCAATGTACTTGAAATGCAATAAGGCTAAATATAGACAAATAAATATAATATTTTGTGTCACATAACAGTCTGTAGAACACCGTTGTTGAGTTTAATAATATTCAAAAGTCGGGCTAAAGCAAAATCCCACCAAAATCAACAGTAAACATCACCAAGCTCAAATAAATCTGGCTGCTGCAGTGGGTCTACTAGTGGATGTGGGGAAGGAAACACTATAACCTCGAAGAGCTGTCGTTGAGCATCAAGGATGGCTTGTTGGCCAGTGAAAAACTGTTGTTGCTGGTTAGAAATGCGCTGTTGCTCTTCAAAAGGTCGCCGCTGCTTGTCCAGTATATGCTGCTGAAATTGGATCTGCTGTTTGGATAACGTGCAAACCTCTCCCAATAGCAGCTGAGTCGAATCATCAATGGATGTTGGAGCATATTCTACTGGCACAAGAGGAGGAGCTGGAGGTCGTTGGCAGGTATAGAAATCCAGCAGTTGATCCGCAGGTACAACGTCGTTGATCATCCGTCGATCTGAAAAAGCAATGAGGATATATCTGTTTTTGATCGAACTATCTTTAACCCATTCCCATTCTTCCAATCAAACCCTAAACTGAGAATAACATCATCCCGCAATTTCTTCGAGGTGTCAAATGCGGGCTCATCAATTGGAACTCTAAAATGCTTAAGGATTCGAGTAATAAATTGACCAAAGGCAAAAGACCGATTATTGATGGCAGGAATGCTAAGCATGTGCCCAAGGATGACATACCTAAAATTTACTTTACGACCCCGTAAGATACAGTTTAATAAGCCCACATCTAGACGCTTGACATGGTGAGCATACCCCCCAGGAGTGACCACATGCTGAAGTATGCTTTGTAGGATCTGGACTTGCAAACACAAATATTGGGTAAGAAATTTAATATTGTGTACATCATCAGATAAATCAAAGCGCCTACAGATGTTCTTAACACCATTAACATGGGTATATATCGTGAAGTTTAGATCCTTCATAGATGAGTATAATTCCAACCCTTCATCTTTTGTTCCTAGGATTGTATTTAGGTCAGCGACATCAAATTCAATTGGAATGCCTTGTAATCATTTGATTTTTTTTTTTAGCAGAAGTATCCATGTTTGAGTAAAAGACATTCACAGGACTACAACATTCAAGGCGTTAGACCATCCCATACTTGCAATTCCTTAAGCTTCTTATTGCAAATAGAAAGACTATCCATATAATCCATATTGACAAAGTAAGAGGGTAATATCGTGCAGGGCATGAATCGGTCGTAGAATGATTTGCCATTGAGGTAGTTGGAAAGTGCATTGAATTAAAGTCCGGGATGTCATTAGGATTGTCTGCAGGGTTTTGCCGTTTTTTCTTACCCACATGCTTCCCCTGTTTCCCCCGTGAAGTTTCACCACTAGCGATGGAAACCAAAATCTAATTCTTAATAAATTTTGGTGAATTAGGTCAAGGTGAACTGATTAGATAACACAAAAATGGGTTATAAATCAATGTGGGTGAGTAATTTCAGCAACAAGGGGTGAATGAGGAGTCAATTTGGAGGAACAAATATACGGCCGAATGAGGAGTTAATTTCAGCAACAAGGGGTGAATGAGGAGTCAATTTGGAGGAACAAATATACGGCCGAATGAGGAGTCAATTTGGGATCTTCGGATGTAGGTGATAAAATCATGATTAACTAATTGAATTTTAACATTTAAAGGAAGAAAAATGATGAGGAGTCACCTATTTTGTTGTTAATGACTGAAAATAGGTTTGAATTTGGTGTAGATGGTGAGCGAGGCTGTTGTGGTTGTGTGAAGAGGAAACCTTAAAGCTAGCCTTTTTAGTTAAGCGACTAGCCGATATCAATTGGCATGCAATGTGGATTGAAAACGGCTAGGCGTCTAAATGAAACGGCTAGCTGTTTTTATGTTGCATGTCTCTGGAAAGAAAACGGCTATCCACTTCCTTTAAAGAGGCGAGCCGTTTTCGTTCTAGAGAGCTTACAACGGGAAAATGGCTAGTCACTGCAACTAAGAGGGTAGCCGTTTCAAGGAAGCATGCTCTCTAGAATGAAAATGGCTAACCTCTTTAAAGGAAGCGAATAACCATTTTTGTTACAGAGAGCATGCCACACGAAAATGGCTAGTCGTTGCAATGAAGAGGCTAGCCATTTTCATGTGACTTGCTCTCTGGAATCCAAAGGGCACGCCCATTGGAATCAAGCAACTGTCCTTTTTCATTTCAGAGAGCATGTTACTTGAATTGGCTAGCTATTTCTAGGAAGCGACTATCCATTTTTTTATATCACAAATAACATTTACTTTTTGAGTTCACCAACCCAGGCACCAACTAAACCCCATCATTAATAGTGACATTAAATGTTTAATTCATGAGTTTTTTTACAGGGAAGACCTTGCCCATTTTCAACCTCCGTAGATGGTAGAATATTGATGTAAGATCAACGAACACTATGACAACAACTTCGGATGTGGGAAGCATTTTTGCATGGGGTTTAGACCTTAATGATGATGAATCATCAGAATAGGAAACCCATGAAGGTCAAGATAACCCCATTGGATGATAATGGGATCGAAAATGTTACAAGTGCAGGTATGTCATTACCCACACAAATTGGCGATCGCAATGAGTATTTTGGGGATATATCTGGTACAATATCAGTTATTCATTCAACCCCCAATCTATCCACCAATAGTGACCATTTCAATGGCTGTTCACGTATAGTATAAAAATTATACTAAGTCTGTTGGATTTTCTGTCAGAAAGGACGAGCTTTGTCGTGATAGTAAAAGTGGTAAAGTTGCAAGTCATAGATGGGTTTGCTTGGGGCAAGGATATAAGTTAAACAAATAGATCAAGAAAACAGATAGAGTGAGGGAACCAAGGGGCTTTACTCGTAACGGGTGCAAAGCTCAACTTCGAGTGAAATACAACAAGTTGAAAGGGAAGTTCATGGTTACTAAATTCATTGTTCAGAACACTCATCGATTGGTTGAACCACATGAGACATAATTTCTTCGTCGCATAGACTTTTGAATGATTCTGATTTTGCTCATGCAAAGGCGTTGCCAAAATTTGGTGTGAAAGTGTGCCAGTTCATGGACTATAAGTCTCACAAAGCAGGAGGGTTTCATCATGTTGGGTATACGGGTAAGGACATACAGAACCGAATAAATGCAAGTCAACATGCCCAAATTATTAAGACTGATATAGAATCTGCCATCGCACACTTATCTGTAACAGCTTATTATGATGCTAGAGTGTACTTTGAGTACACATTGGATGACGAAAATAGACTACGGAACTTGTTATAGACTGACACTGTTGATAGGTACAACTACGAAAAATTTGGAGATGTTTTAGCATTTGATGCAACATATAAGAAAAATGCATACAACAAACCTTTGGTTGCATTCGTCGGTGTTAATACAATTATTATTGTATTTGGATTTACATTACTAATTGATGAAATTGTTAAATCATGTACATGGCTTCTACAGGCTTTTTTGTCAGCAATGACCTCAAGTATCATAACTGATGGTGATAAAGCCATGTCGAAGGCTATTAAAACAGTCACGGTTGGATGTGTAAATCACTTGTGCTGTTGGCATCTTGAGAGGAATGCCTAAGCAAATGTGAACAAAAATGAGTTCTCATCAAAATTTCGAGAGTTAACGTTCAAACCAATGTCCACTGATGAGTTTGAACGAGTAGTCTATGATCTAGGACTAGACTAAAATCCTTGGCTTCAAAAGATGTATGCAAATTAGGGAAAATGGGCATAACTTATTTGAAAGGTACATTTTTCGCTGGAATGCAAACCACCCAAAGGTGTGAGAGTTTGAATTCTTACTTGGGTCGATTTGTTGAACACAAGCTCAAATTATACGATTTTATTAGACAAATTCATCGTGCATTGTATTCCATTAGCCGCAAAGAAGTCCAAGATGAGTTTGACACAAACCACACAGCCCTTGTCCTTATAACATATCTGCACAACATTGAAAAACATGCGTCGGAAATATATACAAGGAATGTATTTCAGTGGGTTCAAATGGAGATCCTTGGCGAAGCCGCACTCATTATGCTTCAGTGTGCCAAGACTAGTGATTCCCATATCTATACTCTTGACTAAATTTCAACAGCCTGAATGAACATGCATAGTGGTGTTTTATAGCGAAAAAGTTGATATCAGTTGTTCATGCAAGATGATGGAATTTGCAGGTATTTCGTGTAGGAATATATTTCACGTCATAAAGTTAGAGCAACTAGTTCGTATACCAGCTATCTTGATTCTTGCTCGATGGACCAAATCAGCGAAGGTCAGTACAGTGATGAAAATGACTACTGCAGCCCCACATATCGATAAAGAAGTGTCAGAAATAGCAAAATTCGGCTTATTGTCAGTAGCATGTAATAATCTTTGTCTTTTCGCTATAAAGAATGAACACAGTTATACGATAGCGTTAGAAGAGATTCAACGGTTGACAGTTCGCTTTACAAATGCTTGTCGATGATGAATCAACGAAGCAAGCCAAATATTGCATACTGCAAGGAGGTTTGAAGTTGAAAGACCCAATCGTTGTTAATACTAAAGGTTATGCCAAAACCACAAAACATGTGGGGCTAAAAATGGCAAATGCGGTCAATGTTTTCAACTTGGGCATACAAAACAGACTTGCCAATTAAATCCATGAAAGCGCGTATAGCCTAATGAAAGTGGTTACAGTGTTGGCGTTAGAGCTTGTGCATCCAATGACGCTACATCAATGGCTTCTAATTACAATGTTTTTACACTAACAGATTGGATGGCATTGTTGATTACTTACTGCTTATTGCTATAGGTGTCAATGGGCAAGTGTACACAACAAGTAATATGCTGATGAGTATTTAAACCGTCTTTATAGAGCTTGATATTATAGGATTCACAGAAGCAATTTTAATAGTGCAATTTCAATCTAAATTAAAATAAAAACAATTAATGAAATTGACTAAATTAAAGATGCAACAGACAAAATGCAATAAGGTAAATTCTCAAATCAAACACAGAGACAAAAAAAATGAAAAAGGAGTAGTTGAGTATTTAAACTCACTTAATGGTTTTGTATGGTTTTTCAATTACAGTACCGTTGCTACAGCATCTACTACAGCACTGGTCAGAATCCCTCATGCATCCTCAGATGTCACTTGTTGGAAATTTTATATCTCAACGCAACCTAACAATGACCAGTTGTTATGCTAACAGTAGATATAACATTATGCATTCTAGGTTTCAATTGCCCTACAAGGAGAATCCCTATGTCTATGTCTTCACTAATTTTAGATCAAGCATGACCCTATTCAAATCGAGGTTAACTCAACTTGGAAAATCCAATCTAAAACTATGTATTGTCTTAATTAGTTCCACTAAATCAAATCTTTTTTAGGCTTATTCTTAGCTAGTATTCACTAAATGGGTGGTCAGCCGAAATAGTAAATTGCAATAAGTAAAATCAAGACAAAATGCGGTAGCAAATCTAGGGCAACACAAATATATCAGTCAAATAACCATCAAGCTTGTTTAACACTCAACCACAACAAAGTTTAGTTCATGATTTGTGATACAATAGTAACAAGACTCATTTTAGCCATCAAATACATTATCATAGATAAAAGAAAATAAGAAAATAAAGATGGAGAATTGCTTCCAGCTAAGTCTTTGTGATCTTCCCTTATTTATTTCTTTGAATTCCTTGTTGCAGCTCTCAACTCTCTTTTATTTTCTTCTTTTCTCTTATTTTCTTAGTTTTTCTCGATTATTTTCCTTGAATGACGGCACTCCCTTTTTCTTTTCGTGCGTGCTCCTTTTTATAACTCAGAAATAGGGCAACTAGAAGCTTATAATCCCATTTTAAAATTGGTTTATTCCCCAGCAGCAGCAAATGGAAACCCATTTCGCAATCCTTTAGTTAGCACAGGTGAAATCTTATATGCAGTTGTTACATGATTGCTGCAGTAACAGCTACAGTGTCTTCTCTGTTGCAGACTTGTTTTATTTTCTCTGTAGCCAAGTTCTTTCAACATCTCTGCAAGTTTGTTGTTGCAGCTTTTCATCGATAAAGCTTGAGCTCTTTGGTCCCCTACAATCATACACATAATCAAAGCACAAAGTCTTCTAAAACACAACCCATTTGTTGAAATTAAACTTAAACAACTGCTCATGCAAAATGTAACTAAAAATGCAATAAAAATACATCATTTACTCTCGAAGTAATATTGATTTGAGTCTAAAAATGTTATGATAACTCTAATTTTATAAAGTTATCACACCCTCAAACTTAAACCATTACTTGTCTTAGGTAATGACAACAACACTAATACTTCAATCACACAATCATGCAACAAATAACTTAGCTCTGTTATCTAGCTTGCTCGGATTCATCAACCCTCAGATCATATTCGTAAACATGCAAAATTACCATAAGTAGTTCCAGTTCTAAACTTAGGTCTCATTCTGTCCAAAGTGTGTGTGGCAATTTGATCAACTTCCAAAGTTGTTGCAGCATCACACAAGTATCAAATATAACCTAAAGATCAAGCAACCGACATTTCCTCTTACGGGGAAACAAAAATCAACAAATTGGCTTTAGACTATGCTTCAGTAAATTTTTTTTCAGTCAAATACTCTTAAATGTAACATTGATTTTTCATGTGAATGTCTATCACTTGTAATGATGACACCCAAATACTCAACCAATGTACAAATTAGAGGTGTTGCAGCAAAAGCACCTAAGGTACTATAACATAGTTTTATCTATAAACACCTTTAATTCAAGGCTGAACATGGGGCTCATGAGCACACCTCGCTACTCAATATCCTAAACAGAGGGCTAATCTTGCTCTTTTTTTTTTAATCAGATGCTACAGTAATGCTCATGACTCTCGTTATCTTTTTACTCAAGTCTGCATATGGGGTACATACTCAGCCCTGGTTACTCAGCAACTAAGTCGTTGGAGCATAATTTCATTCCATAACTAGCACAGTTTGTGATAACTGTGAAAAAGTCAATTCCTCCCTAAACTTGAGATATTTTTAACCTTGTTGATCTACTTGGTTCTGCTACAGCATACTTACAAAACTCAACTAAAGTCTAAGTAGTAAGACAGAGTTTCAACCTTCATCTATAAACTCTCTACTTGGTAATCATTCATCCAACATTTTATCACTCAGTTAATCCTCATTGGGTTTTCCTAATCCAAAAACAATGCTAAGATAAATAGAGATACATACACAACATAAATACATGCATTTATAGACATATTACACCATAGCATAGCCCCCCAAACTTGAGAGATGCTGTGTCCTCACTTGCACACAAAATGAATTAAAAGAAAAATATGCATAAACTTAAAAGAAATAAATGCAAAATAAATAAGAGAAAATCAATAAATAAAAGAAAAGTTTCAGAATTTGAAAAGTTAAACTGGGCTGGAAAGGGGTAAACCTCTGTTGTTGGAAACTCTGCTGTAGCACATGCCGAGAAGATTTACTTCTTCTTTGATCCACTTCTTAAATGTTCTTTTGGTGAACCCAATGGTACAACAATCGGTTGTTCCTTTCCTAGCTCTTAGTTGGACTGGTAGGAGGGGTTCTAGCATCTTCTGTGGCTTTCGACATAGTTGTCTTTGTTTTCTTATGTTCTGGTTCTTCTGATGCTCGCATTACTGCAGCACCTCTAGAGACTTGTGCCCTTTTTCGTTTGCTTGAAGCCTTGGGAGCTGGAACTGGGGATTTTGTTTGGGTTTGCTGTGTAGCAGCTCGTGCAGGTGTTGCTGCTGCCGTCCTTCAGCAGTGATACTTGCAATGAGGTCTCTCAAGTTGTTTCTTGCTTCTTCCGTCTTTGTAGCTCTACCGATGGTTTCCTCAATGGCTGCATCAACATCCTTTTCCCATCATGATTTGGACTCTTCTTCAACCAAAATTTTCTCTTTTCCTTTACTTGTGGGAGTCATCATTGGAGCTTTCTATTCCTTTTCCTCCTCTTCTTCTTGCTCTTCACTTTCTTCTTCCTCCTGAGCTTCTTCATCTTCAGCTTCTTCTTGTTCTTGTTACTGCTTTTCTACTACCTCTCCTTCAGTCTCTTCTCCTACACTTTCTTCTGCTGGAACATCTCCTCAGCTTTCTAAAACTTGAACTGCTGCACTAGTAACTCTGATAAGTCTGCATATTTGCCCTTTATGTACAAGGCAAGTTGATGTTTCTATGCTTTAAGATGTTGTAAATAAGTCTAAAATTTTTTATTCTCCCCCCTTTGGGCTTGGACACATGCATCCAAGCTTGCTTTGAGTTCCTGCAGCATTTGCTCAATCCCTACAACTTGTCCTAATTTGGCTGCAATAGGACGTTCTGGTTTGCTGCAGCTGTAGATTCTCCAGCAATCATCTCAACTGTCTCATTGTAATGGCCCCTTCGTTCTTCACTCTTTCATCACTTTCCTCAAATTTCACTCCCGAGGCCTCAGAAATTCCTGTGATGAGAGAAGGGAATAAAAATACAGCGTATTTTTATTTTTTCGTTGCACACTGTAATTTCTTGCTCAATAATCTTCCCCACATCAATGTTTAAACCCCTTACTATGGCATAGAGAAGTATAAGTCTATCTTGAGAAATAGTGGTGGTAAGGGTGGTTGGCATCAATCTAGATTTCAAGAACTTGACTCAAACTTTGGCAATCTGTTTCAAATCTATCCTATTAACCCCTCGGCCTACCTCATTCATCCATTCACTACTATTTGCTGTCAGTGTTTTGAATACTTTTCCTACTTTTTAATAGTCATGTTCTCAGCAAATTTTGTATATTCACACTCAATTGCAGTAAGTAAGTCATAAAAGGCATTAATGATTCTAGAGTTTAAGGGAACTTGAACTTTCCTTACTAAGATGCTGCGTTGGTCTTGCTGCAACATGTGGGAGTAAAACTCCTTAACAATTGGGATGATTGGGTCATGGGGGTGAGAGTAAAACTTGACCCATAATCTTCGTGCTATAGCGGTATAATGATGTTCATTAGTCATGTTGGCTGCTTTGGAAATATAGAGCCCTTTTCTTCTAAAATTCTTCGCGGCTCGATGAATTCTTCAAATTTTTCCTCGGCTCTATAGCTAGGAAGCGTGTAGTGTCCTTCAATCTAGCAGCGCTTGTTTTAATTTTCACTATTGTTGTAGCAGTTCACAGTCAGTATTATTGTAGTGAAAGAAGACAAACAAGACGTGAAAAGGAAGTGCCAATATACTGAGAGTTAGAAGCAGAGAGAGAGAGTTATAGTGAAATTGCAAGAGTTAAAGTGACTCCCTAATTTGTAGCAAAGAGAAAAGTGGCGAGAGAGAGGTAATTAAAAAGATAAATATGGAAAGAATTTTGAATTTGAAAACAAATTTTAATTGGAAAAGGAAAGAATATGTGTCACGGTATAATAGGGATTGCATTATCTCATTTATCATAAATTCTGATCTGCTGAAATAAGCGTGTCAGCCTTCCAATGATAAAAAATCCAACGTGTCAATGTAACGGTAAAAAACTTTGCTATAGCAACCAATTCGCTATTGCAGCACTAGGGATAAATTCCTTTGTTGTTTGAGATCAATCATTTGTTTACCATACTATAAGCGATGCTGTAGCAACTCTTTTTTACTTTTTTGCCCACTTTTTATTTTTTATTTTTATTTTTTTACTTGCTGCAATTTAGCACAAGGACATAAAAGAAAATAAAAAAAGTAGATGCACAATTAAAAGAACAAAAAGACAAAATATTTTTTTTAAAACTAAATTTAATGCTTTAAAAGTTTGAAACAACTTCCCTTATTGGGTATTGGGTTCCTTCCCAACTAGCGCTTGATTTTAGGTCCTTCAGCCTAACCATCCCCTATTGCTCAAGCTAGATCCTTGAGGAACACATCTTTCTTGGGATTATTCACAGTAGCTCCAATGTAGTGCTCCACTATTTGTCTATTAACTTTGAATTCCTGGCCTGTCCTTTCATCTTGAAGATTGACAGTCCCATGAAGATAAATTTTGATAAGTTTCAAAGGTCCTGACCATCTATATTTTAGCTTTCCAGGCACAGCCTAGAGTTATAGAGCAATACTTGTTCCCTTTGCTGAAATTGCTGGTCATGCCGTTGCTTGGTCCTCTCCTTGTATATTCCTGCATTTTTATATGAGAATAACTATAACTCCTTGAACTCACAAAGTTGTAACTTCCTCTATTCTGCTGCAACATTCGTATCCATGTTTAGCTGTTTAACTGCCCAATATGATTTATGCTCCAACTCCAATGGAAAATGACATGCTTTGCCGTAAACAATTCTGTATGGAAACATGCCAAATGGGGTTTTGTAAGTTGTTCGATAAGTCCATAAAGAGTCATTTCGTCTAAGAGACCAATCCTTTCTATTCGGATTCACCACATTCTCTAGAATTTTCTTTATCTCCCTGTTGGACACTTCTGCCTAACCACTTGTTTGTGGATGATGTACTGTAGCAACTTTATACTTGATCCCATACTTAGCCAATGCTGCGGCAAACATCCTGTTGCAAAAATGGGTTCCTTCATCACTGACAATGGCCCCAAGGGAGCTAAATCTTGAGAAAATGTTCTTCTGCAAAAACTTCACTATTGCTTTGGCATAATTTGTAAGCAATGCTGCATCTTTTACCCACTTGATACATAGTCCACAGCGACTACGATGTATAAGTTGCCAAAAAAGGATGGAAATAGTCCCATAAAGTATATTCCCCATACATCCAAAGATTCAACCTCCAAGATGTTGGTTAATGACATTTCATGCTTTTGAGAGATGCTTCATGTTCATTGACACCTATCATAGCATTTAAAAAACTGATAAGCATCTTTAAAAATAGAGGGCTGGTAATAACTTGATTGGAGATTTTTACTGCTGTTCTGTGTCTTCCAAAATATCCACCATATGCTGCAGTATGATAAGGGTGGAGAATGTTTGAAATTTCTTTATTAGGAACACATCTTCTGATCACGTGGTTTGAACACATCTTGTATAAGTAAGGATCATCCCACTGATAGCTCCTAACATTACGGAGAAATCTCTTCTTCTACTGGTAGCTCAAATCAGTTGGTAGTGATCCACTCGCTAAGTAATTAGCAAAATTTGCATACTATAGAAATCCTGATTGCTACAGCATCTGTTTGTGCTGTAGTATTGATAATTGCTCATCAGGAAATGTTCCTATAATGTCCTACTTGGTTAAATTACTTGCATCAGCTTCTAACCTTGAGAGACGATCTGCTACTTGATTTTCAGTGCCTTTTTTGTCTTTGATCTCTAGGTCAAAATCTTGTAGTAAAAGGATAATAAAGTTTGGTTGGGTATCATTCTTTGAAATTAAATACTTTATAGCTGAGTGGTTTGTGTAAATAGTCACTTTAATGCCAACCAAATCAGCTCTGAACTCGTCAAATACAAAAACAACTTCTAGCAACTCTTTTTCAGTGGTAGTGTAGTTAAGTTGTGCATAAGCTAAGGTCTTGATAGCATAATAGATGGAGTGAAAAATCTTGTATTTCCTCTGCCCTAGCACTGCTCCAACAGAGTGGTCACTAGCATCACACATTAAATTAAAAGGCATACTCCAATTGGGTGCTACAATAACTGCTGCTGTAGTAAGAGCTCTTTTTAACTCAACAGAGGCATTTAAACAATTCTCATCAAAATTGAAGTGTCAGTCTTGTTCGAACAACATGCATAGAGATTTGGATATTTTGGAAAAATTCTTAATAAATCTTCTATAGAACCCAGCATGTCCTAGGAAACTCCAATCACCTCTATTTTTTCCTTATCCACCTCTATTCCCTTTCTAGAGACCTTATAACCTAGGACTATCCCTTCTTGTAACATGCAACGACACTTATCCCAATTCAATACTAAGTTTGGTTCTTTACATCTCTTAAGTGTATTCTCTAGATTATGCAAACAGTCATCATATGATTCCCCAAAAACTAAAAAATCATCCATGAATATCTTAAGTGTTTGCTCAACCATATCTGTAAATATAGACATCATACACTTTTGGAAGGTTGCTAGAGCATTACACAGGCCAAATGACATCCTTCTGAAGGCAAAGGTTCCATAAGGATAAGTGAATGTTGTATTTTCTTGATCCTCTGGTGCTATCGCAATCTGGTTGTAGCTCCAGTATTCGTCCAAGAAACAGAAGTACTCTTTTCCAGCAAGCCTGTCTACCATCTAATATATGAAAGACAATGGAAAGTGATAATTCCCTGTGGCTTTGTTTAACTTTCTGTAATCCATGCAAACTCTCCATCCAGTTCTTGTTCTTGTGCGAATGAGCTCATTTTTTTCATTTGATACAACTGTCACTCCACCTTGCTTTGGAACACAATGTACTGGGATTACCCATGAGCTATCTGTTATTGGGTAAATGATTCCAGCATCAAGCCACTTGGTGATTTCTTTCTTCACAACATTCTTCATGATGTGATTTAATCTTCTCTATTGCTCTACTGATTTGCTGTAGCAATTTTTCAACAGAATCTTATGCATGCATATGGATGATCTGATTCTTTTGATATCTATAATGGTCCATCCGGTAGTCTTCTTATATCTTCTCAATACATCCACCAAGCTCTTTTTTTGTTCGGCATTCAAAGAAGATGGAATGATTATAGTTTGGTGTCATTGTCACCAAGATAAACATACTTCAAATGTGAAGGTTAAAGTTTTAATTATAAAACAAGAGGTGACTCAGTGGATGGAACAAAAGGTTTACTTCCCTGTTTGAGAGTTTTAGAGATTTAAAGTGCTTGTCAATTCTGAGGGGTTGCTTCTTTTTTAGCCAGACTATGTCAGCTGCTTCAAGATCTTCAACTTTATGTTCTTCAAATGATACAGCCTTAATTTCTTTATTGCTATAGCAACTGTTTAATCTCTATGCTACAGTAAAATCCACAACACTAATAAAATTACAGTCTTCAATATCATCAAGACTCTTTATGACATCTAACACATTGAATGTAACTTTCTGATCATTAACCCGCATAGTCAATTCTCTTTTTTACACATCAATCAAAATCTTTCCCGTGGCTAAGAAAGGTTTACCTAGAATGATTGGTACTTCTTTATCTGTCTTAAAATTCAGCACTATGAAATCTATTGAAAAAATAAACTTGTCCACCTTCACCAATACATCTTCAATCTTATCTTCTGAATAGGCATGAGACCTCTCAGCAAGTTGGTCTCACTTCTCTAACTCTCAATTACTTGAACACTAATAAAGGCATGAGATTGTTGCTAACTCCTAAATCACAACCTTGCCATAATATTTAGTTTCTATAGAGCATGTGATTGCAAAACTGCCTAGATTCTTCAACTTCTGAGGGATCTTGTTCTAAAGCTTATAGCTACATTTTTGTGTTAGAGCAACTTTTCAAATTCCCTAAGCCTTCTTTTCCTTGCCAAGATATCCTTCAAGAGCTTCACATAGCTTGGCATTTGTTCTAAAGCTTCCACCAAAAGAATGTTGATATGTAATTGCTTCAATACTTCCAAGAATTTGCTGAATTGGTTGTCTTTTTTTGTTTTTGGAATCTTTGAGGAAAGTGTGGTAGGTGCCTAAACTACAGTGCTGAAGCAAGTTGTACAGACTACTTTTCTTTTGCATATTCTAGACTGACATGGTTGGTGCTGTAGCATTTTCTTTAACAAGTGTTGGATCATCATTTTCTACAGATGCTATAGCTTGGTTGTTCGCACCTGTGTGCTGGAAAGTGGGATATTGTGGCTCCTCTTTAACTTGAGTTTGTTCTTGGGTTGAAATCGATTCAACTTTTCTTTTTAGTACACCAACTAGAATATGAACATCCTTTTCAGATCTTAAATTAATCACTTTGCAATGTTCTTTTCCTTCTCTTCTTGAATCCTCTGTGTTGCTGGGTAAATTGCCCTAAGGTCTGTTGCTTAATGTTGTAGCAAGCTGTCCAATCTAATTTTCCAAGTTTTTTAGAGTCATTGCTTGGCTTTGGACAACAGCTTCATTCTTCACAATGTACTCCTTAATTAAAGCTTTAAGAGAGCTGAGTTGATAATTGTTGGTGCTTTTTACCCTTGATTTTACTAGTGAAATCCAGGTGGTTGCGCAGGTCTGTTTTGTACTCTGGTTGTTGCAGCATGTTGATTCTAATTGCTGTATGAGAAGTTTAGGTGATGTTTCCATCTAGGGTTATAAGTGTTTGAGTACAGATTGTTCTGATTCTGTCTGTTGAAGTTACCCACATAGTTTATTGAGGTAGGATTTCCAAGTTAATTATCGAACAGATACACTTCTGCACAATAAACAGAGGATACTTCAGCAACTTGGTTGACAGTTGTTGAAGCAGTAGTCATAACCTTCACCATATTTATTAACAAGGTCACTTGGGCTGATAATGCTGTCAAGGCATCTACATTGTGGACTCATGCTGTTCCACTTACTGTAGCTTGTCTGGTTATGGCCACTAATAGTTGTTATTAGCTATCCTTTCCAAAATACCATAATCTTCATTGTAAGGCTTAGATAACAAGGCCCCATTTGCTGAAGCATTTACCATCAATTTAGTGCTTGGGTTGATACCATTGTATAACGTTTCCAACTGTATATAGCAAGGAATACCATGATGAGAACATCTCCTAAGTAACTTCTTGAATCTCTCCCATACATCATATAAGCTTTCATCTTCAAGTTGATGGAAAGATGTGATATCATTTCTCAATTTTGCATTCTTGGTCGATGGGAAGTACTTCATTAAAAATTGTCAGCCAAGTCATTCCATGTAGGGATAGAATCAGGTGGTAGAGAATTCAACCATGCTTTTACTCGATCCCTCAGAAAAAAATGAGAAAAGTCTGAGTCTCAATGCTTCCTGTGATGCTCTAGCAATCTTGAAAGCGCACTCACTTCCAAAAACAATTTCAGGTGAAGATGAGGATCTTTTGATGGCAGTCCATTGAATTGCTCCATTGTTTAAAGCATCTGAAACATCACTGGTTTGAGCTCAAAATTATCAGCTTGCACTTTTGGTCTAACTATTCTAAGATTTATAGCTTAAGGGTCAACACTGCATAGTCTCAAATAGCTCTGTCTCTTTCATCTGCAATGTATATAATATTATTGTTCCCTAACTGACTATGATTGTTCTGCCCATTCTGACCTTCCTGTACATTGGGTTGTATTTCTTCTTGGGGGTTCAAATTCCCTATATCATTCAAATTATCAATGTCTGCAGCAATTCCTGAATTCCTATGCTCTTTTCTCAATCTCCTTTTAGTCATTTCAATTTTTGGATCAAACTGGAATTCAATAGGTTTGTACCTATGCAGAAAAGGGTTGTTAGAGCAATTCTGTCATCACAGTAAACAAATTAAAAGAAAAATAATATTTTGCACCAACTAAAATTGACTCTACAAATCACAATAAGCATTCAATCTCTGACAACGGCTCTAAAACATTATTGATTATTTATTGCTTATTGCTATAGGTGTCAATGTACAAGTGTACACAACAAATAATATACTGATGAATATTTCGATCGTCTACACAGGGATTGATATTATAGGATTTGCTTCAACAATCTCAATAATGTAATTTCAGTCTAAATTAAAATAAAATAATTAATGAAACTGATGCAACAAATAAAATGCAATAAGGTAAATTCTCAAATCAAATACAGAGACAAACTCAATGGAAAAGGAATAGTTGAGTGTTTAAACTCACTTAATAATTTTGACTGATTTTTCAATTACAGTACTATTGCTACAACATATACTACAACATTGGGTAGAATCCCTCATGCATCCTCAGCTATCGCCTGTCGATATCTTATATCTCAATGCAACCTAACAATGACCAATTGTTACGCTAATATTAGATATAGCATTATGCGTTCTAGGTTCCAGTTGCTCTACAAGGTGAATCCCTATGTCTACTTCTTCACTAGTTTTAGATCAAGCATAGCCGTATTCAAATCGATTTTAACTCAACTTGAAAAACCCAATCTAAAACCATGTATTTTCTTAATTTGTTCCACTAAGTTGGACATTTTTTAGGCTCCTTCTTAGCTAGTATCCACTAAATGGGTAATCAGCTAAAATAGGGAATTGTAATAAGAAAAATCAAGACAAAATGTGGCAGCAAATCCAGAGCAACACAAATATATCAGTCAAATAACCATTAAGCTTATTTAATACTCAATCACAACGAAGTTTAGTTCATAATTTGCGATAAAATAGTAACAAGACTCATTTTAGTCATCAAATACATTCTCATAGATAAAAGAAAATAAGAAACTAAAGATGGAGAATTGCTTATCTCTAGGTCTTTGTGATCTCCCCTTCTTTTTTTCTTTGAATTCCCTGTTGTAGCCCTCGACTCTTTTTTATTTTCTTCTTTTCTCTTGTTTTCTTAGTTATTTTCCTTGAATAACGGCTCTCCCTTTTTCTTTTCATGCGTGCTCCTTTTTATAACTCATAATTAGGGCAACCAGAAGTTTATAGCCGCGTATCTTCCATTTCTAGAAACCTTGGATCCCAATCTTTTAGTTAACACGAGCGAAATCTCATATGTAGTTACTATAAAATTGCTGTAGCAATGGCTACAACATCTTCTCTATTCCAAACAAAATAGAAAAAAGTTGTCTACCATTTCATCCACCTTCACACGTTCTTCCTTCAACTTTTAGGGTTCTATCTTGCTGTAGATAAAACTAATATCAATTCCTTGTATGTCAACTAAAATTATTGCATTATTAAACTCAAATAACTACTCCTCGGAGAGTGCCACAATCTGTTCTACGTACAATAGTGTGTTGAACTACTTCAACAAGTCTGAACGTAAGATATCTAGCATCTGATGTTTGGACAGTGGTATTGACAGCCCCCTTGCGAGCTTCATAACAAGAAATGATATATTTTGTTAAAGAAAGTCCTTCGCGTAAATTGCTTTGAATGGGTAGATCAATCATTTGCCCTCGAGGATCAGACATTAATCTTCTCATATCCACCAATTGGTGTACTTGAGATGTGTTTCCTCTAGCCCCTAAAAAAGACATTATATGGACTAGATTAAAAGGCTCAGTCATCCTAAAATTAGGATTCATTTCTTGTTGCAAATATTCACTTGTAGCATACTATATCTTAATGGATTGCAGTAGTTTTTCTATCGCATGGACATTCCCATAATGATAGTGTTTTTCCAAAATAAAACTTTGTTGTTTAACATTTTGGACTAGCCATCGCTTAGAAGGTATTGTTAAAAGATCATCAATGCTAAATGAAATGATCTTTCAGTAGCAGTGGCTTGCTGAAACCCCAGGTAAGGAAAAAAAACGTCAACAATGAATTAATAACTTACAAGTAGTATATGTACGAATGCTTGCCTGGCCTCGGAGGTTCGAGTGTCTCAGACTAAATATTAATGTTATCTACGACATTGACCTTACGCTTAACCATTGTATTAGGTACACTAAAAATTAAGACCCCTATCAATACACACTAATAATGTCATCTAGCTCTCTTCGTGAATTCTAAATCCATATAAGTTATTAGATAACACAACAATACACAGCCGTAATTTATAACATCATATTCATAAAAAACAATTATCGTATATGCCCAACTATAAAAACAAAATCAACTACCAGCTTTGGTTATGACTTCATTCACAAATGCAATATCAATATAGATAAATGAACTAAGACAAGGATGAACATAAACAATGAATTGGAATGAGAAAAAAATATACGTTCATTTATTATAGACTTCGATTATCAACACAGACCATACCATATTAACACATTTTATGAAAACAAGTCAAATTCAAATGGTAGTTTTATAAGCATGCTAACCTACTAAACTAATAAATTTCATTAAAATAAGTCAAATTCATATGAATCCCAGCTGGATTCATATGCTCATGCTTCACTCTTAACAGACCTAACACCTATACAACATATTCATTCTTCAATGAATGTTTCCACATGCATAATTCTTGAGCTCTTTCCTAATAAACTTAAGCTTTTGAAACTAATAATATTTCCCAAGGTATCAGAATTATATGGATCTGCAACAAGAATCCCATTGATAAAAATAAAGCAAATAAATAAATGAAGCAATAACCTTCATCATATGCTGCACTAAAATTATAAATAAAGAAAATAAACAAACCCTTTCATGCTTTCTCAAATTATTTCAAAACTTAGCCTCAAAATATCAACATGAAGAAACAGTAATTGCATAAACAACAACCACGAAATCAAAATAAAATTCATCATAATACAGAGAGCTAAAAAAGAAAATAATAAAAATGAGAGGTGATTCAAGCTTGTTAACACATCAAATAAAACATTAAATCAACAATTATATAATAATACGAAACGAAACCCACGATTCCCATGTCTCATTACCTTTTGTAGACTACAGAGACGGCCTGAGAAGGGCTGAGGGGAGCTCAGTGGGCTGTGCTTCAGTTGCCGCATTAATTGTTGCTGGGTCGCGCCGCCGTTGATGGTCCTGGTGAGGCGTGTGCTGACAGAGTGGAGGCGAGGGAGTAATTGAAGAGGGAGCTGAGAGGTGAGAGAGTGAGTGAAGAGGGAGACGTGAGGTGAGGGTCAGTGAAGAGGGAGGGAAGAGGAATTGATTTCCCACGTGATGTGAGACCCTTTTTGTTTTTTTTTTCTACAAATATATATGGCTCGGTTGTTACCGTTCCTATAAGTTTCAGGTTTTATGATTTTTTTAATTATTTATTAAATTCATCCCAATAATTGGATTCATTAAATTGAATCCAACGGCCATTGTTTATGCATGCATGTGATACATGCAGGTATTGTAGCAAAGGCTGTAATGATGGTATTTAATGAAAAAATTGGAAATAAAGAACCAAAAGTTGGTGGAAAAAAAAAGGTTGAAGAGCTCAACCTAAAAGTTGAAACAAATTATCAATTATTTGTTAAATTTGTACTGAAAGTAAGAACCTAAAAAATGAACTTGAAACATCAACAAAAAAAAAAGGTGGAGTTTGATGAAATAAGTGAGAATGTAGAACCACAAAATAGTAGGGAGAAGAGTAAAAAAAAGAAAAAAAAAATGGTAACGAGAAGTAGGGATATAAAAGGTAAAGTGGAAACATGCACCAAAAATATTGGAATTCATGAAAAGAGTAGGAACATATAACCAAAAAAAAAAAAATAGTGGGAAAAAAAATGAAAGAACCCAATCTAAAGTTTGGAATAACTTACCAAGAATATGATTGTTTTCACCAAAATTTCACTAGGACCTAATTCGAATCAATTGACTAATGTTCAAAGTTTGGGTTTAGTATTTTTTTTTTTTTTGATATTTACGACAAGTGATTTACTTTAGGTGCCCTGTATGGCGAGCTAAAGTAATAGACATAGTGAGTTGAAGTGGTCATATGAGGAAAAATAGGGAGAGCTCAGTGGAGTCCCGTAGGATTTGATATGAGGGGCTAATATATGTAGTCTCATAGAATACTAGCCCAAGTAAGCTCATAAGTGACACACAATCTCCATTTCAAATTCAAAATATAGTAAAATAAACATAAATATAAAGAACACGCAATGTTTATATGGTTCTGCCTTTGGCCTACGTCCACGAAAGCAAGTCATTACCAATCCACTATATAAATGAGAGGTTACATAATATTTTACATTAGCTAATATGAATAACACAAGTTAAATAGCTATATAGAGATGTTTGGCATTGATAAGATGATGATATGGTAAACAAAGATATGGAGAGGGATAATTAGGCTTGGCAATTTGTCGGGTCGGGCTCGGGCTTGCCAAAGCCGAGCCCGACCCGACAACATATATTAAGGGTCCGAGCCCGATAAAAGCCCGAATATTTACTACTTTTCGGCCCGACCCGAAAAGCCCGAGCCCGACCAAATATATATTTTTAAATTTTTTAATTTTTAAATAATTTAAATTTACCCCTAATATATTAAAATTAAACATAAAAATTACTTTAATCAATAATTCAACCATAAAATCATATAAATAACTAAATATAAACAAAAAAAAATGTTTAATTCAAATAAAAACACAAAATTTAAATTAAAACATATTTATTATTATTATTATTATTATTATTATTATTAAGCATTCGGGTCGGGTCAGGTCGGGTCGGCTCGGCTAAGGCCCGAACCCGACCCGAAATTGATCAGGTTTTTTTTTGTTAAGCCCGAGCCCAAATTTTGACCCTTAAATTCGGGTCAAAGTCCGAAAAATTCGGGCCGGGTCAATTGGGCCAAAATTCGGGTCCGGCTTTTTTGCCATCCCTAGTGATAATATGATGGAGAAGATACTGAAGGTGGAGAATAAAAATGGCTTCCAAAAAATGGAGAAGTGATTAATGATCTAACAGATTGAGAGAGAGATAAAAGGAGGAAATGAGAGGAAAACCTCCTAAATGTGGTTGCATAAGACATTTATATAATAGAGGCTAATGGTAAGGAGAGTGGATAAAAATTAAGGCTAGATATCATCCTTAGTTTAAAAGGAGAGAATATTTTAGAGCTGGGTATTATATTTTGGGAAAAAGAGCAACGATTTTCCTTTTGTACTAGGTTTATTCTTTCTCATAAATATCTTTGAAGTATCTAATCTTGTCCATTGATTTCCAAGCCCATTCAATGTAGTAAATTCTTTTAAATGACATCTTTATATTGCTCTAGTATTTTGTCCATTTTACCTTTGTAATCGTCCACGTGTCATTCATTGTTTGGTCCAAAAATATTATTTCAAATTTACCCTCAAACAATGATAAATCTCAACCAGAAGTGGAGATAAAACAAAAAAGCACTTGAAACATCCATAAAAATATTAGAATTCGATGAAAAGATTTGAACTATGAACTAAAAAATAGTGGAAAGAATAATGTAACGTTTGACCCAAATGCTATAACAACATACCACGAATTTGGTAAATTGTAATGAAAAGCAGGAAACTAAATTGAAATTGATGCTTACACCCAAAATGTTGGAATTCAACAGAAAAGTGTGAATATAGAATCAAAAAATGGTGGGAGAAAAAATAGAAGAATTCAACCTAAAAGTTTGAGTGATTGAACAATGATATGATAACTACCAACAGAAACAAGGGTTCTAAAAGGTAAACTTGAAACATTCACCCAAAATATTAGAATTCAATTAAAAAGAATAGAAATATAGAACCAAAAAGCAGAAGGAACAAAAGGAGAAGAGTCAACCTAAATGTTGGAACCACTTACCAATCTTTGAAAAAAAATCAATAATATAGTAGGCATCTGAAAAATGAACTTGAAACATTCATTTAAAATGTTAGAATTGAATTAAAGGAGTAGGAATATAGTATCTGAAAATAGTGGAAAAAAAGAGAGGAGAACTTTAACCTAAAAGTTGGAATAATTTAGCAATATTTTAGTAAATTTTAATGAGAAATAGGTGATAAGTGCATATTTTCTCTATATTTTACTATTAATTTTTCCATCTTTTTGTTGTTTTGGTCTTAAATATTCTAATTATTCTAGTTAATTTTTAATTTAGGTTCTTTATTAAATTATATTTTATTATGTTAATTTTTGTCTTATTTTTATATTTTATTATTGTAGATCTTATCCTTAATTTAATATTTGCTAGTTACTTTTAATTTTTATTTTTAATTAATTATATTATTTTATTAAATAGGGAATTAATTGAAGATTATGGATGAAAAAAGACATGAAAAAGTTCATCTTGAGAAGTAATGAAGATTAAATTGGAAATCAATTGAAAGAAAAGAGAAATAAAGACAAAAATTAATGAAACCCATGGTCAACAAGAATATCAAGAAAAAAATTGAAGACAATTTCCTTAAGCAACAAAAACGATGATGCATGCCATCAATTGAGGTGGCGAGCGAGCAAGCAAGCAATCGGTTGACATGCATTAGAGAATAAAGAATTGAATTTGGCAATTGCACGTGCATGGGTATTAAGGAAAGCAAATTAATTGCTTGAAATTGGAATTAAACTCCTATAAGGATTTGGCCAATATGCATGCATGACTTCCGGGCGTTGTTCATGCCTTATGAATCGAGGGTAATTAATTGCATGCTTGTATTAAAAGATTTGCATGCTTTAATGGATGCTTGTTTAAGTCGGATTTCATACAAGAGACCACCGTATGAAGGCATCAATCTCGACTTTGTGAATGAAGCCGCACAAACCCGAGAGCTAGATGCGGCCCCAAGAAGAGGAAAAAAAAGGGGGAAGGCAAAAGGAATTAAATTGGACCAGCAGCCGCCGAATATTGACAAAAGCAGAGCCAACCGCTTGGATTAATCTTCATGCTTAGTTTTATCAACTCTTTTATTCCCAATTCAATTATTTTAGGCTAAATTTTCTATTGGTTAGGGGTGAATTCAAAATCCTAGACATGATATATAATTAGTATTTAATTTTTATCATTCAGTTTATTTAATTGAAATTGTTTATGTTCTTTTATAATTAATGTTTATGATTTTATTCTTATCTTATTTGAGTGGCCAATTAGATAGGATTTGAATAAATTCCATTGCTACATTAAAATTCTTGATCTGTAATTGTCTTGATATTTTAATCATTA
Source organism: Murraya paniculata (assembly GCA_030449075.1). Classification (NCBI taxonomy): domain Eukaryota; kingdom Viridiplantae; phylum Streptophyta; class Magnoliopsida; order Sapindales; family Rutaceae; genus Murraya; species Murraya paniculata. The sequence continues at coordinate 1,016,543 of JAEVFN010000034.1, read as the reverse complement.
GTAACAAACTAAAAATGGTAATTGCAATCAAAGAACACAACCTAGGTCAAATAATCCGAGCTCGTGTGTTTAATGCCTTGATCAACCCAATATCTTTCTTTACTTAATGCTTTCATTATCTTTAATTTAGAGATCCTGTTTTAAATTATTTAATTGTTAGAAATAAGCTGAAGAACTTGTTTGCCTAACAATATATTATGGAAAGATAGAAATTAACAGATCTTATTGTTGTTTACAGTTGATAGTTTCAATAGAAATTGATGATAGAATTGATATATTGATTATGTGCATGTTTGGTGGTGGCAAATGATCCTTTGATCAAAGTTGTCATTATTATTATTATTTTTTCTATCAATTAGAGTTTCTATTAAATTATTATCTTCGTAGTTTTAGTTTCTGTACTTCTTGCCATTTAGTTAAGAATTCATAAAATCCCTTTTATTTGTAGTTGGCATTTTCTTTAGCTGGATTAATTTATATATTTAGTCTTTACTATTATTATTATTAATTTTGTTTTGGAGTTGATAATAAATAAAACTACTGTAATTTTCGTGGAATCAATCCTTTCTTGCTCTATACTAATTGTTTATATTACTAGTAAGGTTTTAATTAATTTAGTATACCCTAACGACACTACCAATAGGATCTAAAAGTGAACTTAAAACATCCAATCAAAATTTTTGAATTTGGTTAAAAGAATAGGGATATAAAACCATAATATGATGGGAATGTACCAATAATTTGGTAAATTCCAATCGTAAGTAGGAACAAAAAAAACTATTTGAAAAAATCTTAGAAAATATTGGTATTTAATAAAAAGAGTAGGAATATAAAATTAAAAAAAATAGTAGGAACAAGAGTTGAAGAATATAACCAAAAAGCTGGAATAATTTATCAATATTTTGATAAATTCTAATGTTAAGTAGGGATCTCAACATGAACTAGAAACATGTATCCAAAATGTTCGGATTCAATAGAAGTAGAAATAATATAAAACTTAGAAATGATGGGAAAAAGAATTGAAAAAAACAAACCGAAAACTAGAAAAAGTCTAGGAGAATGTTGGAATATAAAAAATAAACTTACAATATCCATCTAAAATGTTGGAATCTAATGAAAGGAGTGGAAATATATAACCAAAACTGGTTTGAAAATGAGTTAAAACAACCCACCAAAATTTTGATAAATGATAACAAAAAATAGGAACTTGAAAAGTAAACTTAGAAACATGCACTATAAATATTGGAATGCGACAAAAATTGAAAATTGATTGCGAAGTATTTATACTATTTTTATAATATTTGTTTTTTTCTCTTTTTTACCTCATTTAATTAAAATTTTTCTCTTTTTCCTTTTTTCATAATTTTTTAACATTAAAAACAAATAAAAATATAAATCAATTCTATATGTACCACATTACTAGGACCATACTAGTATTAATGTGCTCTTAGCCCATTGCCAACCTGGGTTCGAGTCTCAGTAATGGTCGGGATTCAATTCTCTTATGTAATGGAGTCGATAATTTTTGCGAGTCGAGATTCTTACAGCCTTATATGAGAGTAAAAAATTCAAGTTGTATCCTACAAAGCTCAATAAGATAAATTCTGATAGATTTCTAATTATAAATATTAATAGACTACTGATTGTAATATCAGTGTATAAAAAACAATTATTAGGGGTTCCTACAGCGGCTGTATCTGATATAGCCGCTTTTTATTTCACTTTTTTCTAATCGAGTATATTACGGGCTACCGAAAATAATGGTTTGAATAGGTAATATCAGAGGTAATTATCTTACAACTGCCCTCATTTTAACTAAATGCAAAACTAATCAATTTAAACTAGAAAACCATCAGAGAACCCCCTAAACATTACATGAAAATATGCTCTCTCTCTGGTTTTTTTTTTTTTTTTGAATAACATGAAAATATACATAAAATATATGACTTCTATGCTAATGAAACAGACATTTCAATATAAGTTAATAAAATTGATTATAAATTAATTTTATTATTTTTAATATTACCTTATAAATTTAATGATATTTTGCATAAAAATTATTGGAATATTTTTATCAACTTTTTAATAGTGCATTGTAGTTTGAATATCTATACACATATAATGAATCTTTTTTTTCAAAATATTTAGAATAAATCAATCCCACAATGTACATAGAGTGACTCAAACCTCTACTACCAATATAAGGGCAACTTTTATCAAAATATTGGATAGTTATCAAATGACTATCTTGTTGATAGCACCAAACATTATAATTACCGATAATTATTATTGTGTGTTTACTTAATAGGAATGGGAATGGAAATCAAGGAATGGAAATGAATGATGTGTTTACTTGCTTAAATTAGAGTTGGAATGGGAATCAAAGTAGTGGTCCCCACCTAAAATTGAGAATGATTACCAGAGTTCCCATTTCCATGGGGGGAGGTGGGAATGGGAATTTCATTCTCTAAAGTGATCATATTATCCCCACCTAAATTATGAAATTTTCATTTTATCATTTCTTATATTATTATTTATTTATTTATTTGTTTGTTGTTGTTGTTGTTGTTGTTGTTATTATTATTATTATTATTATTATAACACCAATAAGGATAATAATAATTACTATTATTAATATAATGATTATAAATAATCATAATAATAATTATTATTATAATTATTATTAACAATATTATTATTATAATAAAAATAATAATAAATAATGAAAATAATTAATTAAGGCCAGTTTCGTAACTTTTAGCAATTCATTCCGATTACAAGATAAAGTAAATATATCAATAACAATACAATTCATTCCTATTCCGATTCCCACAGCAAAAGTAAACAATTTATTCTGATCTTATTCCCCATTCCGATTCCACTTCATTCCGATTCCAGCCCATTCCGATTACTGATTAGTAAACGCATCATTATTGTTTTGGAGACCTTAGTTCAAATCTCTATAACCACATAATTTTTTTAAAGATATTTATTCATATTTCCTTTGATTCATTATTTTACTTTTTAAAATAAAAAAAATGATAAAATCTAAATATTTATATAGCTTTCTTTTAATTTATTACTATTACTTTTTTAAATTAAAAAAAGAATAATTTGAGTTAACTGAACAATTAAAAAAATCAAGTTCTAATGATGCGTTTACTAAATGAGAATCAGAATAGGCTAGAATCGGAATGGGTATGAATGAGAATAAGAATAAGTTGTTTACTTAAGCTGTAGGAATCAGAATCAAAATCAAATTAATTTCCATTGATATGTTTACTTTATCCTGGATTTAGAATAAACTATTATAATTTATCAAAATACCCTTTATTAATTATTGTTTTTTATATTATTTAATAATAACAACAACAGCAACAACAACAATAATAATAGTAGTAGTAGTGGCGGTAATAATAATAATATAAATAACATAAATAATAATAATAGTAATAATTAATAATAATAATGACACTAATTATTAAAAATGCCCTTTGTTAATTATTGTTCTTGAGATTATTTAATAATAATAATAACAACAACAACAATAATAAGAAATATAAATAATAATAGTAATAATTAATAATAATAATAATAGTAATAATTAATAATAATAATGACACTAATAAATAATAACAGTAACAACAATGGCGATGACGATGATGATGATAATAATAATAATAATAAAATAATAATAATAATAATAATGACATTAAACAAGTAATAAATTGAAGTAAAAATAATAAGGATACTTAAAATGCATATGTAAATTCAAAACGATTTTCCAACAACGCTAATAAAAACATAAAATTAAAAATTCTTACATAACATATCTTGGCAATTTTGGTTCCCAACATAGCAACACAAGTACAAAATTTTTGACATTATAATCCGACTACATCCCACAACGATGCATTTGGATGACATATCCTTTCTTAAGGTGATTAGGCAAGGTAAAAAACACATATAATACTAGTCACATCATATATTTCTTCATCACCTAAGCCTTCAATTTTGCTTATTTCTTCATATAACTTAACTTGCAAATCAGCTATATCCTTATCTGAAGTAGAAAGCACATTAATCAACCCATCAAGCCTAAGTACTATTGTTGTCACCGACTCAGCCATTGCCCCAATATTTGAGCACATTCTATTAAATTTTTTATCTTTGCTTTTTCTTTTCCTAGACTTGTTTGTTGAACTACTTTGAGCAGAATCTACTTGTTGAGGAACAACATTCGATTATGGAGTATTTGAAATATCATGAACAAAATCTCCAGTAAAAAGTCTATTAACTGACTCACCTCCTACATATATTTATTGAAATACACATATCTATTTATTTTCTTAAATAAACCATTTCGTTTCCTTGCTTGAGAGGGACTATTTATGATATTATAATGATATGGACTCACATCATCACACACCTAAAGCCACAACCAAAATGAGTAGCATGAAGAGAGTTGCTTGAGGTCAATTTTCAAATTGAATTTTCTATTTACCAAAGTCCAGCAAAATGATACTCAGCCAAGAAGCAAAGCAAAAAGAAACCCCCAGTTTAATCAAAAGCACACAACTTGTGAATATTTCGCTTTTCTAATAACTTATGGTGATCTTCTCTTTTTTATGGTTCTAGTTTCTGATTTGATGTGCTTGGCTAGCTTATTCACTTCAAACTTAACCATAGCTTATTCTCATTTTTGTACTTGAAATTCCCTTAGATGGTGAAGATTCACATAAGGAAAAAAAAAAAAAAAAAAAACTAAGGCTTCATGAAAAGGCTACGAAATAATTTCAAGGTCAGAGTTCAATTTCTTCGTTGAGCTCCTATCATATCCGTAATTAAGGTTATCAACATCAAGTCAGCAACCTAGTTTGATCTCAATTATTGGTCAAATTATATGTCAGCTTTTTGTTTAATCATACACACAATACATAATTTTACCTAACAAAATTAATATGCCAATAATTTATTAATTTCTTTTTTTAATAGTAATGAGCCAATTTGAAAGGTGCCAACCAGAACAAATTGTATGCTGGCACGTATCTTTTAATTTCCTGCTAGCTAGGAGTCAAAACACTATACATTAGTTAATAAAGAATCATTCATTTTTAATTTGTATGCTGCTAGAGTTGATATGAAGAGGAAAATAAAATATACAGTACAATAAATGGCCAAGCAACATATCGGCAGCTCTGGAAGCTAAATGCACAACAAACACCATGATATTAATTCATAAAACTTATAATATAAAATTATTTAATGGGTTGCACGAGTAAGCAGGAAAAATGATCAGAAGTTAAGGGCCCGTTCGGTATTGTTTCTGAATTTATGTTTTCTGAAAATAAATATGAGAATGAAAATGATGTTTTGCAGTAACTGTATTTCGAGTTTAAATATGTATTTGGTATTATTTTCTATATCCTATATTTTAAAAATGAAAACAGAAATATGCGTTCGGTAGACAGAATTAAAAATGATAAAACAGTAAATATGTGTTCGGTAGTACTGTTTTCAAAAACAGTTTTTACTTTTAATATTTAAGTTATACTCATAGTTACAAAATAATTATTTAACTAATACATACGCAAACATACCATAAATAATTTAAATAAAATTAAAAATTACATGGTAATAAAGTTTTAGTATCAGCATTAACAAAAAAAAAAGTTTAACATCTTTATTGTTTTTACACTATAATTAAAATATACATTACAACACATATTATTTAAATAAAATTATTACAAAAAATTACATGATAGACATCATGCATTACGTGTGTAATCATTCCACATAGAAATTGCAATTCCATCTCTTGTAGCATTCATCTCTGCGACACTTGCTGGAGATAAATCAATATTAGTAAGTGGCCTACTAGTATCTCCTTCTTCAGTGGTAATCATATCTTGCACATCGAAATCCACAAACAACCTACGACTTGCATTTTCTCGTCGAATGAAATTATGTAAAACACAACATGCAATTGGAATTAAACGTTGCTTACGTAAACTATAATTATGCATATCCCTTAAAATTTTTTTACTGTTTTAAATTAACGATATGCTCGGGTAAAATTTTTTTACCTCATGTGGATCCAGGCACAACAAAAAAATTTACAATCAATTCTATTATATTATAATCAATTAATCAAATTAACCAATTCAATGTCTTGCTTCATGCAACAAAGTATGAATAAATAATCAATTCCAAAATTTTAGCATGAAATGAGGTTATCCACAATATAACATGTTCTAAAAAATAATTACTCAAAATTATTCCAATAATTACTCAAATAATTACAACATAACATGTTCCAAAAATCAATTACTCTAAATTATTCAAATAATTACTCTTTTATTTGTAAATAAATGTTCTAAAAAAACAATTACCCAAAATTATTCCAATAATTACTCTTTTATTTGTTCAAATTAAACAAATACCAGCAGCAGTCGCGATGAGAGACCACGGAGAAGGAGCAACAACGGCTAAGGCTGAGATGGAGCTGTACCAGTGGCTGAGATGAAGCTGTAACAGTGGCAGCAGAGATTAAGGTCAGTTGGTGGCACATAAAACAAATACCAGCAAATAACACAAATAAAACAAACAAAATAAAGAGTAGATCGAGAGAAGCAAGCAAATTAAAAATAACTACCAGCAGCAGCAGCAGCAGCGGTTATGCAGGTGTGGAGCAGCAGCAGGCAGATATGGAGTAGCAGAGCAGCAGCAACAGCAATCACACGTGAGAGAGAGAGAGAAGCAGCAGCTGGAGCAGCAGAGCAACAGCAGCAGCAGCAGCAGCAGCTGGAGCAGTAGAGCAGCAGCAGCAGCAGCTGGAGCAGTAGAGCAGCAGCAGCAGGAGCAGCAGAGCAGCAGCAGCAGCAATCACACTTGAGGAAGAGAGAGCAGCAGCAGCAGCAGCAGCAGCAGCAGCAGCAGCTGGAGCAGCAGAGCAGCAGCAGCAGCTAGAGCTGCAGAGCAGCAGCAGCAGCTGGAGCAGCAGAGCAGCAGCAGCAGCAGTCACACGTGAGGAAGAGAGAGCAGCAGCAGCGGTAATGGTCTGATTAATTTAATGAAGAATACTTGATCCTGCTTGTGTACATCCGCACACTGTCTTCATCACCACCTTCTTTTCCACCCTTGCCTTCGATGACCAAAATGTTCTGCTCCAGAAAGACCTTTACATCTTCTTTGCCGAGCCCTGGCATGTCGATGCTGAGGTTCAGTGCATCTTTGGTTACTCAGCAGCCCACCCAGGTCGAAGTCCAGCACATGCTCCAGCAGAGTAGAGGCCTTCTCCCATTTGGTTCATGCTTAGGCTCCTTGTTGGCGAGAATGGCTCAAATGACTCGAACACTTCTATTGCATTATAAAATAAATGTCAATTTCCAACAAAGATTGAAGCAAAAATCGATAAATACTATTGGACAAAATGCTTGAACAAATTACCCAACACATCCCTTGAGTAATAAGAATCTAATCAATGATCTTGTTACCAAACAACTCCAACCAAACATAGACTCATTCAGTCTATTTGTAACTCAAAATCATTTAATTGAATGTTATTACTAGAATGAGAAATTTTGAGAACATGTTCCGTACCAGAGAACATGGTAAGACTGATGACGATTTTGTATACCATATTCAGAAACTAGTTACAAGACAAATTTTCAAGATACACATCTACACAAAATAACATGAATATCAATGTATGAAATGGAATTTTCATAGCAGGAAGCGGAGCACTCAAAATTAGAAATTTATTTGATGGACTGGGGTTCAGGCCATGTTTCATTTTGTCCACAATCCACGCTAGCATTTGGTTTATTCGAGCTCCAAAAAAAAAAAAAAGGGAAAAAGAGAATTCTAATGATCAACAAATAAGAGCAAATAAATCTTACGACACAAGCGGACCCCGCATCAATTCAAACAATGAAAATCTTGAGAAACCGTGATCCAAATGACATTTAATTCCTTGCAGAAATGGAAATGTTCAAGTTGACCTTTAAAAACTATATCGTAGAACCCTTATAAAACGAAATAATTTCATTTAATCGCTCAAGACATCCTTATCTATCTAAGTAAGAACCAAATTATTTATGATGAGCATCTTTACGCTCCAATATAAGATTCTAAATGTTACCAAATTTATCAATTTAATGAGTGCAAATAACCATTTGCTACAAAAAGCATAGACCATTTTCTTAAAACTATGAAATCAGCAAACTTCCAAGTCTTTTATTTCTATTTTTCTAGTAGGATTTTCTAAAGGTAGCTCAATAGGATGAGAAGAAAGAATGGGGCAAAGCCCAAAGTGAGAAAATGAAATTACCAGCATCCCTGTGGTGTTGGTGCCCATTTACATCACTTGCTCAGTATAATGTCTAAGGTGTATGAAGAAAAAACTTGTGTCATAGACAATTTACAACATGCAACCAATTTTTTTTCTCTCATTTACGTAAATTATGACTTATGATTGTTTGCTAAATGCAAACGTGCATAATTGATTATATTCGTATGAAACAAGATGATCCTCGAGAAAATTCCAATAAAACCGTGTCAAGCAGCCTATTCCCTTGGGAATGAATGCATTTGTAGGTTAAAATCTATAAGCTTAACCCAAGAAAAACAAGTAAGCTACAAATTATATGCAAAGTAACACAATTATATGCACAAAATAAATAATAATTACTAAAAATTTATTCAAATAAAAGAATAATACCAGCAAGCCACAAAGACGGAGTCGACAGAGAGCAGCAACAGCAGCAAGACGGAGCAGCAGCGGTGGAGACAGAGAGTGGTGGCGACGGAGATGCACCGCAACAATAGCAGGATGAAACAGCACAGCAGCAGCAGTGGCGGCAGAGACAAGGAGCAGCGGCGGAGACGCGAGTAATAGTTAGATCGAGGTAAAGAGAAAGGGGGGTGGGAGAGCTGCAAAATCGATAGAGAGATGAGAGCAAGATAAGATTTTAGGAGAGAGGATTTTGTTCCATAATTTATTTTTGAATTTAATTTGTAATATATGGAGAACAGGTTAAACATGTTTTCAATTTTATAACTGTTAAAGTAAATTTGAATTATTTATTTTGTAATTTATTTTTTGAATCCACCTCACCGAACATGTACTCTACCTATATTCTCAAAATAAAAATGAAAACAAAGGCCCAAAAACACTAACGAACAGGCCCTAAATGGCTAGAAAAATGAGAACATACTTCGAATATTGATTGGAAACGCTAGAAGGTGATGAGCTGTAAATTTAGGTAGTGGGCTCTCGTTTGTGGGTGAGAGAGATGAGATCGTCGGCTGCTTAGATTAGGGATTTTTTTTTCTTTTCCAATTTATATTTTTCTATGATATGAAGGGCATTTTCGAGAAATAAAAAAATTACTGGGGACATTTTTGTCATGGGGGGGAATGGGATTCTGATTCCCACCCCCCACCAGATTCACAAGCAGGTTAATCATACCTTAATGCTGTGTGGGGCCCATAAATTCCATTCACATTCCCATTCCCATCTTTAATTTAACAAGTAAACGGATTATTGAATCTGATTTCTCAATTTTGATTCCTATTTCGGAAATGTAAACACACCATAAATTTTTTGAACCAAACCCGCCCCAATCGAATCGGCTGGCTCCGTCATTGAATATATTCCTACGCTTTTGGTCAAATATCAATATGTTGAGTATTTTTTCAAGTTTGTTAAAAACTTAGATCTATTAAACAAGTGTAGGTAAAATAAAATAGTAGACAAATTTATTCCCCTAATTAAATAATCCTGAAAATACTGTTTGTTGATCACTATTCATGCAATATTGTTCGTACAAGTTACCACTCACGAGTATTGTTTATAGTATTGTTCATTGTAACTATGGACTATACTATTCACATTTACTGTTTATTCACCATAAATATAGTAGAAACAGTAAATTGTAGAAAGTAAAGTACATAGATGATTTTTACATGGTCTGAATCACAATCCTACATTCATAGGGTCATGGCCAGACAATAAGTAACTACTGAATAATTGAAAAGATTACAACCTATTGGATTCTTAAATAATTTTAAATACTCTTGCTGCTACCTCGTTCTATCTAACTTAGTTGACCTTGCTTAGTGAGAACTCATCATCTTTAATCGTGTTTACTGCTTTCCTTGAGATCCTCTCATACAACAAAACCTCTTCATCATGAAGAGATCAAAGTGAATATAAAGAATGTCTATTGAAACATTTAATATGATAAAAACTTGATGAAGAAGAGTAAAATATCATAGAGATATGAAACAACTAAAATGCATTATCTTCCCCTTTCACGAGTCAATAAAAACTAAAATACATTGCTATCCTCATTTTTATAAAAAGGTGCCAAAGCACAATAGAGAACATAATAAAAAAAAATTGAGATAGCATCCTAAACTAGATAAAAATCAAAACTAACAAAGGGGGAATAAAGCAAAGAGATCAAGGGTGATGAACACGCCTCATGTCATCAAGAGTGTGTTCAGTGCATTCAACGTGACCCAATAAATCTAAAATCGTCTCCCTTTGATCATCCAAGCATTGAACAGTAGTGCGAATGGTTGAAGCTCAAAATTGATAGTGGCCGAATCTAGGAGAGCATTCTTAGTTTGAGTATCTTCATCTTGATCACCAACAACACCAAGAGACTTCAGCATAGGATAGGATGGTTCAATGTAAATAGGAAAAGAAGTAAAAACCTCATTGTCGTCAACTAAATTATAATCCTAAGATATCAACACATGATGAATCAAGGAAAGGAATGGTAATGCATGGCTCTCCCAAAAAGACATCTGCATTCTTTACAATCAAATCAAAAGCCAAATTGCCGAGGTTAAAAGGAATGCTGCCTCCAATTAGAAACAAGACTAAAAAGGGTGAACTGTAGCATAATATTTAGTAGGATACTAATTGTGTGCCCTAATCCAATGTAAAGCTTGATATTTAGAATCAAGCTTGGAAACCAAAAGGTCTTTAGGCTAAGAAGAACACCTTCCTAAAACTCGAGTAGCAATGATAGACATGTCCAAGCTGTGAATTTTTTCCCAGATATTGGTCTCATCAAAATCCTTACGCCCAAACTGATGATTGATTAAAGCAAGAGCAAAATCCAAGATACACCCTCTCACATAAATTTTATGGAGAAAACTGGCTTAGTCTAATCCGTAATATTTTTCATTCAAATTGGCATAGAATTCCCGAACTAAGTTAGGCGCACATGAAGAAATATTCTTAATATGTTTCCTAAACCAGTAGCATTAATGGATGGTTTTATCTCAAAAGGAATAAACTTAGAAATAGCAACACTACATTCAGAATGAAATTTGTTTAAAAGTAAGAAATCAAGACCAGCAACAAGAGGGCAAGTATAGTACCTTTCACTATAACCACAAGGTAACACATACCCAAAGATTGAGTGGTTGCCGTTTTGATGAATTGGAGAATTTGGGACATGCTCATCTGAATTGGCTTCACTAGGATTTTCTTCAACTGAATTGGCATTGCTTCATGAGATACAACAAGGATGTTGCGTGAATTGGTTCAATCGACATGAGTCCCCTATCTTTGTGTGTTGAGCAGTTTCGATGTAGCTTCTGTCATAGGCCACGGGTTGTCATATTTCTTTTCTTTATGAGCAGCATGCATCACATTAGTTGGATCAGATTTATGCATGTTGGAATCACCAAGAGCATCCACTTCCTTTGCTTGTTCAACGTGCATCTTTGATCTCTTCTTCATAGAACTTGATCTTGTGGAAACCATGATGGACAACTGCAAAAAAAAATAAAAATAAAAATAAATAAATATAATAAAAAAATAAAAAAATAAAACAGAGAAGCTTTTGAGAGAGAGGCTATTGTTTGGATGAGAAATGATGAGAAATGATGAGAAAAGAGTTAAATAAGAGCCCTTACATTGAGAGATAATTTTACACTTTGTTTGAGTAAGAAAATATATTTTGGGTAAAAATCAATGATTATATCTTTCATACATAATAAAACAACTCAAGCAAGGTTGTGTAATCCTTATACAACAATAATGGCTAAGATATACTTTAAATAAAATCATAAATAAGGATTATATCCATATAAAACCGTAAAAGGTAAGATGGAAAATCACGTAAGAAGGTCTACATCGAGAATCGCGTCAGATTTGGGAAAACCACGCCTATATAGGAAAGTTTTATGTGCAATCTGAAAAGGTTCAGCATTTATGGGACAATTACTAATAGCTCCATAAAGACTGCAGAATACACGAACATCCCTAAATGGCTAAGTTTTATCAATTGAAGCCCTAAATCAAGAAAAACCCTAAAAATAAAATACATGCAAAAATGTTTTATGCAAACATCGAGCCAATAATAACTAAAATGCCCATTTGATGAATAAAACACATAATAATGCAATCTTTATTCAACAAGACATAAATTTTTTTTATTTAGAAAAAGCAAGCTAATATCCATTTTTGTAAAATAAAACATGATTTTTAAAAGATTAAAGAGACATGTTCATCAATAATCATCACAACACAAATAAAATTAAGATAATCAAACCTTAATCACTCAAACCAATAGAAGGTTAGTGAAATTTAAACTTTGTTCTATCAAGACTCAATCTTGATTTTTCTCAAAATCAACAAATTTTGTATTGAAAAATAGAATGAATAAGTCAAACTAACCTTGTCATCTTGATCTCCAAATTGATCTTTTCAATGTATCAGGCAATATGATAAGAGATTGCAGTAATGAAATTTTTCTTTCTACTTGATATATAATTTTTAAAGATTTTTCTTTCTTTTCTTTTCCAATTGCCTACAAGTAGTAGCTTTCACTTTACCTTTTAAGGTAGCCTTCCTCTCATAGTAGTTCGTCCTCTATTATATTTGTGATATGCAGACTCAGATTACTTAAAGATAGCTTCACTTTTAAGAATTGTAGGTAGTCACCTCTGATTAAGGTGCCTGCACATCTTGATATCTATAGTTAAGATAAGAGTCAAAAGTATATAGTCAATGTTTGATCTATTAATCTCAATATCAGAAGTCTCAAAATTTAAATTTAAGTTAGAATCAAAATATATATATATATATATATATATATATATATATATATATATATATATATATAATTAAACCAATAAAAAATTATTTCAAGCTTTCAAGTCATCAAATCAAGACTTTTAATGCACACAGTGATTCAAATAAAGAATAGGTCATGCAAAAACATAAGCGAATAATAAATTAACCATGTCATGAGATGCAAAAATAATAATAATATACAAAATGTTGTAGAACATGACTACATAGAACTAGTACCTAATGCCTTTCTTAAGGAATCAAATCTAGATGCATCCAAAGCTTTAGTAAAGATGTCTGAAAACTGATTTTCTGTTTTAATGTACTCTAGAGATATAGTCTTGCTTTCAACTAAGTCACACATGAAATGATATTTAATATCAATATGCTTAGTTTCAGAATATTGAATAGGATTTTTTGAAATACTAATAGCACTTGTGTTATCAAAATATACAATTAGAATATCCTGAGCAATACCATAATCTTTGACTATTTGCTTCAACTAAAGCAATTGAATACGATAGTTACCAGCAGCAATATATTTGGCCTCAGTAGTAGATAAAGAAATTGAGTTTTGTTTTTTACTATGCTAAGATACAATATTATTACCAAAATAAAAACAATCTCCGTTGGTGCTCTTTCTATCATCAGAATTACCTGCCTAATCAGTATCACTAATCAGTATCACTATGTCTTGCAATACTTGAATTGCTGTCTTTAATATACCATATTCTATCATTGATAGTTCTATTTACAAAACGAATGATACATTTGATTGCAGATAAATGAGATTCTTTTGGATTTGCTTGGTACCTAGCACAAACACCGACACGAAAAAAAATATCTAGTTTACTTGTAGTTAAATAAAGTAAGCTGCCAATCATACTTCTGTATAGACATAGATCAACACCAAAACCACTATCATCTTTTGTTAATCTTAAATTAGTGCTCATAGGTGTTCTTATATGTTTGGTCAAATCTAGTCTAAACATTTTCACCAAATTTTTTGCATACTTACTTTGAGAAATAAAGATGCCGTTTTCAAGTTGTTTCACTTGTAAGCCTAAAAAACTCACCAACCATGCTCATTTGAAATTCATTCTTCATTTGATCAACAAATTCCAGAACATGCATTAGAGATGCAAAACCAAAATCATCCATATATATTTGAGCAATTATAATTCTAGGATTAAGATATTTAATAAATAAAGTCTTGTCTACTCCCCCTCTCTTGTAGCCTCTTTCAATCAAGAATCTAGTTTATCTTTCATACTATGCCCTAGGAGCTTGTTTTACTCTATATAAAGCCTTTTTCAATTTGAAAGCATAATTCGAATAATATGGATCTTCAAAGCCTTTGTGTTTTTCAACACAATCTTCTTCATTCAAAATTTCATTTAGGAATGCACTTTGAAAATCCATTTCAAATAATTTAAAGCTAATTAAACAAGCTGCAATAAGTAATAGCTTAATAGACTTTAGTCTAGCCATTGGACTGTCAATTTGTGCATAACCTTGTGCTACTAACCTAGCCTTATTTCTCTTTATATTACCAAATTCATCTATTTTATTCTTGAAAATCCATTTGGTACTAATAACATTAGTGTAGTTTGGCCTAGGAACTAGTGTCCAAACATCATTATGCTCATCGTTCATGTTCTTTTTACATAGGTTTAACCCAAATTCATCCTAAAGCTTCCTTAGCATTTTTATAGTTCAATTAATGAGGTAAAACAATTAAATCAAGCAAGTTTTGCATATCTCTTAGTTACCATAGAGTTTTCTGGAATTCCGGTAATAAGATCCAATTGGCGGTTCTTTACAATTCTTCAAGATGCTCTTTTCTTCACTTGATCATGAACATCAATTTTGATCCGTGATTTTATATTTTCTTCCTAATTATTTTCTTGAGATGTCTAAGAAGAATTATTATTTGTCAAATTAAGCACTTGACTCTGACCTTTGGAGTTCAATTGACTACATTCTTTGTCAATGACGGTTCAATCATTTCTTGTATTATCATTTGAGTTTGACTTTTCTTCATTTTTGATGAATTCAGTGAAATCTTTAAAATCATCAATAACAACATTTGCAAATTCTATGATAGTTTGAGTCGCATATTATACACACAAAAAGCTTTACTATTAGTAGAATAACTAAGAAAAACACCCTCATCACATTTTTGAGTCAAACTTACCCAAATATTCACGATCTTTCAATATATAGCATGTACTACCAAAGATGTGAAAATAACATAGATTAGGTTTCTTACATTTCCACAATTCATAAGAATTTTCTCAGTTCTTGGACACAAGTACACACGGTTAATAATATAACATGCAGCATTAAAATCTTTTGCCCTAAGACTTTTAGTTAACTTCTTAGAATTTAACATTACTCGTGCCATTTTTTTCAAAAATTCCATTTTGTTCAAGAGCACCATGTCTAGAAAATTCATATTTAATTACCATGTCTATCACAAATTTTGCAAAATTAACATTTTTCAAATTTTTTTCCATGATCATTTCTAATTTTGCTAATATTATGATCTTTTTCATTTTTTAGTTTAACATATTATTTTTTAAACACATCAAACATATTAAATTTTTTTATAATAAAATCAACCTGTTTTCTAGCAAAACTTTCCACTTATATTGGACCCATGAGATCCATATGATGTAAATCAAGTACATTAGACGTGGTGATGTATTGTACAACTTTTTCTGATGCTCTTTGTTGTTTGCTAAATTAACAAGAATCACAAACTCCAAGTTGTTTATTGTTGAGCTTAGGTATTCCTTGTGCAATTTCTACACTCATGAGCTTATAAATATATGCATTAATGTTATTATAGACTATGATCTAAGACTATATGTAAGTCCAAGTTAATAATTAAGTTAACCTTTAAGAAAAATTTATTATTGTCATTGTTGTTGTTGTTGTTAAGTACCAAAAAGGAATTCTAATACCATAAGGTCTAACTTAGCAGTTAGTATTATATTTTCTTACTATTATTAATTTATTGTTATTAAATATGGACTTGAGTTTTGAACTTTTGATTCTAACGAATTTAACTAAAAGTGCATGGACTCAAAAAGGTACATGCTATTGAAAAAGGCATGCCAACAACTTTGCATGTCCTCTTAGAAAGATATTAAAAAAAACTTGTCATGCTTTCTTTTTTAGGCACGACTCACAATACGAGCCCACATGTGCCATGCCAAGCCTAAGCTTAAAAAAAAAATTAGCACGGTATGGCAAAGCGCAAATCACATGGTGGGCATGGCATGACATGAGCATGAGCTCCTATGGGACTTTTGCTGATGAGTCAGGCCAGCACGACATGACCCATTGGCCATCTCTAACTAGTAAGAGCATATTAAAAAAAAAAAGAACTAGTAAGAACACGAGTGCTAAGCTTCATTGTCTGCCCAGTAACTAAGCAACTGCTATGATTGTGTGCTTTTTAGAACATATTAATTTCTTTTCTAGTAAATATTTTTTATTAATAAAATATTAAACATATGCTTGTAATGTTTTGTGTGCAAAAGGTTTAAAATAAGATTTATTTAATCATAGTATATGTTTTTATGCGATCACGTGGATTAACAAACTAATATATATATATATATATATATATATATATATATTAGTAGATTAATGAGAATCGTAATTGATAAATAGACGTGACCACTAGATATCAATCTTTGTATACATGAAGATATACCCTAAAGGATTGCCTTCCACTTCTTTTTCATGGCATAAAAATGCATGGTTTCTCTTTTAGGTAGAGTAAAACTTTGATGAATTAATAGTCTTAGGACCATGAAAAACTTATTTATTAATTTATGAAGAATCCTTAATTTTGAAAAATATGATCACGTTTATAGTATTTGTATATCTTGATCCAATATTTATTATGCTTAATTTCAAAAGCAGTGATTTGCGTAATTCTAGCTGGACAATTGCACAGGGGAGGGGGGGATTTTTAATTTTCTTCACTAATAAATGCAATCCAACAACTTCAACCACCAAAATCCAATAATAATAATTAAGGTAATTAATATGAACATATGAGGGTAGAGAAAACAAACACAAAAATTTTTGTGGTTCAACCAACCCATCTACGTCCGCGCCTCTAAGCGATTCGAGCTTGAGGATTCACTAACCAAGCCTTACAACCCAAGCTTCAAAATGAGCATAATTGGCTTGAAAGATGTTAATACACCTTTACAATCTAAGATGATCCCACCCCTCTTTAGCACGTGTTTTCCACAATTATAGCTTCTCAATCTCACAAATGAAGATGATTCTTACATAATCAAGCTCATCACAAGAGTGAATAAATAGGTCATAGCTCAATAATTATTTAATGTGTAAGGAAGCAACTGAAAGCTCAAGTATGCTGATCAAGTTTTAGCCCAACAAAATTTATGAAAACTATTAGAGTTGGCTTTTTATAGATGAATCAAGAAATAGTTGTTACTCTTTTAAAGTAAGACATTCTGTGTGCTATCATATCACAGTAACTATGAAGCTGATAGCCGCTTGTTGATGTGGCATTTTACCGCTTGAAATATATTTGAAAATTTAAGCCTAAGTGGAGCCCTGCTAAAAATAACTGGAGAGCTGTTTAAAAGAAATGATTTAGAATATTAATGGATGACCACTGACTGAGAGGTGGATGGCCATTAACTCTAATTTCTCAATTTTTTGGATTTTATAATTTAGCACAAAAATTTCTAACATTACACATTGGCCAAATAGGTCATTTTCTAGAATTTTAAAAAATATATGTACAATTTCAAAGTTTCCAAAACTTTCCAATTAGTCCATGTATTTGAAAACAACCATTTTGATAAAAACACTTAATTTTCATTTTTCTTCAAGTATATGAGCTTTATAATATGAAAATAATGATAGATTTAAATTTCATGATCATGATAGAAATTTGAGCTTTTAAATACTTAATCATGCACACATTTAATTCTTCTAGCTTTACAAGAAAAGTGACAAGAAAGGTCATCTAAGCTAGTATCCTTGATGTTTGTCCTTTACTTGATGAGCTTTGTCCATTGAATGCTTTGAACTTAATTTTACATGGATGACTTTTGTCCTTCAAGAGTTAGTGAGATTGAAAGAATATGTTTTCTATTTTACCCTTGACATGTGGTTTGTTATCACTAAAATCAAGGTTGTTTATATAACCTTTACGTCAACAAGTTGCTTTTGGTAGTTATAGATTATTATAGAATCTCTATTTTTCTATATTAAAGGTGACATATTGAGTGCATCTTGCGGTTGTTGCAAAACGACAACACAAATTAAAATTTTTCATTACAAAAGAATTAAAGATGAGATTCAATTTCAAAAAGCAGCTAACAATATTTACTATTTTCTATCATTTCAAACCCTACATATACCAAGAGATTGAAATAAATATTTAAGGGCTGGTAAGGAAATTTGCTTAGATATTCTATGAAAGTATTAGCAATAATAGTGTATCCAAATTATAAATTACTATATACATAAGACATTATGAAAAACAAATACGTTGAGGATGGAGATATGCACTCTCCATCTTTAAAATTTGATTACTGGCTATCCGCTTTATTGGCATCCATCTTTCTCTCTCTCTCTCCCCTTTTGTTTAACTTTTTTTCAACTCTTGGCTCTGGTTGCCCTTCTTTTCTTTTGGAATAAACTTGGACAATGCAACATGTACTCTATTCTTCGTTAATTTCGATCTTATCCATTGGATTTCAAATTTTTAAATAAATTAAACAGTTCATACAGCTGTTTGTTACACAAAATGTAACATAGTCGGTACCTTTTTTTCCAACCACCTTAAAAAGTATAAAAGAACGGACAGAATGATTATGAGACCCACATAACACGTGAGTATAGATTCGAATCCATAGGGATGTCGGACAACCGTAATGAAAATCTCAGCCTAAAAGGAAAAGATTAAAGCAAGTACTTTCGACTTTCCAACTCATGTCGCTCTGTTTGAAATTGAAAATTCGACAGCCTTCAAACTTGAAATTAGTGTTCAACAAACAGTTAAAAAGTCGTACGCGCTTTTCCCGCCAACCAAAAGCTACATATAAATATCTCAAACGCGCGTGGACGGGAAACTTATTAAAAACCAACGTTCTGCCGTTCAATTCCGTTACCTCCGACTTGAGTAGGTAGTTAGGTAAGCTCCTTCATTTTACACAGCGAAACGACATCGTTGTTTAGATTTAAAAATCTTCTCTCTCATTTTGATATACCATATATTTTGTAAGCTCTCATTTTAATATTATATTTCTTTTTATTAGTGCAATTATTTGGGTGGGTCTGCCGGCAAGCTAGCAACCGCTGGCGTGTCGCCTCGTCATAATCAGCTACGGATTCATAATTGAAAAACAAACAAAATAATAGTGTTTAGGATGGGAGGACTTGTTTCTTTCGTTTGTCTTGAATTCATAACACTCTCTTGAGACTCCGACATCTTGGTTCACCTGAATGACAACACTTTTCAGTTTCAGTTGAAGAGAATGGAGCCGAAGATGTCATCTAATGAGACTCCAGTGGACTTGGGTTTCGGGAATTTCGGGTATTTATCGATTTTCTTCATACTGAAAATTTAGTTTCAATTTTAATTGTTTTAGTTAATTAATTTTTTTTAT
The DNA here is from genome assembly GCA_030449075.1 of Murraya paniculata. NCBI lineage: Eukaryota > Viridiplantae > Streptophyta > Magnoliopsida > Sapindales > Rutaceae > Murraya > Murraya paniculata. Next base: position 996,770 of record JAEVFN010000034.1, on the reverse strand, counting down.
TTTTTAAATTGAAAATTTGTCTTATGATTAAGGTGCTCCCACTATAGAAGAAGATGCAAAATTAGAACCCCATGTTGTGATCAGATATTTGATTGCAGGCATTGCCACAACGATTCCAAGGTTCGTTTTTCTCTTTGGGTTTTTTTACTTCTTTTATTTATCATTTGGCTATATATTTATTAATTTTATTGTCGCTAAAAAAATTCATTAAAAATACCTTTAATTTGGTACAGAATTCAATGGAAGTTGATCCTTTTGATCGTCACGACGTTCCTCGCCAGGAATTGAAAAGGGTTTGTTTTATTTTTCTCACTCGTCTCTACCATTTAAATTGAGTTTTGGGTAACAAATAAAATTTGGAAAAAATTAAAGAGCATATACAAGTCCTTTTGAGAATTTTGGTGCCTGCAAAAATTATCGGACACAATAGTAAGGGTCACTAATGTCAAAGTTATATTTGTTTTATACATGAAGTATTCTGGTCTTGAATTTTGTTTCTTCAACTTGTTCTCTTGAGAACTATATCTTTTAGGTTTTAGCACCAATACAGTATGATTTTTGCTTTTTGTTTGTCCATCAGGTCATCTGTTCCTTGTGTGACACAGAGCAAGATGTAAGTTTTCTTTAAAGTTGTTATAATAACATTAGAAACATCAATGCGGACGATGTGACAGTTACAACGAAAACAATGAATTATTTTGTTCTGTATGTATTTCCCATCAGTTTCAACAACATTGTATTAACTGCGGGGTTTGCATGGGGAAGTACTTCTGCTCCAAATGCAAACTCTTTGATGATGATGTAAGCCCTTTAATTCAAAGTTCACTCTAAATTTGAGCCATGATCTATTCATAAATCTTTCTAATTTGATAACCGTTTGTGTTCCTAGATTTCGAAGAAACAATATCATTGCAATGAATGTGGCATATGCAGGTTGAGTACTTTCTACTACTAATACTGTTTTTTGTTTTTTTATTCTTTTCTCATGTATGGTTCTTCATAGGCATTTTAGCTAATTTCTCTGCATATGGTGTTGCAGGATTGGTGGGAAGGAGAATTTTTTCCACTGTAATAAATGTGGTAAGATTGCAAGTGTTGGTTATTCATATTTTGTCCCTTTAATTGGTGCATTTTTAAATAATTTGATTGTGGAGATCATCATTGCCATTTAGGTTGCTGCTATTCAATAGTGTTAAAGGATTCTCACAGTTGCGTGGAACGAGCAATGCACCATAATTGCCCTGTTTGCTTCGAGGTAAATTTGAATTACAGAAGCTTAACTAAAGTGATGCAAACTTTCCTAATAGTTAATATGGTAATTTATATTCTTTTGCTGCTCAGTTCCTATTTGATACTACGAAAGCCATCACTGTTTTGCGTTGTGGACACACTATACATTTATACTGTGTTAAAGAGATGGAGCGGCATTTGCAGTAAGCTTCTCAAGTGCAATAATTGTTTTTATGTTAATTTTTTTGTTTCTAGAATGAATTTCTTATTCATTTCTTCATGTAAATCCAGTGCAGCTGGCTTTTGTAGTAATAAACTTCTTGCAGGTATGCTTGCCCTGTTTGCTCAAAATCATATTGTGACATGTCCCGCGTGTGGGAAAAACTTGATCAAGAGGTATGTCCATTAACTTATTATAGAAATTGAGCCGTTGAAGAATCACTATAATTTTTGTAGTCTTCATTTTTTGCAAAAATATTTATGTAAACACATTTCAGATTGCATCAACACCCATGCCCCAAATTTACCTCAACAAGATGGTACGGAATTTGACAGTTGATATGTACTGTAAACTTCTACATCAGATATTCAGATTTGTTAATATTAGATTTTGGTGTCATGGATCATTAGGTTTGGATTCTCTGCAACGACTGTGGGGAATCATCGGAAGTAAATTTTCACATCGTGGCATACAAATGTCTCAAATGTAATTCGTACAATACAAAGCAGATACAAGGAGGACCTGCTTCATGCTCGTCTGGGATCTCTGAGGTGGTAAGATGAGTGGCTTCTACTTCAAAATTTCGCAATAATACAACTTATGCTAGATTGGGAAATTTCAGTCAAGAATTGGAGGGATAAGTTGTGTTATTCCTTAATTCTTTTGCTATTGGTCATTGCTCTTATCTTATCTATAAAATTGGTGCTCAATCATGCGTTGAGTTCAGCATTTTCAGAAGGACGCTAATTTAGTGTAGGGCCAAAAATGAAAATCAATTGTCTGTATTTCAAGGTTAAAACTGGTATTGGTGATGCAATTAGAGATTGGTTTTTTTTTTTTCTTGTTATCTTATTCATGTCATACCACTCGGGGGAGTACGTGGCGTTGTCAGACCAGAGCAATGACAAACAAATTGCCCTTTGGATTAATTGTCCGCATGCTTGGGTTTCCAGCCGATATACTCAAATGAATGAAACTGTTACTTCCAAATGAATGGAACTACTACTTCACCTAAACGCACCGATCCGTTGGTGACTCAACAGGCGAACTATAACATGTGTTCCTAACAAAAGGTTTCAGGGTTACTCAACAATTTTCTGATGCACAGGATCCTACTATGAGGCAAGTGCAGAGCATACTTCTTGTATAGATGAGGTTGAATGCTTATGAAGGCGCTTTACTCAATCTAGGACATTGAGGGAAGCTATCAGAGAGAATTTAGAAATTCATAGAGAGAAATAGAAACTTGTATTTCTTCTTAAAATTTTAACTTGCTTAACAATGATAGAAGCGAATCTCCTTATTTAGGAGGACAGAGCTCTTTGGATTCCTTTAGGGGTAGGGCCCACTAGAAGGAAATCATTACAAGATGACAACGATAAGATAAGCTTTCTTTAGAGACAGGACCCTCTAAAGAAAATGATTACAAACGACAAACATCAGACTTTAAAGAAAAAACGCATATGGGATAAAGCAAAAGAAAAAGCACACCAAACACAATAATTACAAAAGTAAAAATTATTAAAGTGCTTTATCAAAAGCTATGCGAAGGAGACAAGTTGTCGACATCGCTATCCACTTTGTCAAAGAGCCACATTGGGACACGTCTTGAGCGATTTGTCAAAGAGGAGGGACTAGGTGGATGGTTCTGGTTGCTTGAGCTGGATGCCATGTGTTGCACACTGGTTGATGGTGAAAAAGTGTGGGTGGAGCTGGATGTGAGGAGAGTTGTGAATTCTTCCCATGGATCTTGGGAATCCTGGAAGAGAATATCTGTGTAGTTGGATTTGGTTTCTTTGATAATGATGCCAGATGGAGTTGGATCATTGGTGCTTGGCGGAGGTAACAGGAGCATTTCATGGTTTGGACCTATGGAGGTGTGTTGAATGGGAGCTGTTTGTGGCTGGAAGTTATTAAGCTCGAAGAGAGAATCTTTGAGCCTGGTGATGAGTGCGGGATCATGAGTTAAGGAAAATATGTGAGGCACTGTCTTCCATTCATAGGCTTGGTCTTGTGTCCAAAAGAGGTTGGTGCTCGGATGTTGGAAATATGGACTGTGTATTATGAAAACAGAGACATATTGTTCCTATTCTGCTGGTGGTAAGAGGTGGAGGTTATGGTGATGACTAAGACGAAGAAGTTCTTTGCGCCACCATGAGATGGGAGAAAACCATTCTAACAGAGTCCAAATGAGAGAATCTGCATGCTGAGTAGCAAACAGGTGTCGTTGGAGAGCTTTGATAGGGATAATTAAGGTAGTGGCATATGGAACTGTGAGGCACCAGATGTACCAAATTTCATCATTTGTGAGGGTCATGGAAAGTAGGAGGCGGAGACTTGTATGAAAGACACAATCATGATGAAAATGAAGAAAACTGTATGGTTTGAGACGATGGACATTGATTAGAAAACGGAAAAGGAATTTTTAGGCAAAATCTCTAATTTGATAGAGAGTGGTGAAGGTGATATTCAAAGGAAAAGTGTTCTTAGTGAGAGCATGATCTGGAAGGGATGTGGCCATTGCTATGATAGGGAAATTGGTGTAAGAAGCGATGACAGAAAAGGCTGGTTGTCTGGATAGTAAATCTGGAATGAGGTTGTGATCTTCTTTTATATGCTTCACGGAGAAGTCATGTTGAGAGAACCAGGCTTTGAGGTGTAAGAGGTGTTTATTAGGTAGGGACCGATTCTTGAACTCTAAGATCTTTGGAAAGGAAGAATTATCAAGTATGATAAGGAAATGTTGGTCGATGAGATGGAATTCAAATTTCTTGATACCATACTTCACTGCTAAGATTTCTTTGTAGATGACATGATAATGCTTTTCTGAATCCTTGAATTGACCACTGGCGTGGGCACAAAAGTAATCTTTGCCGTCAATGGATTCGAGTAGGATGGCACCTCAGTATTCATCACTGGCATCTGTCTGCAATATCCTTTGTCCTGTTGTGGGAATCTTGAGAGCTGGAGGATTCTAGACAATGCTTTTGAGATTTTTGACAGCTGTTGTCTGATCTGGTCCCCATGAGGGAGCAGTCTTTTTGAGCATTTTGGAAAGCTAGCTTGTATGCATCGTGACATGTGGCAAGAATTCACGGAGATAGTTGACTATCCTGAGAAATTGTTGTATCTGCTTCTTAGTGAGATGTTGATCTGGAAAGTGTAGTAATTCCTGTGCAATATATGGTCCTGGACGGTAGTGACAATTTTCAATAACTATTCCGAGGAATTCAACAGAGGATTGACCTAGGATGCTTTTCTTATCAGAGAGCGTGATGCCATGGCTGTCAATTGGCTGGAGAAAAGTGTTTAAAAGAATCTGGTGGGACTGGTGATTATGTGAAAAAAGGAGGATGTCATCAATGTAGACAAGAACTTGGTGAAGAATTGGTGTAAAGGTTTGAGACAAAAGGGCATTACTGTCCATTGGTAGTGAGCATTGGGAATGCAAAAGGCGGTTTTGGGTTGGTCATCGGGATGGATACCTAATTGTCAAAAATCGGCTAAGGTCAAATTTAGAAAATACCTTTGCATTCTGGAGATGGACGAATATCGACTGTATTTTTGGGAGAGGAAACTTATCATCCTTGAGAAAACCGTTTAACGTTGGTAATCAATAACAAGACGTTTCTTTCCTCAAAGAAGCTCAGAATGTTTTTCAACGTAAAAAGCTGGGCACGCCATTCTGAAGTGGTTGGTTCAATGAGACCTTGTTGGATAAGCTGGGTACATTCATGTTGGGCTAACTGAAGGTCTGTAGGAGTCATTCCTGGATGAGTAGCCCTTGTAAGATTGACATCTTCATTAAGCTTGAAAGGGAGCTTAATGAAAAAGGTTTTATTTTTCCAGAGAGGTGTTGGATGGTTAAATTCAAGGTGTGACGGAGGACAAAATGGTGAGAACTTCTGGACATGTGGTTGGTAAGAAGTATGTGCTTTGGAAAGTTGATACAGAAGAAGGACATCTGTATAAGACTTAAATTGTTTTTTGTAAGAAACACTAGAGACGGTGATTTGAAGTTTGTTGGCTTGGGATAACAAATCAAAACCGATGAGGAAATCTTTATCAGGAAGTTCAGAATCAACTACTTTTGACCAAATGGTACAGTTGGGGAAAATTTGGATTCCAATGGGTATTTTGGTGATGAGATCAGTTTGAAACATCTGGCCATCAGCAGCTTTGAAAAACTCAGTGTGTTCAACCCAAAGATGAGATGGAAGGATGGAAGGGTGTAACATACTCTTCTGAGTACTGGTATCAACAAATCCTATGACAAACACGATTAGTGTTTCTCATTATTTTGATTTATTATTTGAATTAGTGCCCTTGAAACAAAACAAAGAATTAATGACGTGTTATAAGGAATAACTGATTCTGTAGATGCCCCCAGAGAAGGGGTACTCACATACATGATACATGTGAAATTGAAGGAAATCAAATGAACGATGGAAGAAAATAATAATGCTAGTTCGGTTTGTCATCTGATTTAGGGCTATAGAGTTGGATTTCTCGTTGATTGAGGGGCTGCAATGGTCTCACATTCATCTCTGAGTCCTGCATGCAATGCAATAATTGATTAATGGAATTGCTTACTGTATTCTAAAGGGTTAATTAATTTCTATACTCCAGATGTTTTGACTGCTTTTAATCCGCCACAATCTGTTGAAAACACCAACCCATATCTACTTGCCGTTCAAAAGATTAATATAAATGGGGTCGTGCTGATGAAAATTTTCATCAAATTTTGTCTTCTCGACAATAGATGGATGTGGAGGTAGATTAATGTACTCAACTGGTTTGGGTGAGTTGATGATAGTCAAAATTTAGGAGTAAATAGAAATTAACCCTGTTCTAAATAATGAGATTATGTATGAAACTCACTGACTCTAGCTCCAGCTAAATAGCTATGTACTTACATCGTAGACGGCTAATCGCAGCGCCTTTATTATTTGATCCTCAGAAATAGTCCCTATCTGTAGTGTGTCGTGATCAAAATGAAATTGAATCAGCTTTTTAAGGGGAAAAAAGGGTTTAAATTTAGATTCAATGGCTGCAATGGATGCTCTTAGTTAGAGCATACCCAACATAACTGAACCCCTTACTAAAAACCCCAACACATATTTTCCTTTTAG